>JAKWJD010001756.1:38372657-38867657 GCA_027705065.1 Solanum peruvianum | reverse complement strand
AACTTGCTTTTTGGGGAAGGAGAAAAATGAAAGAAAATGGAAAAAGCTAAAGAAAAAGGAAAAGGTTAATAGGATAGAATTAACAACACTTTTTTGATCCCTCGATTATTGATAAATTTTATATTTTTTTTTACGATATCTATCTAAGTATATTTGATCTTACATTAATTGAAATGTGCACTTTTGATATCTTTGTTTTTGCTTATTCACAAATTTATCATACTGATTAACCATTCCACCATTTAATTACTCATATTTTATGTTAAATTTGTATTGTTACTCCATATTTGAGAGAGTAATATAGTTCTAAAAAGAAGTTCAAATATATCATATTTCTTCAATAAAAGGACCAAACTCATTTTATGACTATGGTGTTCGAGTCGGCTTTTGCTCACCTCGATTAATTCTACGGAATACCTGTCATATGCTACTAAAAGGTATCATGTAACAATATCTATCAAAACTAAAACAAATGAAAAAAATCACCTAATCTTATTTTTTCTCCACTAGAATCTTAACTTGCGACCTCGTGACTCTTAATCACTTCATTGACGACTAGGTCAGTCAGATTTTCCTCCCCATTCTCTTCCAACTATATATTTTTTCTTTGCCCCACTGTCTTCCCCATTTCCTCTCCCATTTATTACTCTCTTTCCCATCCTCCAAACATGGCATAAAGGTCTTGAAAATTTTGAATACAAGGCCTCTCATTTACACAGAACAAGCAAGAAAGGCTTATGGCTTCTTCAATCTCTATGAATATTCTTTTTTCATGCATATTACTATTTTCAGCTACATGTGTTGTTTCATATACAATTCAAGATCAATTTTACCAATGTATTACACTCTATTCGGATCGTTCGATCCCTTTCTCCACAGCTTTCTTCACTCCTACATCCAATGCTACTTCATTCAACTCTGTCCTTAAATCCACTGCCCAAAATCTAAGGTGTTTGACACCTTCTCAACAAAAACCTCTGCTTATTTTCACTGCTTTGATTGAATCTCATGTTCAAGCAGCAGTTATTTGCGCGAAAGAGCTAAAAGTTCAGCTCAGAGTTAGGAGTGGAGGTCATGATTATGAAGGCATATCTTATACATCAGAAATGAAAAGATCAGTGCCTTTTATCATGCTAGACTTAGCTAAGCTTCGCGCGATCAAAGTGGACATTGAGGACAACAGTGCATGGGTTCAAGCTGGTGCGACGATTGGTGAAGTGTACTATAGGATTGCAGAAAAAAGCAAGACACATGGTTACCCTGCTGGCCTATGTACCAGCTTAGGAATTGGTGGTCATATTACTGGAGGAGCTTATGGTCCTATGATGAGGAAATATGGTCTTGGAGCAGACAATGTTGTCGATGCTCGGATTGTTGATGCCAGTGGCAGAGTTGTTGACAGGGCCTTAATGGGAGAGGATTTGTTTTGGGCAATCAGAGGGGGTGGAGGAGGCAGTTTTGGCATAATCTTGGCTTGGAAAGTTAGACTTGTTCCTGTTCCATCAACAGTGACAGTTTTCACAGTTCCAAAGACACTGGAAACTGGTGCAACAAAAGTCTTACACAAATGGCAACATGTTGCACACAAGATTGATGAAGATCTCTTCATCAGAATCCTCATAACTACAGTCAATTCAACAAAGGGGAAGAAAACAGTGCAAACAGCTTATCAAGCCTTGTTTCTTGGAAAAACTGATAGGCTTCTTGATGTGATGAATCATAGCTTCCCTGAATTGGGATTGACACAAAAAGATTGTGTCGAAATGAGCTGGATTCAATCAGTCATTTACATTGCTGGTTATCCAAGTAACATTAAACCTGAGTTCCTACTTCAAGGGAAGTCATTATTCCCTGCAGTAAACTTCAAGGCTAAATCGGATTTTCTCCGTGTACCAGTTCCAGTAACTGGACTTCAAGGGATGTGGGAGAAGTTTTTACAAGATGATTCACCTATGATGATATGGAATCCCTATGGAGGAATGATGGGAAAGATATCAGAATCTTCAATCCCATTCCCACACAGAAAAGGGGTCATCTGCAAGATACAGTACTTAACAGCCTGGACAGATGGAGACAAGAAAACTGCAGATAAACATATCAACTGGATCAGAGGACTTTATGAGTATATGGGCACTTTTGTATCCAAGTACCCTAGAGAAGCTTATGTGAATTATAGAGATCTTGATTTAGGTATGAACAAAAATGCCAACTCAAATATCTTGGAAGCTAGTGTCTGGGGGAAAAAGTACTACAAGAACAATTATGACAGGCTTGTGCTTGTCAAGACTAAGGTTGATCCTGATAACTTCTTCTGGCATGAACAGAGTTTACCAATCCTTCCATTCAAAGTTGGTCAAGATGGGAAAAGTTTGATTCACTGAAGAACTGCATTTGGCTTGATGGTGTATTGTAATATTTAAGGAAAAAAGTAAAAATAAGTTTAATTTTGCTTTTCATTTGGTTTCATGACCTGTAATGTGTTGTAGCAGAAGTATGTATTGATATGAAATGTGAAACAAATTTGAGGAACAACAAACCCAGTGGGGTATGAGGAGGGTGGGTGCACGTAGACGACCTTCTCTCTACCTTGTGAGGGTATATCAATGAATTCAAGGAACTACATACAAAAATTACATGGAGAAGGATCATAAAACCCAAAGAGGATCCACTTCATTCTTACAGCATAAATGTCAAGTTTGGTGCTATAGGAAAATAGTTGAGAAATACAAAATTGATACCATAATACATACTATATTTTTAATTCTAAAAGCGAAATTTGTACAAGGATCATATAAAAGTTGTCCAAAAATATGCACGTTTTTCATCAAATTCTTCGAAGAGAGGCCAACCTCTTCTCAAGTTCCTCGACATCTGCAGCAGTATCAGAACTGCATTCACATGGGAAGAATTGTTAGGTAGACTAACATGTTCCTAGAAGAACTAGGAATGATATTCTTAGGAGTCCTTTCATATTAACGCCAATAACGATTATAGAGGAATTCTAGATTGGGTTCAGTACAAGAATCAATCAAACTTTATAGTCCCGTAGGTCAAAGGAGTCAGCATGATCAGAAACACAAGGAGAGTATAACCAGAGAACAGAAAGGAAGTATTGTTGAGAATTGACTGACAGTTTCATATGGAAATGCAGAAGAAACGTAGCTCGACACATGTAGACACACAAAAATCCAACTCAACTACATAAGAAAATCCATGTATGGCGTGTGATTTAAAACAGTTCCACATACCTAGGGGGGGCAACATTTTCAACTTTCTTCGATGCAATCCGGCCTTTTGGAGCTGAAGATAACTGCCAAAATAAAAATCAATAATGAATAAACAGCTTGTGAACTAAAGATGAGGAAAGCAACTGATTATACGCTCAACTATCCTTAATCCGAAATCTACCTGTGATGCAATGTCCACACCAATCTCGTCCAGCACCTAAACATGAAAACACAAATTAGAATAGATGACTAGAAAAATACAATTAGGAAAGAGACTAAGCGTGATGAGTAACAATTGAACCTGGTTTGTAAGCTCCTCAGTTTCTTCTTCAGCTTCATCTTTATCCAAAGTCTCATCAATGGATTCAGACATCATCTCAATCTGGAAAAATCAGATAGTTTCATTAGTATGCTTAGGCTGAACTTCACATCAAACTGAAATGTTTGCCTTCAAGACATAGCATTTGTCCAAAAGTACAGAGAACTTATAGCATGAAGTAAGTCAATAATGTGAAGCATCGCTTAGAAGGATGAAAGTGCTTACTGTCATGTCCAACTGTGATGACTGCTTCTGGAATTCTCTGATAACTTTAACTTGTTTTGCAGGTGCCATTTGCTGAGAAGTAAAAACACAAGAATAAACCAATTGGAGGGCTTTAACACTTTAATAATTAAATGTTAGCACAAACGCAAACAAAATGGATGAGTATCAAAAGTTCTGAGGATTAAAGGAAAAGAGAAAAGAAACTCACAACAACAAATAATCAGTACCTTGTTCATGGCAGACATCGCTTTAGTTGCACCTTTCATTCCAGTAGACATAGAGGTGCTAGCATATAGTGCCTACAGAAGAGAAAAGAAGACACATATAAGATCCACTAAAATTTTCAATTACTTTTCATACACAATAATAATTGGGAGAAAAGGTTGACCTGTGTATGAGTTGCTACACCCCTAATTTGAGCACGACTACCTTGCAAATTGACAATTTGTTGCCGCAATCTCACAAGTTGACGAGCTAGAATTTTGGTGGCGGCCTGATAAGTCAAAAGTGTGTGAGCAAGATTTACTTTTGAGAAAAAAGAAATGGCTTATAGCAGATGCAATGAGTTCCTTCCTCACCCTTTTTCAAAAATGCCATTCATTTCTCACCTGGATCACAAGTATAATTATCCATGTTTACATCCAAAGCTTTAACTGAATCAAGTTCTCAATGAATATCCAAGCCTTTAATTAGCCTTGATTCAAACTTGAGTCTTATTAGACTGAGTATAATCAGTGTTTTAAAGACCAACTGAATAGAGTCTTCAATATATTTGTAAGCCTTAGCGAGCATAAATTGTACTACATTCCTTTCAAGCAGAGCTTCTTTTTCAAGTCAGTCCTGCCTTAGCAAGTGCCTCGGGCACTGCCTTTCTTTTCAACAACTCAGTTAAGTGCCTCGTTTCAGCCTCTCTTTCTATTTTGAAACACTTCCACCTAACATGGCTCACCCTCCCTCATACAAGTATTTTATGATAAATACATAAACCAATACATATATAAATTTTGTGAATTGTTTGTTGGTGAGAGAAAAAACATTAAGAATTTGAAATTAGTTAAACTATGTTGGGCTCTAATTCTTCCAATGTCTTTCAAATTCTGATAATTCCCTATCAAATATTCTTTCTCTAAGGTTGTGACTATGCATGAATTCTTCAGAATGGCAATGATTTATGCAATCTGAGAATGGCTCATCTCTCAAGAGATTGTATTTCAAATTATGATAAACAAAAGAATCAGCGGGATGCAAAAAGTATGCAGTTTCCAATGCAAATAAGCACCCACTAGAAGCCATTATCTATTAGAATGATCACAATTCCAAGTAAAGTAATCAGGAAAAAAAAATAATTTGCAAACACTTGCCTCGTTTCCTGTTTTGGCTGTTTGCTTGATCTCTGCAACTAACTTTTTCTCCTACGAGATAGTCAAATAAGAATTATATAAGTTCACAAGTAAGTAGATTTACACAGATGAAAAGATGATTATTGAAAGAATACTCTGAACTTTTCTTGACTTAAATTTCACAAGAATACTCTGAACTTACTGAACAAACACACTTGCCTCATGTCTATGAACGTTTTCCTAATAACTTACCTCCATTTGTAAGGATGAGATCTCCCGTTCAATGCCTAAAGTTATACATGAACAAAAAAAGAGACGAATTAATGAAAAGTAAAAACACCAAATAAGAAACGAGGAAGCCAATGCAAGTTATCATAATCCAACCCACTATATAACAACACAAAAGATAACGTGGACCAAAATGATAATGATCTAAATAAAAAATAAGAATGACATCCAACTATGATACATTCTGGACAATGATTTTTTTTTCCAAAATTGTTTAATACTTTTTGCATTCTCCAACTGCTTGCTTGTGCAAATGACAATGATGTGAAATATACTATTTTTATAAAATAAATTTATGACAAGGGAAACCCGCAGCCGCTATCCTTTGGGTGTGCGCAGGGTAAAACCCCCGCTCCTACATGGAAGTCCAAATCTCAAACCATTGGGCCACCCCGAGGGTAATGATGTGAAATATACTAGAATGGCATAAAAATGATGATAGTTCAAAATATAAAACCTGGAATATGTAATTTGTTTCCTCATTTAGCAAAACAGCTGACCCCTGATAGCTTTATCAAAATTAAGAAGGAGACCCAACAATGACACCAAAAGTAAATAAAAGAGTCAATAAAACCTTTAAGTACTTGAATTCATACAGCCAGTTACTTGCAAAGGAAACAAGTACCTCTAGATTTTACCCAACATAGCACTTCTTCCAACTCTGTGAATTGTCCAGGCAAAGCAGGTTATATTGTTTCGCAATGCACCTGAACTACCTTTTAGTCCCAAAAATGATCATACCATTTTTCCTAATATCATATCCTGTTATGAAGCAACAGTGCCATAGAGAATTGAAATAGAAGGTAATAGAGCGGAGCCATCCACCTATTTTACCTAATCCTTTACAGATATTACATGACTTTGTTGTCTAATTACTAATGAACCTTCACAACCAGTATTCTCAATAACCTCTTTCACATAAAAATGGAACCTTTTCACAATCACTCAACTTTGTTATTCTAATTGCAAAGTAGAAACTACAAAGAACAAAGGCACAACAACCTTAACCTATTATTTCCGAGGGGTTTCCTTTAGTTGATATACCTAATAGTCTATTGTTTGAGTAAAACACCTCTACCATTGATAAGCTAAAGTATTTCTAATTCCAAATATCGAAGACCGAAATTTCCACCAAGTGCGATTCTTTTTCTCTCTTTGCCGGAGCATATATTTCTAGACGTCCAAACAAATTAAACATCTCTTGCATAACAAGGAAAAGATCATAGCATTCGATGTACATTTAAAATCAAACTTCAAAGAATACAACCACTATTATAGCATCCCAAAAAGAAAGATGCTTATGCATAACACGAAAAATGGGCATAAGCGCCTATGCGTTTGAGATCCAAAATGAGCTTATAGAGTATTATTTCTAAATCAAATAATGCGAAGCTACTCTTTCATCAAACAAAACTAAATCAAATTCTCAGCTAGTGAGTCATGTACCTCTGGTAGCAACAGCCATTTCCCTTTTGCTGGTTCTCAATGCTTCTGTTAATCAATTACAAAAAAATTTCACCATAGATCATAACTCCAAACACAAAATTATAAAAAAAAAAAAAAAGGGGGCAAAAATCTTACCTTTTGGTGAAGTCTTCTTCTTGAAAATGCTGTTCAACTTCTCCATTTCCTTTTGTTAATGATTCTTGAACCCTAGAATTTTCTTGAAATGGAAGAGGAAAAAAAACCCTAATGGCTTTTGAAGAAAAGCTGAATCATGAAAATGGGTGATTAAAATTGGGTTTTTTTCCTTTGTTTTTTGGAATTTTTGTGAGAAAGTTAAGCAGAGTGGCAATTTTTTAGCGGCCGACTTCTACTTCTAGGGGAGCGTGCAGTGGACTGGACTCTCCTATTTCCCACTATCATTATATCTAACGGACACCAAATAAGTAGCCGTTGTGAGCAAAGGAAATGACCAAACTACCCCTCTCTAGTTTTGATATCGCAAAGATCAAAAGACAATATTGCCCTTGTTTTGTTGCTTAAGATACGCGGAAAATACGTATAATACTTTGGGTCTCCAAGGGGTCGTCTGGTTACTGATTAAAGTTATGCAGCGTTAAATTATGCATGGTTTAGTTATGCATATTAGTTATGCTAGATTTAGTTGTGTAGGATTTAGTTATGTTGAATTTAATTATGTGGATAATAGCTATGCGGATATTAGTTATGTAAGTATTATTTTGCTATGTAGAGATTATAATATATGAATTATTAATTATTGAATATTAAATTTATTGTAAATTATTAATATATATTATTTATAAAATAATAATACATGCTAATAAAATGTGGAATATATTGAATAATATATAATGCTAATATTTGATTAACATATGTACCGTCAAAAAATATACAATTTATTTTTATATTAAAAAATGTTTATATTTACATAAATAATAAAAATAGTAAGTATATAAAAAGAAATGAAAATAGTCCATATATAATAGGAAAAGTTTTCAATTAAAAAAAACTAAAAGAAAATAAAATGGTCTATATATAAAAAAAATAAAAAATAAACATATATAGAAAATAGTAAAGTTGTCAATTAAAAAATAAAATAAATTTATAGGGTAAATGTGTAATATATCATTTTAATCCATGTATAACTAATACCCACATAACTTATTCCACATTTTTACTCTGCATAACTTTATATATAGATTTCCTCATAAGTTATGTTGGTATTAATTATGTAGGACTACAAAAAATGCAACCAAACACCGCATAAAATTAATACATGAATAACTTTTATACATCTAAATTCTTACCAACCAAACATGGTGTAAGTTATGTTAATTTTTATACCTAACGCAAAACTTCTACCAAACATAGTAAAACTAATGTAACTTTTAATACATGTATAAGATGTTTCTTATACGATAACCAAACGACTCCTAAATGATTAATTTAGTGGCACAAGTGATTTATTTTATGTATATACCTAAAAGATTTCATGCAAATCCCACACAGAGTTTTTGGTAAATATGTGTTTTGAATTTGAAATTGATATTTTTTTAATTTAAATAAATTGCTCATTCGTCAAGCAAAAATCAGACTTATCAAACTACTAATTGAAATCGAAATTGAAACAAACAAATCGAATTGTATCGTTAATATAACACTTGTTGAAAGCCAAAATCAAAATATTGAATCAAATTTAAATCATATACAATACATAAAAATATATACTCCCTTCGTCTTTTCTTAATTGTCTACTTTTTCTTTTATGATTATCCTTAGTCATTTGTTCATTTTGACAAATTAAGAAATGACAATTTTATTTATTAGTATATTCTCAATTAAATGAATAATTACATTGAAAAATCTAGAACTTTTCATCTATTTCATAATTAATAGAAATAAAATAGTAAACTCATTATGTTATTAATTATTTTATTAATAGATCTATCAATTCAAAATATACAAATAAAATGCGGAGTGAAGACAAACAAAAAGGAAAGTGACATTTTCCACAAAGACCTATACATAAAGTGACCACTTTAATTCCTAATGGCAACTCTGTTCCTCCATAGATTGAAAAAAAATAAAAAAATGAAAGGAATACAATTTCCATCTTTAAACAGAAACACCTTTATAATCTTCTTTTTGATCCATTTATCAATACTTTCACCATATTTTGCCATATCCATTAACCAGAAAGAAGCTCAACAGCAAGTAATTGGCTATGGTTACTCAATCAAATCTGTGGCTACCACTGGAAATTCAATTTTTGCTAATCTTCAACTCATCAACACTACTTCTGTTTTTGGTACTGATATTTACAATCTTATCCTCATTGCCAGGTTATTTTTCTTTACCTTTCTTATTTATTTTGCATCGGAATCTAATATTACTAGCCTGATATAATCGGTAAAATTGTTATTACGTTTGAAAAAGAATTGATGTAAATTATAAAATTATTACTACATGATTAAAAGATCGGGGTTAAAATTACGAAGGCAATCTTTTTCAGAAATATGGGATAAAATTGTTAAAAAAAAAATTAATATAACAAATTCGAAGGTAAATTCTTGTCATTGTGAATAACGTCACAAGATAGAATGATTGATTGACGTTGACGTTTTATTTTGAATGTAAATATCAAATTTCAATATTGAGTTAATATATTTTCAATTGATAATAGGTATTCGTAGATTAGCTTAATATTGAGCGTATTTTAATATAAAGAAAAGAGAAAAGACATAAAGTGACACTTGAAGTTGTCCCGAATTTTCGAAAAGACACACTAACTATGCGGACGTCCTATTACCCCACATTAAGTCTATATAATATAGTAAAATACATGTTAATTAATTATGATTAAGTAAAATGAATTATAAATTTAAACATGTATCATGCATGTATTGATTTGGTGTAAACACTTTGTTCAGGTAAGTTTTAATCCTAATATATAGTTATGAAAATTATAATTTTTTTTTTCGTCTATATATAACTTTTTCTTTTTTTAATTTTAGTCTTATAATAAACAATATTTTGTTTAGTTAATGTAAAAATATTAACTTTATTAAAAAAATAGTTTAATTTGTTTTTTTTTCCCTCGTTACAGTTTGGAAACAAACGATCGTCTCCGAATACGAATAACGGACGTTAACCACCAACGATGGGAAGTGCCGGAAGAAATTCTCCGCCGTCCACCACCGCCATCGCCGCCGTCAACTTCCAACTCCTCATCAGAAAACCACTTCCCAATTACGCTCTCTAACCCAAACTCAGACCTAGAGTTCACCCTTGACAACACCACCCCATTCTGCTTCACCGTCCGCCGGCGCTCCACCGGGGATACTCTTTTCGATACTTCGCCGGAGAACGAAAACCCCGATACATTCCTCATATTCAAAGATCAGTACATCCAGATCTCCTCGGCACTACCAACTACCAGAGCTAACCTTTACGGGCTCGGAGAGCACACTAAAAGCTCGTTTAAGCTTACGCACAACCAGACTTTGACTCTATGGAATGCCGACATTGGGAGTTCCAACGCGGACCTTAATCTCTATGGATCCCATCCTTTTTATATGGACGTCCGGTCGTCGGATCCGACGAAGGAAACGGCCGCCGGAGTTAGTCATGGGGTTTTGCTTCTGAGTAGCAATGGCATGGATATTGTATATACGGGTGATAGGATTATTTACAAGGTGATTGGAGGGTTAATTGATTTGTATTTCTTCGCCGGACCTTCGCCGGAAATGGTGGTGGATCAGTATACTCAGCTTATTGGTCGTCCTGCTGCTATGCCATATTGGTCTTTCGGTAATGACTCTCTTTTTCCGTTCATTGTTTCTCTCTCTTATGCATACCTCGACTAATTCCACTTTCTTTTTCCGTTCCTTGTTTTTCTCTTATGCACACCTCAACTAATTTCACATGTAATTTCCGAGGAACCTATGCCATACATGGATAGAAAGGCATTGAATAGAGCTTAAACTATTATCTATGAGCTTTTCTTATGTAGGTTGCATTGCTCAACATAGATTACAAGTACCACTAGTTCTTAGTGAGGACAATGGAAGATCGTTTTTTTTACAATAATGGTGTCCAGGTCAGCTTGTGTACACCTCGACTAATTTCATAGAGTATCTACTACCTCACACCAACGTAGATACTGGTCCACCAAGACTTAGACATATAAGAAGAAATCACCTAGAGTTTTGTCGGATCAGTTGTTTGTGAAAGGGAAATATGAAGTAAAATTATACATTTAGTTAAAGGCATATTGTTCACTATACGTTGCCTCATTCGCAAAGATGATATTGCTTTGAATATTGTGCTGAGCTTCACATGTGGAAAGTGCGCCAAGAAGAAATTTAGGAATGCTAGATTCTTCCGCCCCTGTCATTCCTATACTGATCGAAGTGAAATTGTTTTGTTCGATTCTCAGCTTCTACCTTCATTCTTTAGGAAACAACTGTTACACATGAAAATGCTCACATCTCAAAGTAATGGTATTGATTATGTGATATGGTGTAGGATTTCACCAATGCCGGTGGGGTTACAAGAATATTGATGATGTTGAACTGGTAGTGGAAAGTTATGCAAAGGCTAGGATACCGCTGGAGGTTATGTGGACTGATATTGATTACATGGATGGTTTTAAGGACTTCACACTCGATCCAGTTAACTTCCCACTGGAGCGGGTAAATTTTTTTCTCAGGAAGCTTCATCAGAATGATCAGAAATATGTACTAATAGTAGATCCAGGTAACTGGTCTCCGTTATCAAGTTTTAACAATTTAACAGTTACCTAGATAAATTAGATACGAGTACGACTCATCATCATGTAACAAGTGTTATTTTATTTGTCTTTCTTTTTACCGCAGGAATTAGTATCAACAATACATATGACACCTATAGGAGAGGCATGGAAGCAGATGTCTTCATAAAACGCGATAATATGCCCTACCAAGGGGTTGTTTGGCCAGGGAATGTTTATTATCCTGATTTTCTAAATCCAGCTACTGAAATATTTTGGAGAAATGAAATTGAGAAGTTCCAGGATCTCGTACCTTTTGATGGCCTGTGGCTTGACATGAATGAATTGTCAAACTTCATTACTTCCCCTCCTACACCATCATCCACCTTTGATGACCCTCCGTACAGGATAAACAACTCTGGCGATCACTTGCCCATCAATTATAGAACAGTTCCAGCCACTTCAACACATTTTGGTAATACAATAGAGTATAATGTCCATAACCTTTATGGATTACTAGAATCTAGAGCCACCTATAGTGCTTTGGTTAATGTCACTGGTAAAAGGCCATTCATTCTTGCAAGATCAACTTTTCTTGGCTCTGGCAGATATACGTCACATTGGACTGGAGACAATGCTGCTACATGGAATGATTTGGCATACTCCATTCCTACTATCTTGAACTTTGGATTGTTTGGAATTCCAATGGTTGGAGCTGATATATGTGGTTTTTCAAGTAACACTACTGAAGAGCTTTGCCGCCGCTGGATTCAGGTAATTTCATACTTGGAGTATTGTCAACAATGCCGCCTCCAATCTCTCTTTCTCCCCCTAAAGCTATAACTTTTCACCAATGTTAATAGCCATGAAATATGTTGTTTTTCAAGGAACACTGTTGCATGATAAAGTTTAATGAACCAGAGTTATTCGTCGTCTTAAATAGTATGCTTTAAAATTTGTGTTTAAGAAAAGTTAAAGCATGTGTCTATCTCTCAGTTTGACCAAATCGTTAGTTTGATACTGTAGAAGCAGAATTTTATCATAATATTAGGAGCTCTCTTCGTCTTTGACTTCTTCGTAATGAGAGAGATTGGCTTTATGCAGCTTGGAGCATTCTATCCATTTGCAAGAGACCACTCTGCTAAGGACACAACCCCCCAAGAGCTCTATAGTTGGGATTCAGTTGCTGCAGCAGCCAAGAAAGTCCTTGGGCTCCGATATCAGTTACTTCCGTACTTTTATATGCTTATGTACAAGGCACATACAAAAGGGACTCCCATTGCACGACCCCTCTTCTTCTCTTTCCCTCAAGATGCCAAGACATTTGATATCAGCACACAGTTCCTTCTCGGTAAAGGTGTCATGATCTCACCTGTACTTAAGCAAGGAGCAACCTCTGTTGATGCATATTTCCCTGCTGGAAACTGGTTTGACCTCTTCAATTACTCTCGCTTTGTGAGTTTGAATCAAGGAACATATCTGACACTTGACGCATCACCAGATCATATAAATGTACACGTTCGTGAAGGGAACATATTGGTCATGCAAGGGGAAGCAATGACAACACAAGCTGCACGGAGGACTGCATTCAAACTCCTTGTCGTGCTGAGCAGCAGCGAAAACAGCACAGGAGAACTATTTGTGGACGATGACGACGAGGTGCAGATGGGAAGAGAGGGAGGGAGGTGGACGTTCGTTAAGTTTAACAGCAGTATCATTGGCAATAAAATTGTGGTTAAATCAGAGGTTGTGAATGGACGATACGCGCTGGATCAAGGATTGGTCCTTGAAAAGATGACATTATTAGGATTGGAAAATGTGAGAGGATTGAAGAGCTATGAGCTTGTTGGATCACACCAGCAAGGGAACACAACAATGAAGGAAAATCTTAAACAGAGTGGACAGTTTGTTGCTATGGAAATCTCAGAGATGTCAATACTGATAGGGAAAGAGTTCAAATTGGAGCTATACATTATTACTTAAACAAATGAATTATGCTATATAAGTTTGCTGTATGAAATTTTCTCACATTATCAATGCTGTTTAATTTATGATATTATGTTCTTCCTATTCAAGAACAATGCGTCGCGATAGTCTCACCATCAGTGAAGGAGAGTGCCATGATCCATCACTTTGTCATACTACTTAGCCATAAAATTATCCATATGAAAGCATAAATGTACTAGAATATCCTAGAAGAGTTCTTGAAAAACCTTAGAATACTATAGTTTTATAGAGAATTTTAGAAGAATGACTTATTTATAGATATGCAGGGACTTGTGTTAGTAACTTTTATTTGCATCTTAACCCCTAGATGTGCAGTATAAATAGAGGGACATTCATTTATAATTTAAAATCAAGCAAAACAATCTTTCAATCAATATAAAAAGTATTTTTAGAATTTTTCAGGCTTAATTGAGTTTATATCAAGATTCTTGAGCAAGTTGTCGCATAAAATGTTTAGTTGGAGTCTTAGTCCGTGACATTAGACACATTAAAAAGAATCAAATTTGCATTTGATAATAAAGGGGTTAAGTAAACATATAATTAAATAAATAAAAATGTAAAACTCCTAATAATTGAAACGTTGTTTCAGAAAGACGTCACAACTTCTACCTATAATGAGTGTGATAAAATCTCATTCTCTTTTTGTTGGATGTTATCTCAATGGAAAGAGTTAAACCTATAATAAGTGTGATAATGTTATTCTCTTTCTGTTGGATGTTATCACAATTGAAAGAGTTAAAATTCGAAACACAATATAAATTTTATCCGAATAACTAATATATCCTTTTCACAAAAAAATTAATAACTTCATTGATTTTACGATAATTTCTTTTACATTTGATTCTATAAACCCCATTTAAATCCCAACTACAAGTAATAATATTCACTAAAATTTGGTTAAAATTGTCATAACTTCTTCACAAGTATCATTGAAAATAGATTAAACTTTTCCAATTATTTTAAAATTCTAGAAATATTCATTATTTATAAGTTACGCACGCTAATACTATATATATAATAACAACTCCCATATATTCTGTAATACATGTATTTTTAATTAGAAACACCTAAAACTAAATAAATGCTTTTCATTAAGAACAATAGTTGATTGAGTTCTCTCCTCACCAATTGTGCAAATACCCTTATTTTAACTAATTTGTCAGTGAGCATAAAGAAAAAGAGAAGGCACATTGAGTTTTGTTTTTTGTCTTAGTTGTTTATTTTTTTCTATATGAATAATTGAGAGTTTGACTCTAAATTGGATATTTCAGAGGTGACTTCTCCATTATACATAAAGGTTAATGTCTTGATTTAATTCCTTCTCTAATTTTTATAAGGTGTGAGATCTTATTTAATTATTATCAATTTTCATTAAATATATATACACTGTACAATTTTAGCTTTAATCGTTGATGAGTTTGATCCACCGATAACTCTGCATAGGCAAAATATGTGGTGCATATGATGTGTATGATTAGATATACCTTAACTTCAAAAGCTCCTCAAAAATGAAATGGTGCAGTTCTTTTCTCATAGAATGTAGATCAAAAGAAAGTGTCATAGTAGGAAAGTTGCGGTCCATAATTCTCCATTTGTCTGAAATTAGAGTTAATTAATGTCCTTTTTCACAAAAGAACTGTTAGAACTGTTGATAATGATAATGAGGTTATCTTCAACTAAACTTGTCATCAAGCACTACTACATTACAAATGTAATTTTTTTTTGTAAACGTGTGAAATGAAGAATATAATGCAATTGTATTAATATGGATATGTTAGGACAATTTTTTTCTAAAGAAATAGACGTTTTTCTCTAAAACCTACTACACTTCATAACAAATTATATTGAAATTGATATCATTCCATTCAATAGGATGATGAAGAGTTCATAACAATGAAGACTTAAAACTCTTGCAAATGTCTAAACTTTGACATAAATGTCTAACCTTATGAACTAAAAATGATATTTATAAACAACAAATGGTGGAGCTAATGAGAATCATTTTTAGTTTTAACTGTGCCATGTGAGATGTCAATTTTTTTTCTTTCACTCTAGTGTAGAATGCACGTAAATGACAAATAAGTTTACAAAATATAAATTGTAATTTTATTTTAAAAATACGTGATTTCTATAATTTGATATATTATTTTTACATTGAATCTACTATGAAATCATTTGGCTTTTTTCAAGTTCATGTACGGGTACTTGCTATTTAGTATATGCATATGCAATTAGTCATATATATACATCATAAAATACACAAATATCATACGATTTCAATTAAATGAGATTTTGTATGCATGCACTAATATCGTATATTTTGCTATTTTTAAAAGGAAAATGATGCTTCATCATGAAAAAATAAATAAAATCTCATTATATTTATATTGATACCGAAGAAAATCAAGGGATCCTTGATCAATATGCGAGATACAGTGAGATATTCATGATTATATTTGAGATTAAAATTAAATATAACCATATTTTTTTTACTTTTTCTCGAAGTTGAACTGTGAAAAAACATATTTGATTATAAAATTTTGAAGAGCAACAAAAAAAAGTGTTCGCCCTTTTTTATTTAAAATTACTCAAAAAACAAGGGATCAAAACGAACTCCAATTATATGCATGGCCGAACACTCACTTAAATTTCTTTTTAAAAAAGACTTAGTTCATATACATGCTTAGTTTGACGTCAATTGACAACTATGACCTTTAACTTTGGATATGCACAAATAGAAATTTGAATAAAATTGAGAAAATGAATACATTCGTCCTACATGACATCCTACATGACAAATTTGTATCCTACATGTAGGAGTGACAATTTCAGTCCATATAAGTGAAATGAAACCATTTTGCCCATATTAAATTAAATGGATCACTCATATTTTCTTGTCTTTTCTTAAATGTGTCTTCAACCTATTTAAACTCATACAAATATGGACAAAATGAGTTAACATGAGAATCGATATTCAGCTCATATAAATGACAAATGAAATAATTTATTTTTAATTTTTGAAAAAATAAAAAATTTAGGAATCAGTTAGTGGAAGGTAGGGTCCCGGAAGGGGATGTGTGTGTGTACACGGAGTAGGGGTAATTTTTTTTGTTTTAAAAAAATAAAAAAATTTAGGGGTTAAATTGGTGGAAGGGGGTAATTTTTTTTTTTTTTTGAAACAATTTTTTATAGGGGTAGGCTGATGGGGGTAATTTTTTTTTTTTTTGGAAAACAAAAACTTTTTAGGGTACGCTGGTGGAAGGTGTGTGTGTGGGGGGGGGGGGGGAGGTTTCAGGAGTAATTTTTTTTTTTTTTGAAAAAACATATTTTTTTTGGGAGGGTGGGGTGGGGTGGGGTGGGGGGAGGGGTTTCGGGAAGGTGTAATTTTTTTTTCTTTTTGAAAACAAAAAGAATTTAGGAGTAGGTTGATGGAAGGTGGGGGAGGGATGTAGGAGTAATTTTCTTTTTTTTTGAAAAGACAATTTTTTTTGGGGGGGGGGGGGAGGGGTTTCGGGAGGGTATAATTTTTTTTTCCTTTTCGAAAACAAAAAAAAAATTAGGAGTAGATTGATGGAAGGTGCGAGAGGGGTGGTTGGGGATGCCTGTGCGGAGGGATAAATTTTTCTTTTTTGAAAAACAAATTAATCTAAATGATTTAGAACTATTTTGCCCAAATCATAAATTCATATTTGCCCATATTTTATTTGGATTGATTGTAATCCAAATTTTCTTCTCAATCCATATTCAGCCCATCCAAATTCGATCCATTCCAATTCAATCATTTGCCAATCCAATCATTTTTTCTCAATCCATATTCAACCCATCCAAATTCGATCCAATGCAATTATTTGTCACCCCTATCTACATGACATCTTATGTGTATTATGCCATATAGTTTAAGTGCCTACTCGTGCACATTTAAAATTGAAGAACATATTTATTTATTGACGTAAAGTTAATGTATTATTTTATTATATAAATTTATTGACAATCTTATTACTCTATCTAATTTATTAATCTCGAAATAACTTTATCTCTCAAAAAATAATAACCCCTATATATGGACTACCATTATCATTTTCTCACCTCCTTTTTGCCCCCCTAACTTCTTGTAATTCTCACTTCTCCCCCCAACTCGTTCCCTCCTTGCTGTTACCTTTTGGTGGCACTTTCCTCCATTGCAGAGAGAGCAGATCCCCATCTTCGTCTCCAAGTTTCTGCTCAAACACCCAAGAATCCCCTTTTTCTCTATCTGATTGAGTTTCATTTGAGATAACACTCACTTTTACACTATAATTACATACATATATGGTCCTGAGATCTTCTTGAGAGTAACAAAAATGGATTCTCAGCCTTCCCCTTCTTCGGGAAGGTTCGAAAGTAGTCCCTCGACTATCAACAATACTCCATTCTTGACCAAATCAATTTCAGATGCCAGTAGCAGCAGCCCTCATAGCCAAAGCTTAGCCTCCATTCTCAACAACCCACATGCCGGAAAATCCGATGGGTTCTGGTGGTGGTCCACGTCATCATCTATACCCACACCTGACTTCCTACCTCTATCAACTCTACCCAAACCCGGATCAGAAACTCGGGTCCCTGATTTCCAATCCTATCTCTCTTCCATCTCCGACCCATATGCTCGTTTCCATGACATTCAACAGCACGCGAGATTTGAGTCACTAGAACATCAAGACGACCAAAATGCCCTCGTTGCTTGCTTGAAGGAAGTCCCTGCGCTGTACTTCAAAGAGGATTTTGAGTTAGAGGATGGTGCTACTTTCAAAGCTGCCTGTCCATTTAGGACCACTCCGGAAAATTTGGTTACACAGGAGAAGCTATCACAGTATTTGGATGTAGTGGAATTGCACTTGGTTAGGGAGATTTCGTTGAGATCAAATTCCTTTTTTGAGGCACAAGGTCAGTTAGAAGATTTAAATTCGAAGATTGTTCAGGGGCGTGATAGGATAAGGGAATTGAAGGAGACTATAAAGCTATTAGATGACAATTTGGTGGGGTCTGCTAGAAAGGTACAAGAGTTGAATGTTCAGAGAAGTGAATTGATTTCGCACCAAGACAAGTTGAACCTTATACTTTATGTCAATCAAGCTCTGTCAACTCTCAAGTTGGTATGTGCTGATTTCTTTAATATTTTTCCGTTATGTATATCTTATATTGGTTTTTTGTCTAAGTTCTATGAACAAAATGATATAAGAACAGAATGTACAATTGTTGAGATTCTATGAATTAAGTAAGGAATGTAAATAGACCCCCTTATCTGCTGATATAGAGTGAAGTTGTTGCAAGTCATGCTTTGTCATAAAAGTAGCTGCTTGTCATTTTAGACTATTTATGAAGCATTAGTAGGGTTACCTCTCCCTCTGTAATTTTGCTGTAAGTAGTGGACTACTTCTGAGTATTCCTTTTGTTCATAATACAAGTTACCTTTTTCAAAAAAAAAGAGTAGCTGCTTGTACAGTGCTGATAGAAATAGGTATTGAAGAGAATTGCTATTTTTCTTTGTTGTTAAAAATACTGTGGGATCCATGAAAGGAAGTAAAGCTATTATAGGATTCACAGTTTTTATAAATATAGCCGAGATGATGTTGTGGAATTACAGCAAGCAAGATATTAGGTCTTAGTTTTTTCAGTAACCACCTGGTAGAAAAGTTAACTATTCTTGTGGCAACTTGAATTCTTATGATGGTGATACTTCAGTCTAGATTTGAATTAGAGATCCTTGGTTCGAGAAAGTGTATTGAGTTTTATGTGGAAGAGAGCTGATCCAAAAGATCAGTTTTTACATACAATCTCATAACTTTGATCCATGACCTATTTGAGTATTTAGGCAGACACATGTAGTCCATTTTGATATCCTGTCCACAATTGGCATATAAGACTATATAGTTCTCCAAAATAAATTGCATATACTATGCCCCTTGCTCTCTTATTTTAAGACCATAAGGAATACTGCCCTATTTCGTAACTCATTCAGTACAATTCATTTGAGTAGTGAGGTAGAATGTAACAGTGATAAGCATCAAATGGGTGGTCATCCCTTCTATGATTTTAAAGAAGTATTTGATCAGTCAATATTAATTAGAAGGTTAGAGAGCAAAGGTATTTCATAGATGGAAGAGCACATATAAAGTAAAAGGATCTTAAAGATGTATTCTTTGGTTTGTGAAAAGTTAAAGCTACTCATCATAATGATTTTTTTGAGAAGTCCTTGAATGATACCTTTATTACATTTTACAACCCATGTAGTGGTTTTTGTCAATACCTTTATTACATTTTACAACCCATGTAGTGGTTTTTGTCAATACCTTTATTACATTAATCCCAAAAACGTGTGGAGCAAAGGAGTTAAAAGACTTCAGACCGATAAGTTTGATAGGAGGGGTGTACCAAATCATCTCCAAACTTATCACTGAGAGGCTGAAGACTGTTATGGGAGAACGGGTGGATGAACACCAATGCCACCAAATGACTTTCTTGCAATGCAGGCAAATCAGGATGCAGCTTTATTGGCTAATGAATTGATGTGGGTATTAGTCTAAGGTGAAGCAAAAAACACCAAGAATTAAACTTGATATTGAGATGGCCTATGGCCATGTCTACTGGGCTTTCTTACTTGAAATACTAAGGGACATGGGTTTTGGCAGCAAATGGATCTAACTGGATAAACTTCTGCATATCCAGTGCGAAATTCTCCCTAATCATAAATGGAAATACCGAGATAGGCTGAACCTATGTCACTCTTTCCATTTATATTAGCCATGGAGGGCCTTAATTACATGATCTGGAAAGCAAATGCATATGAGTGGATGAAAGGTTGTTCTGCCCAGACAATCAGGATTCAGGGCAATGATATGGAATTTATACGCCTCTTCTATGCAGATGATTCTCCAGTTTTTTTGAGCAGAGGTGGTACAAATCTGTCATTTGAGGACAATCCTGACCATATTTGAAGGCATTCTGGGTTACATGTTAACCGACGACAGAGTTCCCTCTAGCAGTCAATCAAGTTGATGATATGCAGATCTTAGCTGAGAACCTAGGGTGCCAAGTAGCTTCCTTACCTATAAAATACCTTGGAATACCCTTGGGAGCAAAAAACAATTAAGTAGAAATTTAGAGTGAAGTGCTGGAGAGATGTGATAAGAAGCCAGTGAAATAGAAGAGCCAATACCTTTCTCTGGGAGTTTAACACTTGTAAAGTAGTGATGGATGCCCTCCCCACATATATATTCAGCTTGTTCCCTATACCTAAGAGCATTGAAAGGAAGATCAGTAAACTGAGGACCGGAGGGCTTTCACCTGGCAAGGAGAAGAGAGGATACAATCTGGTGAAGTGGGATGTCTTGACACTTAGCAAAAATCAAGGAGGTTTGGGCATAAAGAACCTTGGTCTACACAGTGCTAGTCTATTTAAGAAGTGGTTCTGGAGATTTTACAATTAAGATATGGCTTTAAGAAAACTATTGATTCTTTGGACCACTGAGGAAGTTTTGGGAACTTTTGGTTGTAGTGTGTTGAAAACCATCAGAAGGATGTGGCCCAACTACAATACGAACTTGTCCATCAAAGTGGGAGATGTTATGAAAACAGATTTTTGGAATGAACACTGGATAGGAGAAGGCAGTGTAAAGCTTTTTTCTCAGATTTACACATCATGACCATACAAAAGATGCCACTGTCTCTCAGATGTGAAGCCCTCAAGGATGGGGCCTATCTTCCAAAGGGCTCTAAATAATTGGGAAGTTGATGGAGTAGCAAGTATGCTCCGGTTCTGAACATTTTCTCGTGCACTTCCATTGGTCCATACAGACTAGTTTGGAATCTGCATTGCAAGGGAGTCTTCATAGTAAAGTCTTGCTTCTAGAGAATGAATAATAACCGTTCATTAGTGATTTCGTTGGAAGTTAGTTTGAAAGGTCAAATTCCTCAACAAGTCTCTTGTTTAACTCATGAAGTGTCACAAAGAAGAGGTCTACACCTTTTGCTCAAGGTGTTTTCTATGTGGCCAAGAAGCAGAGATCAATGGCTATTTGTTATTGCACTGCAACACAATTGTAAATTTGTGGAATATGTTCTTGTGTATACTAGGTGTGAGTTGGGTAGTGCCCAAGAATACCTTCGAAATTCTAAACTGGAAAGGAGTTGGAAGTAGAGGGGCAGAGGAAAACTGGTATAAGATTATCCCAGCATGCACATGGTGGAAAATATGGAAGGAAAGAAATGCAAGATGTTTTGAAGGTAAAAGCAGCAATATCCAGAAAGTTAAGATGAATTGCCTCAGCTTTCTTAATATTAGTGTAAACAAGATATGGTGGGGAAGTAGAAGTTTTAGTCGACTATACAGGAAAAATGTCAAGTTCGTAGATGTTATTGATGATGCTCTCTGCTCCCTGCGGGTTGTAAGTTCCCACCTCCACATTTTTGTCTCAAAATTTGATGTTTCAGTTTTATTCTCCATAATGACAAGTTACTGATTTTCCAGACCTTCTGGTGTTTGTTTTTATTATATTAAAATAATATCTCTTATTTAAAAGTTACGGGTCTACTGAATGGTTATATCTGACATATATTCACATATTTTATGCAGCTTGTTGCATCTGCAGATTGTGCCGGAGCTTTAGATGTTATAGATGATTTACAACATTTATTGGTATGTACAGAAGTCTTTTATTTCTCTGCTATTTTTAATTCTTAGTTTCTTCTAGGTACCTAACTAGTTTTTACCTTGATTAACCTCTGTGTTCATTGAGGCCAAACTGGTCGCTATCCCTTTCTGTAACTTGAAGTTGGAATATAGCGAACTGTTTTGTGATCCAGTTGGTTAATATTTTTTCTTGTGGATAGATTGATTTATTTGGTTATAGGCTTCAAGATTTGTTGTTTGCTTAAATGCAAAATATTTGGCACAACAATGTGGATTGTCTATTGCAAAAGCTATTATAAAAGGTGAAGCTGTTATAACCTTTGTACTTAGTGCAGTGTCAATGTTCATTTATGCTTAACAGGATGGAGATGAATTAGCTGGTCTACATTGTTTCCGTCATGTTCGTGACCAGTTAGCCGCTTCAATTGATTCCATTAACAGGTTAGACTATGGATTTCTGTGTAGGTTCAATCACATCATTGGAAGAATACCTTTGAGGTGTTTGAGTTCTTGATAATGCTAAATGAATAAAGCTTAAACACTGGTTCAACTTTCTGTTACTATCCTCAAAAAAATTTGCTGTAGCAAGTTTGGTGGCTAATGTCTGCTAATATCTTTATTGAGGCAGTTGTGATAGTAATGCCCGTTTCTGATTCTGTTGGATTAATGATAACATCCAGAACAAACTATTATCTCACGTTATTATGTAGTGACAAAGTAGTTTTTTTTTCGTTTTCTTTGCTCAGGATTATCCAAAGTGTCCAGGTTGCATAGATATTGTTTAGGTTTCTTGGATAATTACGTTGTAAGTTTTATAGGGGGTTACAAACCGTTTTCTAATACAAAATAAAGAAATAATTCATTTTATGTTTCTGTTTTCATGCTATAGTTATTTTTTAAAAAAAATAAAAATTCTAACAACTAACATGTTAGATTTATCTAATTAGCTAAAATACCAATGCTTAGGGCATGACCATCCAGTGCACTGGTTTGTTGCTAGTTCCTTCCAGTGTATTGATTACAAGTTGTATTTCCACATTTTGGTAGCAAAACGTTACCATTCTACTGTGGTCCACTATTTTATATTTCGTTTAATACATCTTTTGAACTTAGGATATATAATACCACTATTTTCAAAGTAATCTTTAGTACAATGTTGTAGCTTACCGCATCCAGTCTTGTAGTATTCTTTCAGCAGAATTTATGCGTATATCTATACACGGAGCTGGCAACGTGGATGCTCTAAGTACATCAAAATTTAAAGTGCAGAAGACAATTTCCATGAATGGAGAAGGCCATGAAGTAAGCATGTTATTATGTACTTATATAGTGATGCACTTGGTTTAGATATTTTCAGTGCACGAATAAAATTGAAAAAATTGCTACACTTTTGAAGAAAATAGTTGTACTAGACAGTTTAGATGAAAAAAGTTTACTCTGTGTATATCACCTGTTGAAAAGATGATTTGAACACAATATTGAATTTAACGTTTAAGAAATTCTTTTCTGGGTACTTGTACTATGGTACTCTCTTTCTATTATCAGTGGGTTGTTTTTCATGAAAATGTTTGCTGTAATTTACCAAGTAGCAAGCACCTTTGCAAGCTCTTGAAATGTGAAGGGATGCATTTGATTGTCAGAAAAAGAAAATGAAACAAAGAAATGTCAAGGGATGTAGGTGTTGTTTCGTTTAGATAGCTGGTGGTTTTGTCTAAATTATCCTGCACGCTACCGTTCTTGCCTAAACTATATTTCAAGATGTCTTCTATTAGCCCTTGTACACTGTAAGAAGTGAAAACCTATTATAACCTTAAAACACTACAAAATAATGATTTGCAAATGTAATAGTTCCCTATTTGTCTTTGCCAACGTCAACTCCAGTCATTCTCTTTTATTGGATGGGTAAATGGTATAGTTCTAAAGAGCAAAAAAACTGCTGGCAATTATTTACAGATGAAAGCCTTATTACAAGTTGTGTAATGAACTCAACAATTCAACCACGGCTTCTATATCATTAGCTATTTCCACGTTGCACCCAACTTCAGGCATTCTTTTTACTGCAAATATCCTTTCTTTTGGATGAGTTTAGTTTCCTTCAACTTCTGGATCCTTCAAACTAATGCTTCTTTTCAACCTCAGTTCCCCTCCTGAAACAAAAAGAGAAAAAAAGAGCTATGAAGTAGGAAGGAAGGGGATAAGAGGCTTGTACTACTTTTAAGTAGCCCATTTCCATTTACTTGGAGGAAGGTGGATAGGTCATCAGTAACTAAGGATGGTTTCTCTAAAGCTGAAATAAGAAAGCAGCTTTGATGCAGATAACCTGCTTACCGTCAAAGGCTTGTGTTTTAATGCACTTAAGTAATGCTCTGAGTTCTACCACCATATTTTCTGATGAAAAAATGTTAAAGTAACAAATTAATATGTGCTATCTTCTTTGCATAGATCTGTTGTGGCACTTGTCTGGTGTGGAAGTTCTCCTGCTAGTGCCTTAGTGGTATCTGTCCTATTCGGTTCATGAAACTAGGTTTTGAGGGGCTAAGAGGATAACGGACGATATTTTGAGTTTCTGAATCTTTCAAGTTGTATCTTTTTCTGGTTGACCTTGGAGTATATATTTAATATGTTCCATGCTTGATTCTAAATGTAATTTATGTTTTTTGTGTTGCTCAATGTTCTAAAATTGTTGAGGGAATTTCTTTCTTGTTCCTTTTAATCATCCTTTTGTTTAACTGGATATATGCACCCAGTCTTCAGGCTACTCGACAACCAATCATCTGAACATTGACGTTATGTATTGCAGGTTAAATTAGATGAAGAAGACACTTATAATTTGCGAGACCGGCTACTTCCTTTTGTTATTGGGTTGCTTAGAACCGTGAGTATCTCTATTTTTTCACTGAGTAATGTTGGTATTCACTTGTTTTGTGAAGTGTTGGTGGCGTATTGATTTTCTTTGGGTGGTAAATGTTGATTGTTGAATGCCATGGCATGATTACAATCATGCTATCTGTCAAGTATAGAAAACAATACATCCTCGAAGAGATGCAGAATCACTCTTTCTCAGAGTTAGGTGAATGGTAGTATTCGAGATAAAATATGTGTAGCTTTGGATGGGATTATAATCCTTAAGTGTAAACAAAGAAATGAATAATTTTAAGAGCTGAATCGAGGTTAGAGGTGTCATTATCCAAATAGAGCAGTGTCTTGCTGAGAAAATTTGGCTTGGTATTTGATTTTATCATATTCTCAATTTTTTTTCCCTCTTGACGTTGATTTTATTCCAAATTCTTCACTTTTGTGTGTATAAGATCTGATGTAATGGGCTGGCCATGGTTTAATCACTTGCAGCAGTGATACAACACTAAATGGACTATATATATTATCTGGAAGTAACAAGTGTTGGTGAAGATTGTCTTAATTTATTATGTATGTACTTCAGTTTAGAAGAGAATAATGAAGGAGGAGCATAGCTGAAGATTCTAGGAAATAGTTGATTAGTGAATAGCGAGGACTACAATCCCTTTACCCCTCTTATGTACCATTTTCTGTGTCCTTGTGATTGACTAATTATTGATCATCAACTTGACTAAGCATCGGTTCCAATCCTGCTGCAATTTATGCCAAATGAAACACATTTTATTCTGGGTTGTTTTGCAGTTGTAAAGTCTACATATATGTTTTCCGTCAACATTTTTAGGGAGTTTGGAATTTATATGATGTTTTTAGTAAAAATATTTGTTGGTGTTTGACTGTTGTAATATCCAGGCAAAACTCCCTGCTGTATTGAGAATATACCATGACACTCTTACGGCTGACATGAAAACTGCCATTAAGATGGCAGTTGAAGAACTGCTACGGGTGCTTGGTGCCCAACCTATGGATTCAGATTTTGTTGCAGGAGAACGAGCAGTTGATGCTGATGGTGAGTGTATATTATTAGGTTCACATTTCATTTTTGCAAGGAAGAGCTTCAGATGCAAATGAATTTGGTGTGCAAAATATTGGTTCTCTTCTTCTTCCTTTTCCTGTAAATGATGTGGCTAAGGATTAGGGATGCAACTTCATCATTAATGCAACTGGTGGGCTGGTAGATTTCATGCTATAGTTCCTGATATAATGTATATGCTTTACTCAGGTGGAAGCTCATCCCTTGCCAGTAGATTGAGAAGCTTGTCGCCTGAATGTTTTGTTCATCTTTTGAAGGCTGTTTTCCTGATAGTGCAGGTAATGTGTACCTCACTGTATCTTTCTGTTCAATCAGGATTATGCTGCAATCATGATATGTTACTTCCCTTTTTTCCTTTGAAGAATTAAAAAAAGGATATGTATATCGATGTAGGGATTAGTGGAAGATCTGGGGGATTTCTCTTTGAATGACCTCTAATATGCCTAATTAAATTGGATAAAATGGACATGAATAGAACAGAAAGGATATAGAGGATTCATACGGTTGATTCAACTTGTTGGGGATTGAGGCCTACTTGACTGGTTGATTGATACCACACAGTATGCAAGGGGTAAGTTATGATAAACTAAGCTGGCCAAGCTCATGCACTTTCAGGTTCATTGTTCATATTCAAGAACCCAACTAAACCTAATCATTTGAGTCTGAACTACCACTTGAGATGCTCTTTGTTTAGATAACGTAAGCACCCAACAGGACAATGTCGAGCTTTTAACGTTTGAGCTAAATATCTTCAGGCTCATTTGAAAACAAATTTACTCCTTTTCCGATAAGTCTTAAAGATTTTATAAAACACACCTTTTCTTGGTTCTGTACCCAAACCAAAAAGAGGTTGATGTTTAAAATCTCTTAGTCCCAGTATGGATCCAAAATTACGGCATTTAAGGTCTTTTCATACTTCTCCTCTTTGAAGAAATGATCAAAGGAGGTAACTATGAGGTCTTTCTTTAAGTGAACATTTTTGGTCAATGGTTTTTTTACATGTAATATTTTTGTGATGAATAAAATCTCTTTCTATTAAATGATCTTTGCAGACCATTCTTCATCTAATTATTTTTCCATATCAAATTCCAGACTGGCCTCAACTCTGCTTTCTCCTCTTCTTTTTTTGGTAGAAAACAAATATCTCTTTTAATGTTAAATTAGTTGAGCCTTAATATTGTCAACTGATTTAGCCTTATCATGTACCTGTGCTGTTTGATGGGACTAATTCGATTTGAGCCTTAAGCTCCGATAGTGTATAAATTGATTAGATTTTGGTTTCAGGTGCTTCCTGAATTCCTTTTTAATTGAATTTCAATAAATGGATTTGCATGGCAGATATGTTTTCGTTCTGTGGGTGCTGCTACTCTAACTGCTGATAACCTGCTTCCTGAGATCTTTTTTCTTTCCATTAAAAGCTGAAGTTCTGCAATACTGCTTCTGGTATAGGGTTGACTACCAGATGAATTAAATAGTTGTTACTGTTGGTTCTGCATGTAATTATTCCACGGGATTATCATACTTATTGAACAAGGTTCATAATCTTAGTGACAAAACATTACTAGTCATTGTAGGCCATTATAGTGTATATGGCTTCTCGTTTTATATTTTAGTGCCATATTTTTTTTTTTTGAAATTGGTAGCTTTAGTCTATTATCCACAGGTTTACAATAAAAGTGTAGCTCCCCTTTAAAAGTGTAACAACTTACAGAGTAAAGTTTCTAAACTGCTGCCTATAAACAATCTAGCACATCAACTACAGTTTAGTGCCTATAAACAAACAATTTAGTGCCATATTATTATTATTCTCCTTTGACTAAGGTAACGAGTTTGTATATAAATCTTCATCACTAAGGCTGGGATCCCAAAAATTTACATCACAGAGCTACATACAACTGAGTAGGCTCAGCAACCCAAAAAAAAGAACCTATATCTAGGTCCTATCTCATCTTACAAGGATCCTAAGATGTCTACAATTGCTACAGGATCATCTATATATTCCAAATTACACCAATAGCAAAAAGTGATAATGCAGTTCATTTTAAACCTACGCAGAGAACTACTGATATTTCCAAAAAATCTTGAATTTCTCTCCTTCCAAATGGTCCACCATATCACTGCTAGGACAATTTCCCATCTGTTTTTGTCTGTGCTACCACTCCCCTCATAGTTCCAGCTTACTAGAGCCTGATCTGCCCTTTTTGGCATAGTCCACCTTATGCCTCTGAAATCTGTAAACGGGTTCCATAGTTGGCTAACCACTTTACCGTGTAAAAACAAATGGTTGATTGTGCTCACAAAAAGACATCTTGGACACATTTGTATGCCCCTCTTCATGTGATGTACATAGTCAATAACTCTTGGTGCTGGGTATCCCTTCCAAACTTATCACCTAAAATGTAATTCATTTGGTGGCGCACAAATAGTTCACTATTTATAGCTGTTTAATTGGTCTTCAATAGTAGAGATAAAATAAAATGTGTTAAACTAAAAATGAGAAGCCAAATGTATGTGCCAGAGGGGCACCAGTCATTTTGTTTGTCTGATTCCTTCTATGAATACCTACTTTCTCTGGGGTGTCAGTACTTGCTGTTCTCATCCAACACTATCATGACAATCCAAAACTTTCCACTAGCATCAAAGCCACAAAATTATAGTTTTTCCTAAGCACGAGAAATGATCATTGAATCTCACATGGTAAATATTTTCCTTGAGAAATGTTGCATACACAACCAAATGGAGATATTTTTCATCTGGATTCCTGGTTTGTCTTGAATAATTGGTTACCCATATCAGCTGTCTGGAAAAGTGCTTTGTGCAATTGTCTTACCGATTCTTGTTTTTGTTCCATCTGATTTGGTATGATATAACTTGATATTTTTCTTTTCGTGAATGCAGGCACACTTAGCACAGGCATCTGAAGTTAAAAGAGCCATTGAGTGGATTTTGTGCCATCTTGATGGCCATTATGCTGCTGACTCAGTTGCTGCTGCAATTGCACTTGGAGCAGCGGCATCAGAAACAGCTCATGAAACCGTCAATCAGGTAAATTCCTCGCTGCAACTTTCTGTGCAAAGGAACTCTTCCAAGGTCTCTTCTGCTCACGGGAATGGAAATGAGGGTATAACGTCATCGACTTTATCGAGAAATTTCAGGTTATTCACATTCCTGATCCCTTCTTTTATGTTTTGTCTTTTTTATTTCTCTTTATTTACCAGAAATCTTGTGTCCAACACTTGCAACAATTTTTCCTCCTCAACCGCTTTGGTTGGCGCCGACTTGGGTGCGATGGGCATCACCATGAGGTTGAGAGCGATAGCCAGTGTGTTGCACCCCCATTCCCATCCGAACACTTAGATTTCTATGGCAGGTTCTAGTAAAACGTACACAACTTTTTGTATGGTGCTCAGATTGACAAACGGTTCTGTTGGAATCTAGACATGATTATCTTTAAAATAGGGCATGTAATTTACCCAAAATATCACTGATTCGTTAGACCTGGTCTAACCACAAACATAAAATGATTTCAAACTTAAGCCAAATTCACTGAGTGTTACATTTGACAAGCCTATGTTGGTCTTAGTTGCACGGACTCTTCACTTTTGATGCCGCACCCGTGTCGGCTTCACCAAAAATACAATACTTTTAGCGAATCGATACACACCCGTTGACATTTTGAAGAGTCCGAGCAGCGTAGATGTTGGTGAAACGTCAGGACTACTCTGAAAAGCAAATTAGGTGATTGATGAGAGATTGTCTGAACTGGGTGCTTTTTTGTGTTGGTTGAATTCTTTAATGTGGTTGGTTAAAGAAGCACAAGCTTCTGTTAGTGTTACAGAGAAGTTGGAAAAAGGCCAGAGAAATTTTCAATGTAATGACTCGTGAGGGGAAAAGAAGTTTCATTTGGTGAATTGAAAAAATCTGTTACCACACCAAAATATTTGGGTGGTTTTGGATTTAAAGTTCCAAGGGTCTCTAATAAGGCACTTTTAGGATAGTGGTTATGGGGATTTGGGGTAGAGGTAAATGCTCTTTTTTTTTTTTGAGAAGGTAACAATTTGGAAGGGGGTGATTGCGGAGAAGTACGGGGTTATGGAAGGGGTTAGAGGACTAAAAATACAACGCTATCCTGCAGTTGTTGGCTATGGAGGAATATTTCAAAGGGCTAGGAAGAGTTAAATGAAAATACTTCTTTTTGAGTGGGTAAAGGGAGTAAGGTGAGTTTTTGGGGTCATTGGTGCCGTGGAAACACTATTTTGAGTCTCACTTCCCCTAACACGTAGAGGATTTCTTGCCAAAATAGGATGTCATTTATACAATTATGGAATTTACAAGGGGGTCAAGCATTTTGGGCTTTTGAGGTTTAGCAGAAACTTACAAGACTGGGAAGTTTGGAGAATTTGAATACTTTGCTGGCTTGCTCCACCAACAAAAATTACTATGGATTGTCAGGATGTTTGGAAATGGGGAATTGGGGGAAATGGAGTCTTTTTCGTTAAGTCCTATTATGTGAAGCTTTTGGTGAGAGAGGAGATTGTTTTACCACAAACCTTGATGTGAATCCCTAGAGTACCGATAAATGTGTGCTTCTTCATACGATTAACCACGAGGGGGGAGGGGGATCCTGACTGCAGAGAGCTTGAGCAAGAGAAGGACTATGTCTGTTAAATCAGGGGAAGACATAGATCACGTACTCTTACATTGCCAGGTAGCATCTACGTTATGGGGGAGGGGGGAGGTGATGAGATGGCTTGGTTTTGAGTGGGTTATGTCGAAAACTGTGAAAGAAATGATGTTTAGCTGGGCTCGTAGAAGATGGAGGAGGAGATGCAGAGCATGTGAAGTTGCACCTTTAGCCCTGATGTGAACCATATGGAGAAAGAGGAATGAGAAAGCTTTTGATGGAATAGAGAAAAATTTCATACACTTGAGAAATAGCTTCTTTTCCTTTATTTCTTTTTTGTGCACCCATGAAGTTGCTTTTTGTATGATGAGGGGTGGCTGTCGTAGAAAATTATGTATTTTTGTAAGGGTTTCTACATTTTGGTGCTCTTTTGTTAATAATATTCTTTACTTCATTTAAGAAAAAGCTGCTTAGCAAGAATATTTGAATCTTGAATGCTGGTTTCTGTAATTGCATATTAGAACGTCACTGAAAGTGGCTAAAGTTTTCACATTCTAATCAGTACCGGCAAAATGCCCTGTCTTGTGTTTCAGTTGTTGGCTTCTATTTTTAGCATCTGCATAAGTTGTATTTAAATAATTTCCAAATGTTTATCCACTACTTTTTCTTTGACAGAGCTGATGTATTGAGAGAAAATGCAGAAGCCGTTTTTGCAGCTTGTGATGCTGCTCATGGCAGATGGGCAAAGATCCTTGGAGTGCGTTCTCCTATCCACCCTAGACTGAGGTTACAGGAGTTTTTAAATGTATATAACATCACTCAAGAATTTATAACGGCTACTGAGAAGGTGAGATTCTCTATTTTTATTTTGTTTTTGTAAAATACATACTTTGCTGGTTCCATATATGTATTTCAGTTGTATTGATGCCTGTTATGCCAATATATACAGATTGGTGGAAGATTGGGTTATAGTATTCGGGGAACATTGCAATCACAGGCCAAGGCCTTTATTGATTTCCAACACGAATCCAGGGTTAGTTGTTTCTCCAGTTGAGCTTTATCTGTGTCATTGACTCATTGCTTCTTGCGTTTATACCTGTTGTTGGTTGATTCAGATCGCAAAGATGAGGGCCATTCTTGACCAGGAAAATTGGGCTGAGATTGATGTCCCTGATGAGTTCCAGACAATTGTCACATCACTGTTCTGCTCAGAATCTGAGACCCGTGAACTTGCTGATGAGGTTTCAGCTGATATTGCACCAAGCAGCCCTAAGATGGTCCTGGGCAGTGATGGTTCCCCTACGGCAGAAGTTAGACTTCAAAAGATATCACAAAATGCAGAGCACACTGATTCTACTCCACGTTCAGAGAGTACAGCACAGGTTAGTATTTCATGATTCAGCTGGCAAACTGAAAGCACTAATGCTGATTTGGAACTAATTCTTCTCAGAGCAATGAAACTAACTCAAGAGAGCGTGGGAAATCTTCTGCTAGACTTCTTTTTTTCAGAGGTGTTGGATATCATATGGTTAACTGGTTAGTAAATTCCTTTCAATTTCATTAAGTCGTCTGTTCGCTTTCGGTGGAGCTGGTACTCTCAGATTTTTATTTTTCATTTTTTTCCTTCTCCGTGTTTTCTCTTCTGTGCCCTTGGTGTCTTGGTCACTTAAGTTCTTAAGAGTTAAGACCACTGATTTAGAGCTATTTCTTGTGTGACTTTTTCTTGGCTGTCTCAACATGTTGCATTTTCTTTGCCCTGTGAAACAGAAAAGAGAACTTATCTGACAACACACCTTCTTAATCCTTTTTGGGGCTTTTTACTGGGACTTCGATTTTGGAGTGCTGGATTGCCCTACACAGTTTTCCTTTTCTCTTTTAAGATAAATTCTCCCTTCAAAGATGACAATTCTCCTGTTGTGTTTCAGCGGCTTGATTTTGGTGAAGATGTTGTCAGAATGTATTGAGATGAATAATAGCTTGCCGGGCCTATCTTCAGAAGTCGTTCACCGTGTTGTTGAAATCCTGAAATTGTTCAATACAAGAACTTGTCAGCTTGTCCTTGGTGCTGGAGCAATGCAGGTCTGTTTTGGTTTCTTGATTATATTTTCTCTAACTAATTGTTGATTTTCTTGTGGACATTAAATTCTTTTTTAAAAAAAACTAGTAGGCAAAAGGTACTCAAGCCACCAAATATGTTCTTGATTTCAATCCCACTTTTGTCTCTTGAACTAGAGACGATATAGAAGTTTAACTGTCTTAATCCCTTAGGCGGTGCCAGAATTTTTAACTTATGGATTCTGGAAAAATTATTTGTACATATCACATGATTTTTTTTTGACACTTGTAACATTGTATTTCAGTCGGTACTTAGGTAGTACCGAAAAAACCATATTTACAAAAAGAAGAAAAAGATTAAAAGTCCTTCCAATGCTAAACCAGGAACTAGATGGACCCTAAACCATCTATGATTGACTCAGTCTCATTGGAGTAGACATTTGTACACCAAAAACATAACAACAGAAAACATTTAAGCTTGACTTCCTGCAGGTTGTTGTCCCTATTCTCAAAACATCTATCATTTCTTTCTCTCCATACAGTCCACCATATACAAGCAGGTATTATCCTCCATCTTTCTCTGTTTGTAGCCCAACTCCAGCCTCCTCCCAACTGAATAGAGTCTCAGCAATCTTACTAGGCATACTCCAGGAAATGCCTCTGAGATTAAGGAAAATCTGCCACAGTTGAACATTGAAATTGCATTGTGGAAAGAGGTGTTTTACTGTCTCTGTATCCTTACCACATAAGGAGCATCTGTTTCATAGAGATGTACCTCTCTTGGCCACATTGTCCAATGTCAGAACTGCTTCATTGGCTAGCAGCCAGGTGAAGCATGCCACTTTTTGTGGCACTTTGACTCTCCAAATTTGCTTCCAAGGCCATTTGAAATCTTGATTATCTATACGACGTGTTTGTTTATATCCTTCCTTCACCCTGTATCTTCCTTTGTTGTGCCCATGCCACCATAAATAGTCTTCACCGGGTTGAATTCCTTGGAAACTCTCCAGTAGTTTGAAAAGTTCAATCATTCTGGGAATTTCCCAGTCATTCAAGTTTCTTCTAAAGATCATATTCCATCCTTGTGGTGACCATATTTCAGCAACAGTTTTCTCTTGGTGTTGAGCCAAAACAAAGATGTCAGGAAAGAGATCTTTAAAGCTCACAGTACCCACCCATTTATCAATCCAAAAACTTGTTTTTCTACCATTTGGAACTTTGACAGTTAATTGATTACTGAGAATTGCCAGAATAATCTAATGGATTTCCAGAGGCTAATACCATAGGGGGTGTTAACCTCTTTAGTTACCCGTGTGTTCAGTTGCTCATACTTGCTCTTGATTACCCTGTACCAGAGGGCTTGGTCCTCCTGATGGTACCTCCATAGCCACTTGACCTTGAGTGCTTTGCTTTGGGATTTAAGGTTCTTGATACCTAGTCCACCTTGTTCTTTACTTCTATAATGTTCTTCATTTGACCAAATGAAAACCCTTCCTTTCCTTGTTGCCTTGCCACAGGAAGTTTCTTCTGACTTTATCCAACCTTTGAAGTACTGACTGGGATAGATATTGTGATCTCCATCTGGTTAATTTCTTTTCACATTTCTCCATCAAATGAATTTTTTAACACAAATATGGGGTTGAATCAAAGCTACTGGATTATGCCTAACCCGTAGCTCAAGCGGCGCTGCTCCTGCCCTTGATATGTACTGACCCTCCTTTTACTAGCCATCATCCAAGTGCCCTGGAGAATGGGGTGAGAAAGGAGGCGATAAAAATGATTGAAGAGGATTGGGTTTCTTATTTCCACATCTTTGGACTAGAATTGTTGGAATAAAGGATTTTAAAAAGGTTATAAATTGGCAGAAAATGTATGGTGGTAGATGTTTGGGAATCAAAAAATTTATTTCTGGAACATTGACAATGATTGGAAGGCAACTGTAATTGTAGTTAACTACTGATTTTTACTTGACTTTTTATGGGTGCATTTCTTACTGACTAATCCCCCCCAAACATTTTTTCCCTAGTTGATATGGATGCAATATCATTGTGCCTTAACTGGGATAAGTTTTACAGGTTTCAGGTTTGAAGTCTATTACTTCTAAACACTTGGCCTTGGCAAGTCAAGTCATCAGTTTCACATACACCATAATTCCCGGTATGTAATGATGATAAAGTTGTCAGTTACAAAGTGTCTTGATTATTTGGTTCCACCTTTTGTCCAATTCCTAGTCTACGGGTGCATTTATCCTGTAGGTGTCTGAAGAGACAAAAATTTCATGCTTGGACATTTTTTCTCAAGTAAAACCATGCTAAGGTTACTATTTTGTGTAGTTTTCAATCTACTGTTCAGGTGTTAGGCTTCAACAGGAAAGTCATGTGACGGTATTGTGCTTATTGATGAAACAAGCAAGGGCGTTGACCAAAAATTTAAGTTATGAGAGGCACTCCTGAGAGTACAGGTTTTAAGATAAGTAGAAGTAAGATTCTTACTTGATAAGTAAAAAAGATAAGTAGAACTAAGACTGCATACATGCACTGCATGTTTAGTCAACAAAAGAATGAGTGAAATTAAGGCGGGGGTCGATGGGAATGCTATGCGTAGGTGTAAATAATTTAGATATCTAGGTTCCATGTCTCAGGAGAATAGTATGATATTACACATCCATTTTTTGTCATTATCAAAAAGAATAGTATGATATAAAGATGTTACAACGTTTGAAATGGAGAATTGCTACCAAGGCTTTGATAAAAGAATATCTACTGAAGTGAAAAGGCAAGTTCTATGGATCATTTATAAGACATGCAATGCTATGTAGGAGTGGATGTTAGACCGCCTGAAGTGCAAGTATGCCAGTGTTATTAAAGGCGAAAAGCTCAAAAAACTCTAAGGTCTGTGAGGGCTTTAAGCGCAAATAAAGAGTGGGCTGTAATGAAAAAATGCACAAAGGGAGAAAAGAATACAAATATATATGTTTAGTCCAAGACCAATAATTATAAACATATATGACCAAAGAAATTGAAAAAAAATTATAATAAAGTGAAATATCAATTATTTAGTGTCACTTCTTCATACGAGGCTCATTGGCAAGTAAACGTTTGCCTTAGAACCTTGATGATGACATTGAAGCGCACATAAAGCGAGTTGAAGCGCTCAATACGTTTTGAGCCTCGCTTCAAGGCTTAAGCGCGCCTTTGATAAACACTGAAGTATGCAACACATCCACAAGATGAATGTGGCTGAGATGTGCATGCTAAGATTGAGTGCATGCGTACAAGATTAGAAATGATCACATTCAATAGGAGGTACAAGTAGCACACATCAAGGATAAACTTAGGTTAAGATTGTTTGGTTATGTCCTGCGTTACCTCTAGATGCGCCGGTCTGTAGGTGCGAAAATGAAATTATGGTGAGTGGAGGTTTTAAAAAAAGCTGAGGTAGACATAAAATCACATGGAAAGAAGTTATATTGAAAGACACACAATCTCTTGGAGTCCACCTAGTCCTAGCAAAATTAAGGCATAATAAAATGAAAATGATCTATAATGGGCAATACCTTTTAGTTGGGATTATATTTTAGTCACATTACCATACCTACTTTAGGTCTTATGTTTTCTAGGAGTCTTTAGCTTCTATCTGAGATTTATATGCCAGTAGAAAATATAGAGAACTTCTTCATTCTCAAAAAAAAAAATATAGAGAACTTCTAATATTTATTATTATTATTATTATTATTTTTGTTGTTGTTGTTGTTGTTACTATGTACTATTATTACTATAATAAGCATTAGAAGTTCTTTATATTTTCTATGACATGTAAATCTTTGATAGGACTAAAAAAATCATATTACTACTACTACCACCACTTAAAAAATTTCTTTATCTGAAAGTAAGACCAAGAATGTTTGACAGTTTTACTAATAAACTCAATTTGTTGATATAGCGTCGGCATAAGGAACCTTCACTTGAGTAACCTTAGGTAGTGTTGGTCGATACATGGCATAATATGGATCAATAAGCAGTTTTACATAAAAGTCTGACCATACTCATCAATGAAAATGTGCCAGAAATGCCTTAATTTAAGTACCTTGTGATTTTAGAACTCAATTTTTTTCCTGACAAGTTTTGTATTTGTCAAAGAACTCAAGAGGATTCTGTTCCTTAAAGTGCCTGAGACGCGCAAGGGACTGCTGATTCTGGAGGTTGATCGTGTAGCACAGGTATTGAAATCTGTATATGTTATTGTTGATACGTTTTGCTTGAATCCACTTCTAACCTAATGATATATTTCTGTTCTTGGTCTATTTCATGCAAAAAAAAATCTGTGAAGCATTCTCCTTTTTGAGATAGGGATTTCCTTTCCTGTCTGTGCATCTATTATTTATGCTATGAATATTTCTCTATGCTAGTACTCACAAAACGTGTTGTGAAGAAAAGAAAAAATGTATTCAATTTGGGGGTGGGGTGGGGGGGGGGGGGATGGATATCTTTTGAGAATCACTTGATTGTTGTCTCCTAATTGACGATATCACTAGAAATATGCAAGTGCTCCTTAACACGATTTTCAGGTAAGGCCCTCAGACTCTTCCTCCGAGATTCCCGCACTACAGCAACATCAGGTTCTGTGTTTTTCTGTAATCGCATGCTGTGATTGTTCAAAAACATGGAAAACAAGATCTACTTCACCTCTGGAGACAAATTGTACTATATTACTGAAAACATTACTTCTTCAGAAGCTTGGTCTGATTATCTGGAAATGAGGAAGCACATGCTTCGATATTTCAGATGCCAGTTCAATATATTCTCTGTATTTCAGATGCCAGTACAATGTTTGTACTGATGGATGGAAATGTTACCATTCTCAAAAAATAAAATATAAATTGACCATATGGAGTTTAAGCTGTTGTAAGATTCAATGGAAGCCAAAAACAGGATCTCAGGATCTCTTGGACTATTTCAGTACGTAGGCACTTGTACGCCAAGTGGAGAGAGATGGCTGTGATTAGGTTCTTCCTTTTGTATGTATCATATGAATGCATCTTATTAGCTGTAGTGACTTAAAATTGTTTATAAATGCAAAAACTGGAAATAAATGGAAGTTCATGTGACCTTTCTACTTGGTGTATCTTTTTGGCTAGAGATTTTTCCTTATATTGCAATATATTGCCAAACTAAAAGGAAGATAAAAAAAGAGTGTAAAACAATTCAGCATCTACCATCTTGGTGTAGCCTGCTTGTTAGTAATTCATGTTGTAATACTCTTCTGCTAATAACCACGGGGTTCTGCTTATCCCCAACCATGTATTTTCCAGTTTCTCCTATTTTGTGAATTTTTTTTCCTTTATCTCTCACATGACAATTGCATTTTGTCCGTTTCCATTCCTACTGTATAAACATAGAGGATTATATTCGCTAATTCTGTATTAATCAATCACTGCTATGCCTTGGGCCCCAATCAAAAAGTTTTCTGTGCTGACTGCTGAGATTATCAGACTCATAACCCAAAGTTTTGGTAGGGAAATATTATTTTAACTCTAGAGCTTTGCATGAAATCCAGGACTATAAGGTGCACCGAGATGAGATACACTCGAAGTTGGTGCAAATAATGAGGGAAAGGTTGCTGGTCCACCTCCGTGGGCTGCCACAGATTGTTGACAGTTGGAATAGGCCAGAAAATGCTGATACGCAGCCAAGTCAGTTTGCTCGTTCTATCACTAAGGTACAAGTTATACTGTAGTAAGCCCAATTCTTGCTCCCCATTTTTGTTCCACCTCTTCCTTATGTTTGCTTCCTTGTGAATTTGCAGCCACTTTTTTGAAATTGGTAACTTTGTGTATTTCTATCTATGATTAAGATCATTCAGTACATTTGGTCTTGCACCATATTTACATCAAAAGACTCTTAAGAAACTGGAGCTATTCTAGTCTTCTATAGGGAGCTTAATACATCTAGAATTTCAACAGTTTCTACCGAGTGAGACTGTCTTCACCAAAAACAATGTGCACCAATAATATCTCTAAGACCAAAATAGCGTATCGAATTCTTCTCTTATGTATCCTGCTCTCTCTTTAAGTGCTATTTTCTTTCCTTCCATATGTATGAACCATATGAGGAACACTTGTATACTGGAGTTCTTCCTATTCTCAATAAAATTATTTACCTTGTTAAAAAAAAAAGAAAAGGAAAAAGGCATAGACACAGAATGGTGCAGCTTGCCATGTTTTACTCCAACCCTTCTTGATTGTAATAGATTTGGGTTTGTCAAGTGACAGTTATAATTGACCTGAAATATTAACAGCTAAAAGTTCAAACCCTGTTTGAAATTTACAGGCAATTGGCTACTGCTGAGTTAGTGAACTAATTTCAAATATGACATTTCTCTGATATTTGATGCAATGTAAAAACTATGCAAGTTTGCTCTTGTTTTCAATTGCTATCCTTGATGTTTCTCATCTTAGTCTGGAGGTTACAGTTTTACTTTGGTCCTCTGTATAGTTGTTGCATGCAAGTTACTTTCTAGTGTTGCTTCTTATGATGTTCTTCTAAATTTAGTGAAACGTTACTACTACTGGAACTTGTATCTAACTGATTTGTTTTCTTAATCTATTTGAAGGAAGTTGGCCTTCTTCAACGTGTCTTATCTAGAACCCTGCATGAGTTAGATGTTCAAGCTATTTTCAGGTGAACTTTTAAACTTTTTCCTGAATTTGTCCTAGGCAGAGCAAAAGACCTTAGTCTTTTGGGGGGCTCAGAATAATCTTTTATTGGCAGCTGTCGCAGCATTGTTCTTTGTTTTCTTCAATTTTCAGCTGTAACATGTATATTTGCTTAACATTGATACCTTAAGCTTTATCTCTGCATATGATACAACTCTTTTTGATGTCTTGTTATTGTTAGTATTATCGCTGGTGTTGTTATTAATGTTATTGTTATTGTCGTTGTAGTTATTAATTATTTTTTTGGAATTGGTAACTGTGTATTTCTGTAATGAACAAAACAGCACATAGGACTGAAACCATATTTACAAAAGGACCCTATAATTATTGTCTTGATACTATAAGGAATCTAAAACATCATTAATAGAGACAATATCATTAGAGTACAGAGTAAGTATGTTCTGAAGTGCTACAGGAGCAATACTACAACTACTAGTAAGGGCGGATAACAAAACATGCATTGCTACCTACTAGCCCTCGCCCCTCTACCCTAATTTGTCCTCCATGGCCTTCTATCTATGTTCATGTGCTTGGTAAGCTGAAATTATGTTATGTTCAGTCTAATAACCTCTCCCCAATACTTCTTCGGTCTACCTCTACCTTTGCTGAAACCATCCACGGCCAGCCTCTCACACCTCCGCACCGGGGTATCTTGACATCCTGTAAATATTTTCTGAGATAAATTTTTAACACTTGTGGACGAACATATAATCAGCTTTGAGCGTTAGACCTTCTCAACCCTCCCGACCAAGAACTTCATTAAGTACTCATTTCTTCCTGCATTCACCATCTAGGTCAGTATTGGCGAAGTCAAAACATCCTTGTAATGTTGAACATTGAATTTATCTTGCTTCTAGGGAGAAGAACATACACTCTCTCTCTCTTCGGACCACAAGGATCTATTGTACATAACCTTACGCTGCATTTCTGCAATATGTTGTTTCCACTGCTCGAACCCGTGACCTCTAGGTCACATGACAACAAGTTTACCAGTTACACCAAGGCTTGCCTTCAAGGACTCTCTCTCTCTCTAAATATATTCTATTTTTTCATTAGAAGCACTTATCATTGTTTGGTGTGGTGGTTGTTTGTTCATTATTATATGTTCATTCTTTTCATAAGGTTTTCCTCGTTTTTATATATTCAGTGCTAGCATGAAGTAATTTTGCATCTATATCTGTTGCTTTAATTGACATTTAGTATATCAATTCTTGCTTAAAAAGAATGTCATACTTGCAGGCAAGTGGTTATTATCTTCCATTCTCAAATTTCAGAAGCGTTTTCGCACTTGGATATCAGCAGTGAACATGCTAAAAAAAGGTATGGCGTCATTTTAGTGTGTTAAATGATTTTTTGATCAGATACATTAATGTAATGCCGTGTTGTCGGATGAATTATTATTTTCTTTTCCCAAGAGCTAATTTATTCATCATTTCAACCTCCTTGTGTGCTTACTTTTCTTGTCAAAACAATAGTTCCATGCTAGTATAAAAAATATGGTCCATGTTATACCATGCCTATTTGAAGTTCCTATAATGCCTACATAATGTACTAAGGCCGTTTGAGAATCTAGGATACAAGAGTGCAAGAAATAGCACCGAAACAGACGTTAGAATCCTGATAATGGCCAGAGAGACTCTATGTGTGCGTGTGTATGTGCGCTTACGGGATAGACTAATAATTAATAAGACAATATAGATATATCTTTTGGGAGTCTTTATTTGAAGAAAGCATTTAAACGTAAGTAGAAGAGCAAGAGGCATCACAAACTCAAGAAGCATGAAAAAAAGAAGATATGAAAATTTGGAAACTTACGTGTTGAGGAAGACTCGTAGTCAGTAGTCACATAGCAAAATATCCTGTTTTGTCCTTCCTTTTCTTTTGTTGTTTTCTGTATCTCCTTCAGAGCGTCCATTGCTTCTGGTCAACAAAGTCACAAAAAAAAATCAATTCTGGTTAGATTACTTTGTTCCTCATTATTTAAAGCCGTACATTTAATGGAACAGCATTGCTTAACACATGATATGATAATCCTCGATTTGCATTACTCTTGTCTCTTTAAGCAAACAACCCGATGGCATCTAGTAACACAAATATATCCTAGAGTTGAAGGCTGACAAGTTTCTTTTTGTTCTTTTTTGTTATTGCTTGTGTTTGTCGTTCACTTCTTCATCTGTTGATTGTTATGAGTATTAATTTGTTTTTTCTTTTCATAAAAAATGACTATGAACTTATTTTCTTTTGCAACAGAATGTATTGCGATGTGCAGCATATTCTTGCATGTATCAGATCATTGCCTTCAGATAGCAAATCTAATCCTCCTAATTGGGGACAGCTTGATGAATTTGTGGCAAAAAATTTTGGTGAGGAAGTTGGTCAATAGCCTTGTAAAGTAGCCTGTATTTCATAAAGATCAAATATGTTTGGCGGAGGCAAATCTGACAATGCGTGAAGACTATGCAGCAACATTATAATTGACTTGAGGTAAGTCTGGATTTTTTCTAATTTATTTTATATGCATCACACTGAAAGCTGCATGAACAAGTGATATACCATAATGCAAGTTGGAACTTGCGACGACTGTGTGATACAATGGTGGTATTCTCATCTCTATTGATAACTATACTAACTTTGCCCATGATGGTAGACATGTCTAAGGAACTTTGCTGTTAAAAATGTGTTCCAAATCTGTAGAAATCAAGGGGTAGGCTAGAAATTACAGAAGTTCATTGATAGTAGACTTCTCTTAAAAATATGCTCGATTATTCTTGTTTTTTATCTTCGCACAGTTCAGACGTAGTCCGGGTTTTCTTGTTTTACCTTCCTATGTACTCTCTTTAATTATTGCAAAATTTTGCAGATTTACAGTGTTCTTACTGGATGTTGGTGTTTCTTTACCACAGCGAATCAAGTTTTGAGGGGAGGAGTCCATAACAACAATTTGTAATTGTCATACCAATTTGTGATGGATCAGACATTCTTGAACTTCATTGTGATTGTATTCTTTAGCCCAGGAAAATAGAAATTCTTTTTCCCTCTTCTTCTGTTTTTAGAGGAAAAAATTCATATATTATCGCATTCCGGAAAATGGTAAAATAATTTTCTGTAATAGAGACCCGTGGACAGTGTATATTGTATACTAATGAAAGCAAACTGTATGTAGCAAGGCCTTACTTAATAGACATTTATGAAGAGTGAAACTTTGTTTCCATTATCTCATATATGTCTTGTAAAATCTTATAGAATACTATAATGAAGAAAACATAAAGGAATATTGTATAAATTGCTTATCTAGTAGCACCTCTGCAGGAGGACTAAGTAATTATTAGATACAAAACTTTTACATATTGTAATGACAAATGAGAAAAAAAGTTGCAACAGAGTAATTTCAAGAACTTGAAAAAAAAGAAAAAAAGAGAAGGTCTACTTTTACTTTAAATTACTTCCAAATTGTTAAAAATAATTTTGATTTGTATTTCGAAACCTCAATTTCCAAATATCATTACTGAATTTGAAAATCAAAGCAATTTTTTTTGGTTTAAGATTTCATTTACAGCTAGTCTCTTGTAATGCTAGTAGGGAATGTAAGGGAAAATCATACTTAGTAACAAACTATTCATTCAAATCAAATGCTATAAATATACTTTGATTTAATTGTATCCTATAGTAAATTACTGTTATTTTTTGCCTCTCTTTGGTGGAATTTCGCTCGCCACTCTCGTTTGTTGGCAGTCTCGCTCACCTCTCTTGCTTTTGTACAAACAAACACAAATGTATCAAGTGTGTTTGTGTTTGTATAAAGCGAAAAGAAATTGTATATATACATATATTTTTGTTTTCCTCTTCCAAATCTTGCTCGCCTTTTTCGCTTATACAAACAGAAACTAAATGTATAAATTGTGTTTCTGTTTGTATAAAGCGGGAGAAAATCGTATATACATATGCAGATACATATATCTTCGTCCTATACACTTATAATTATACAATACAAACATTCTCCTGTCCAGTTTTCTTTTGCCTTTTTTTCTTTCTCATTTCATATATACACAGGTTATACAATTGATCTTTTGTATACAGTTGCTTTCTTTTGTATATGTATAACGAATTATACAACTGTTTTTTTTTTTGTATATGTATAGCGAAATATACGTATTTATGTTTGCTATGGAGCGCAATTATACAAACTATAGCTATAACATACAAATATGATTTTTATATTTGTTATATGTAAAAGTTAACTCAATTGTAAACTACTTTAAATAACATAAGTAAATAAATAAGTTGGTGAAAAGTATAAATTTGGAAACGTAAAGGAGTCTATTGTAAATATCATATTGATTTGGTTCAAAAGTTCAAAACATCAAACATGAGGGACCAACTGCGCAATTAATCAAAAGTTGCATTTTTCTCATAGGGGTCCCTGCAAATGCGGAACAAAACCGGATTCTCAGATTGACCGGAGAAGCAAGAAAGGAACTCACAGCACATCAGCCATGGGTTCCGATCCTGAAAAGTTGATCAGCAAAGCCGATAAACTGTAAGAACAACCCCCCACATACCCATCTCATAAACTCTGTATCTTTTATCTGTTAAATATTTGCTCTGTATTCAATTTTGTCAGATACAATTGTTTTCATATAAAGATACAATTTTTGTGATGTAAAGATTGTTATGGCTGTATGATCAAGTCTGTGTAAGAGGGGTTCTTCTTTCTTTGAGTTGCTTGTGTGAAAATGGTATATCACACACATATACACAATGTATGTACATGTAATTGTTTTAAGCCGTCTATAAAGACCATATTGCTATAGTTTTTGAAATTGTTGAATGGAAGTGGTAATGGAATGTGTCTGGTTTGTTCCCCTTGTGTGATGATTGAACTATAAGATAATTTCCATTTTCTTGGTGAGATTTGATTTTCTAGTAGGTATTACACCAACCAGTAAAAATAGTGTCTTGATCAAAGATTGAAGGATCTTGATTACTATCTGTGGTTCTATTAATGTGTTTGATCTAACTTCTGAGAGATTAGCTGTAGTTAGAGTGATGCAAAATACCGTTTCCGAGATTTTGAATGCTGGATGAATGTTCTGTTCCATTAATGTGAAGACAAAAAGAAGCCTTTGTTTATTTAATACTTGTGCCGTTCCGCCTTTTAAGTTTTATGTAACTATTATGTGTTTACCTATATATATAGGACAAAACTAAGTTTTACCAGGTGGAGTATTGATTGGAAAAGTGCTACTGGTTTGTATGAGCAGGCAGGTATGTACAATATTCACGAATAAAACAAATGTTATATAAATATGGAAACTTTTAGTATGTTAATTACATGACAGATACTATGTCCATTCATTACAGCTAATGGATTTAGGCTTGCTAAAAGTTATGAGAAGGCAAAAGAAGCATTTGAAAAAGCTTCAAAAGGACAAGAGATGCTTTCCTCGTATCCTTTTCCCCAATCCGTTTCTTTGGATCTTTCTTCTTGTTCTTCGATTGAGTGAGTTTTGGCTTTTAGGATCCTTCACTAGTAAATCAGGCCTTGGGATGCTGCTAAGCATATGGAGTCTGCTGCTACCATGGCAAAGGAACTAGGCAACTGGAAAGAAGTTGCTGACTTTTATAGAAGGGCCTCTGAGTTGTACAATGAATGTGGGAGGCCCCAACCTGCATCTGACGCACTTGGAAAAGGCGCGCGGTATGTTGCTTACTTATTTGGCTGCATTTGTCAAAATTGCAGCAGTAGAATTTTATGCTATATAATTTCTAATATCGTTGATTATCTAAGTCTTATCTGATTACAGATTTAGAGAATCCCCACTTCTAGAGAACCCCTTGTTTAGTTCTGGAAAACGGGCCTAAATGGAGCAGAACACATACGGGATTAATATAGCAGCACTAACTAGTCTGAGATTGAGGTGTAGATTTGTTGAATCTGATTATACCATATTACTCATTAAACCGGATCATTACTTACGAATTACGATAGAGTTTATGCTGAGTTGTTTCGACATGCGATTGGATTTCTAAAGTTGTGCTTTTTCTCATAAACAAGAAAAACCCCACAAGCTGTGAGAACTATCAAAAATTTTCCAATTCTTATAAAATTTTACCAAATGAGCAAACCATAGTTCATAAACAAGATATCGAAGTATCCTAAGTCACTTCATCGATAAATCGCATATCTCCGTGTTTCTTTTATAAAAAATAAATGTTCGCGATTACAATCTTCCAAATATACATAATTTTATAAAGATCGACTAGTCTATAATAGCATTAACTAGTTATCTTTGATATAATCTTTTCACATGGTATGGACAATCTCTTTACGCCAAGTATGAGTCTTTGTTTGCAAAATTTTAAATTATGGATCTTTTTTTTTTACAAAATATAAATTTATGGGTCAAGTTTTACATTTAAAAAAATTGAAATCATGCTTTGGAATCCCAAATGATATGTTTTTTGGAGGATTTGGGATTTGAAATCATGATCCCAAATAGCATATCCAAGCGCTTATTTGATTCCTTGACTTCATATCGCATGTCCAAACGCAAGCTTATTGTAATGTCAAAAGAGTTCATAAAAAAAATGGAATCTAAATATAAGCAAACTATCATTAAAAATCAAATTAACAATATAATAAATCAAATTTAACACAACGCTACATATTTGTGAAACAAGGAAATGGAAAAGGCGGGTAATCACTGGCACAATCCTGCAGTGCCAGGCTGCCAGCTTTGTGTTTGACATCAGTCTAAATTCCATGCCTAACTTTCCGTATGCCTTTCTGTTCCCTTTCGATGAGAAACTCGGTTAGAGAGGGGGATGTTTTCACAGATCTAACAGTTTTATATATGTTCTAACTATAGATTCCTTCTATGTGTCTGACACTTTCTCCTTTTGCTTGAGATTGAAACACTGTATCGTATCTGATTAGCACGTTGTTAATGTTATAGTGCTTTAGAAGATGGAGCACCTGATGTAGCTGTTCAGTTGTATACTGAAGCCTGTGCCATTCTTGAAGAGGACGGGAAGGAACAAATGGCCTTTGATCTATATCGTGATGCTGCAAGGGTTTATCTGAAGCTTGAAAAGTAAGAATTACACTCGAGGCAGATGTTACTTTTAGAAGATAGTATATTGAAATGTATTCATTAAGTACATTTCAACGTCTTTCTTTTACTTTTTCTTTTCTTTGTTTCCTGCTGATGAAAAAAAGTTATAACTTATCGAGTTAAAAAGGTCACAACCAAGTTGAGTGATTTGACTTTTTATATATAAGAATTTTGTTAAGTTTTAGGCTTCCCTGTTGCAAACCTATAACAAATAAATAGAAGTGTCACATCTTCTAATGTTTTAACTTTTAAATGGAGCTGGTCTGCACCATTCAATAATATATCTACTAGAGGTCCTGGTTTTGAGCCTCAAATACAACATGATATCAAAAATTGTGTTTGGATGATTAAAGAGTATTAGACACACACATGAGAGATGTATCGCCAACCTAAAGTAAATAAATAAAAAGTCTCATTTCTAATAGTCTTATGTTCTTAAGTGAAGTGGTTCACACAGTACACTTCTCCCTTTAGTAAGTGATGATGACTTTGATTTCACCACATGCAGGTATGAAGATGCTGCAACTATCCTAATAAGTTTGGCATTAGCTGCTGACAAGTGCAGCGCAACACATAGCCAGTGCAAGGTTCGAAAGCCCTTTAGTCACATTTTCCATCTGCTGAACACTACTTTGACGTTATCTTGTTTGTTTACTGGAAGAAAATAATTTATAGCACAATCCAAGTTTGTTTATGTCAGCCTTTTACACTAAGAATTTTAGTCTGTGGTTTCCGCACTTCAAAAAGAGTTATTAATTTCCTTCTCAAAAAATTAATACTGCAATTGTTCATTAGCTACAACTATTTGCATTGTGTTCAAGCTATATAATTAGGAGTTCTTTGCTTCCTCCTAAACCATCACAGGATCTCTCTCTCTCTCACACACCATCTTTTAGTTCGTGCATTACATGTGCAGCCAATGAAAAACATATTGACGTGTCCTCTCTCGCAGTTCTTCTACTCTTGTGTGTCTTTTATGCCTAAACGTCACATCTACTGCTTATATTTGAATGTTCTTTTCTCAGACATTATTAATGAGTGCTCTGTAGTGGTGCGCATTATTCAGTTTTAACAAAATAGACTGATAGCATTCCTGGGGTTATTAGAACTGATCTAATCAGTAACTGGATTAGTGTTAGTTTAAAATGTAGGACATTTTGATCTTTTGGCTTGGTCTGAGTTTCCAATTAATAATGGGTATCATTGAAGTGTGTGACCATTTTATCTAAACGCTTAACCTGTTAGAGAGAACGCACTTTCATTATTACACGCCCGCTCACGTGTGAGCCTGATTCATTTTTCATGGACCAAGCACATGAAAATTCTTTTTGATATTGGTGGCGGTGAGATTCAATCTTACGACTACCTGCTCTGTGGTCCTACCTGCTCTCTACCCCATGTTGAAGTGTGCAACCATCTCATCTAAAAGTTTAAGCTGCTAGAGAGAACACTTTTATTATTTAATTATATTCTCAATGGGTGTAATAATAATTGAACTTATGTGCACATTTTTTTTTTTGATAACGTTATAGTCGTATTCTTCAGCATTAAGGGTATGCTGGCCACCTCCAAAAAGTTACAAGCTAAAACCATAATTACATTGAACTTATGTGCACATATATAGTGCTAAGACTAAGATTTCTGTGTATGCTTTTTTCCCGTCCTTTTAGCCTCTTTTTTTTTTCCTTGTCTCCTCCTTTTTGCTGAATAATTCTCACTTTGTTGTCTTGGCTTTGTCACCATGATCTTCATTTCATCCAATTCTTCAAGCTACTGAGGAGAAAGTTATCTCAGGAGGATGTGATTATGGTTTCAGTTTATATGAGCCTATTGTATTCGTCCTGTTTGTATTCTTCCTTTATTTTTTCTCGGTTTTCTTTTTCCTAGTGAATAGCTTGTCCTTGGTAAACACATGCAATGAATGTTGTGTCGGAGTGGATCTCCCCGGTTTTTTGTAACAATCTGTCGATCTCATATCTAGGTCATCATTCTTGATGTGGGATCAATTTTTAATTTAGTGTTAAAATAATGTTATCAGTAAAAGATAAATATAGTGTTAAAATACTTGAAAATCCTTACCGCTTTTGAAGGTTTCAACCTTCAGCAATTGCTAAAGTAATCAATTCCTTGCAGGCTTATCTTAGTGCAATCATTGTTTACCTATATGCCCACGACTTTAAGCAAGCGGAGAAGTGCTACAATGATTGTTGTCAGTAAGTTACTTACGTATTCATGACTTTAAGCTACAAGAATTTTTGTCCGTGTAATGTTGTTTTTTACTTTTTCATCGCCAAAGTTGGAAGTTGAGAGCTAATGGAGTCCATTTCAGAAACGTTATGCGTCAAATTTGGTTTAGTTTATTTTCAGTTTTGCTACACCTAAATGTCTACCTTTTTATCAATATATATGCATTTTAAACCACTTCTCTGCTGTGTTATCAGTCCCGTTAAATCTATTACAGTTTCTAGTGCAATACTATCTTTATCTTGTGAAGCTCACTGTTTAGCATCCTCCTTTTCGTCTGCACATCTTTCTTTATGGTGCTTGGGGTTTAGGAATATGTCTTATATGGTAAAAACATTTTACCTTGTTAGAAGAAAAAATGTATTGCATGTGGAAAACCCAGAGAATGGGCAGTTCCAAAGTGTTCTTTGACTTTTCCAACAAAGTGATCCAAGGATGAGGCGTACAATGATGTGATTTTTCCTCCACTTCCCTTTGACGAGCAATTTCTTCAACCTTGTTTAACCTGGTTACTTGAATCCACTTGCTTATCATGAAGTCTAAGAGTGCCAGATCCTATACTGCAATCACCTGGGTTAGTCAAACTTGGTGATTTTTTTGGTAAGAGATTAGTCGATAACTAGACATCTCTGGATTTTAATATACTCATCATTTCCCTAGAATCTCAGAGTCCGTCTGCTTAGATACTCTTTAGCTTGTATTTCTCTTATTGGACGTCACATTCATTCATTCTTTCAAATCATCCCCCCCCCCCATCCCCCATCTTCCACATGCATGGTTAAGGTAAATGATGTTTTTGTTGTGTCATAGCACGAGTTTTATTGAAAATGACTGATGCGTTAGTACCAAGAGGTTAGTTTACTCCTAGTTAATATAAAATTTCTTTCAGTACCTAAATAAATGTGCTTGCTGCAAATTTTTGTTCCCTGGTTCAAAATTCTTTCCCTTTATTATAGAGCGGTAAATTTATGCCCTTCAAGCTAATTGTACAAGTTCCCTCCTCTATTCTTGCTGTAAGGCTTTAGAAAATCACACAATTAGTATGTGAGTCACGATTAAGTGGGAAGAATTACTTGTTAGAATATCAACTAAGACAATGATAGCTGAGACAGAGAAATATGGACCTCCAGAAACTTGCTTTAGTCTAACATCCTTCTATTTTGGTCTAAAAATCCTCTTATTTTTATTTTATCTGGTAGGTATCTACGCACACCCTTCCTATTCAGCTTTTTGTGTTTATCTTTCTCAGACTTATGAATCTATATGGACAATTTATATTTCAAGATCATATTTTCTTCTGGAATTGATAATTTCTCTCATATTTTTAGTTTACTCATGATTTTATCAGGTTAAGTGATTTTACTAAAAACACGGGCGCTGGCTCTTCTTTGTAGGGTTGAAGTTTTCCTGAATAGCGATCAAGGTCGCTGTGCTGGTAAACTTCTTTCTGCATATGCTGACGGCGATGTTGAGGATATTAAACGGGTGTCACAATCAAGCACTGTTTCAAATCTTGATCACACGGTTAGTCATGCAGTATTAGAGTTTTAAGTCAAGATGATGAGTACTAATTACTGTTGTGTGCTTACTAATTTCGCATTGCTGACTGCTGAGAGCAGCTCTTTTTGAAAATAAAGCGGTATTTATGTGGAGAAGGGTAGAGGGGCGGGCCCATTATCCACCGAGTTTAAAAGGCTGTGATTGGTCCAAAGGGCCGATCACAAACGAATTTCTCGGTTATAAAAAAATGTATAAAATTTCAATTATTTGGCTGGGTTTGGCGCTTAGGCTTGTAGCATTTTCTTTATTTAAAATAGGTGGCCAGTTATAGGTTCTCAGCTTTTTGGTAAAAATAATCACCAAGCTTATATTTAAACTAGACTAGAGATTCCTTAATCATGGTTTTCTAGCTAAAAGATTTTTAGAGCATCTTTTCAGCTAAATCAATCATCCCGACACAATATAACTTGTATATTCCCCTGATATTTATTCTCCCAAGGCTGTTTACTCAAATACTATCGTCCCTGCTTGCTTTAGAACTGCTTCCCAGAAGTGAAAGAGTCATTCATCTCAACTTAATTTTACGCTGATCTTTTTATCTTGTTTGGTCTGCATAGCTGTTTCATTTTCAATGCTCAACTTAACACTGAGCATGATTAGTTAATTTTCACTTGGACGATAATGTAAGGAAATTAAGATGAGCAAGCAAGAAGCATCATTTGTGTGACGTCTATGTGCCTTCTCTTTTCCCCTTGCTGTATTAACATAGTTGCAATAAATCCAGATCATCAAGATTGCAAGGAAATTGCCTACAGGGGATGTTAGCGCACTCAAGAATGAAGCCATGAAAGACAATGAAGATCCTTTGGATGAGGATGATCTGACCTAAACTTTCACTAGTTGATGGAATGAGTCGAAGCTTCATGTGTGCTGAGTTTGTGTCTGGAACATCGAGTCTTGCTTTTACAATCTATCTTGCTAGATTTGTCAGCTATATCATGACAAATTGTCTGAGGAAAACCCTGTACAGAAGAATCTCACAAACCCTCCCTCCGTTGATTGCTTTGCAGATTGGAAGCTTTTGTTCATGAATATAATATATTATTGGGTAATCTTAGCAGTGTGGTTCTGTACTGTGTTTCTGCTCTTATTGTTCCTCCAGCATTGACCATAAAGATGGTGTAAAATGTGTTGTCCATCTAATACTTGAAAGTGCATGCTTGTTTTGTCTACTACAAGTGTGCCACAACTCTAATTTAATAGTTGTAAAGGAACAAAAATAGTACATAATTGCTTGATCAACCAAACCAAAACTTAGCAATATCTTTATTTGGAAGCCTTGGTATGTGCAGAAAAATCAGGAACCAATTTCATCTTTACGAGAGACGATTAGCATGATCCCTGCGCATGGATAATACACACAAATACTGAAATGGCAAGTGTAAAAAAAATAATTCCAGCCACCAAGTATGGAAGCAGAATTTATTTTTCCTCAAAGGTGAGAACAATAATAAGTTCCTGAACAAAATCATATCATACTTATTTATCATCAACAAATAAGTTATCTACATTTAAAACACATTTACAGAGCCTAACAAATCAAAAAATTGGACACTCAACAATATTACAAGAAAAAAGAGAAAAGTGTTATCAGCTGAATCAGCTATTAGTTGTGTTGTATGAAATTTTTACTATGACTGACAAAGGAATATTTATAACATGACCCTGGTTTCCAAATAGTCCAATTCTTCCAAAGCTTGGTGAAGAGTTGTTCATAGTAGCATTAAAGTCGACACTCAAGACCTGTTGCTGCCCACACGCAATAAAAAAGCGTGCTGGTGTGACCTTTATAGAAGCACCATAAGGCGCACTCCAACCAACAACATATGTTTCATTGGCAGCAATATTTATCAATGTTCTTTGAACTGTTCTGGTTTGATTCAGTTTCGATATCGTGATTGAAGGTAAGTTCAGATCAGTTCCACTCATTGTAGATGCTCCACAGCTCTCACCAGTGTAGTTCCGTACCATAGGTGCCGAACCATTTATGCCACAGAGGAATGACATGTAGTCGCTATAGCCTACATTGAAAATTTTCAAAATCCATATCAGACTGGCAGAAATGAAGTGATACAACAAGAACTACCAATTCTAACCCCTCTCCTTCACTCAAACTTGTAAGCGAGTCACAGAAGTATATATGTCTGAAGTAAATAAACAATATCTCACATAAAATACATGTAACAGCTTAAATAAGACTGCGTATCATTTATTTTCTCCATGAAGTTTTGAGTGGTGTGCAGTGAGCTTTATCAGCACAAGTCAACAACATAGACCTTTCAAGCAAACCAAGTTCTAGACTTCCGCGATATCGTGCTTAAACTAGTTTAAGATGTACTACCACAAGTACAATCACAAGTGTGGTATACCACAGCATCTACCATTAATGTTTTAATAGCATCTGATAACTAGTTAATGTTATAACAAATAGTACCCTAGACTTCGACCGCAAAGAAGAGTAGCTTCTTACCTGTGTCAAAAATAAGGCCTGGATCCAGTGCTGCAGTAGCATTCACAAATCCACTTCCCATGTCAAAAGGTGTCGCAGGAGACTGGTTTGAATCTGGATTAGCATATGAACGCTGGGCCAATATCGGACCACCGTACTTGTCAGATAGAGAAGCCGTGGTAGAAAGTGCAGATCCAATAGCAGCAGTACTGAGATTAGGAAATTTCTGCTTAATCAGTGCTGCCAGACCAGCAACATGAGGGGCAGCCATGCTGGTTCCAGACATCATTGCAAAATCTTCACCTAAATATTCGATCAAGTGACATAGGTAAGCAAATATATAATGTTATTTTCATTGATGTACAAGTAGAGCCCCTTTTCCTCTTTCCATTAGTAGCTTTACAAAATCTACAAGCTTTATTTAGTTAAACTACCTTCAAACTCAACCGAGTCCATGCCACCAGAACTCCAAGCTGCCCATATAAGATTTCCTGGGGCAACTAGGTTCGGTTTCAGTATGTCTGCATCATCAAGAAAACTATCTTCTGGATCTGGTCCTCGAGCAGAATAAAACATAACATTCGGAGCAGATAAGCTGAAATTTGCTTTAAGACCCCCTGAAATGCTTGCAACTGCCCCAAACCTTGTAATTTTCTTAGTAACTTCATCTTGGTCCAGTGAAGAATTGTAGTACTGAAGTAAGATCTGCCAAAATTACTTGAATCAGAAAATGCAAATGGCAAATAAATACTTGGGTGCATGGAAACAAAGCTTTGAAATAACTTGAAGCAGGCTGACGAAAATGTACGTATGTCGTCTTTAAGAATTTTATCACACTTCTAGGAAATTTCAAGTTTTAACTAGCGGTAGCAAATTAACCCAGACCCATCTGTCCACCCATAAGTTCCAAGAATGCTTTCTCTATGATGCAAAAGTCTTTACTTCTTTCTTAACATTCGAGTTCAATCAAACACCGTCATATAAATCAAATGGAGGGAGTAGCATATTTCTAGGCATACCTTCGAATCATTTGCAGATGGAATTATGATGCCAGGCAATCTCATTGGAGTCGGATTGATTTGAAAGCCAATGACAAAGGGATCCATGCAGAACACAACACCAGCTGCACTAAGGTTCTTCGCAGTTTCCAGGGCCTGTTTGATGGTAGAAAGGCCAAGCACAAAGCGGACAGAGTAGCTGCAAACTAACAGATTCCCTTGAACAAGAGTCTGATTGAAACTACTGGCATCTTGGCATTCACCCACATACATATCACTAGCAGCTGTGTCATTCAAAGCATGACTTGCCATAACTAGAGTGTACATGCTATCTGTTCCAGCTGCAGCAAAATACAAGACTTTTGAAGCCAACCATGCGACAGGAACTTCTTTAAAAGCTTCAAAGAACCTTATTGGGCAACGGGCTAGCCCCCACTAAATTGTAGTAATTGCTAAAGTGGTGTGTAAGCTAAAATCAAACAACTTCTTTTGCTTCCAAAGAATGATGGTTACCTCATTTCATTGTTGTATCCAGAAGCAAACTAAACAATTTAGGCCTACGAAACAAAAGCAGACTCTACAAGCCAAAATGTCTTGGAACATGCAAATGATAAGTTTACCGAGTTCATGATTATATGTTGATGATGGATGTGTCAGAGAAGAGAGAACCACAAGGAATTGTGCTTGGCAAATTTGCATAGACCAAAAAATAACATGGGAATTTTTATATCAAGTGATTTTTTAGTGTCATTCATCTTTTCCAGAAATATTACTTAACCTGGAGTAAATTTTTGACTAATTGAGATAGGAGAACAAAATTGGTTCAAATTTGACAAGAAAAATATCCCTTGATGGGAAAATATATAGGCTGTTTTTTTGATAAAGAAAAAAAATTATAGGCTGTTTGTCCACATTCTTTAACATTTCTAAGTGATTATAGCTTGATGAAACATGAAAACAACCCCACAAAAGTCATCTTTCATTCTCCATGATTTTTAATAAAGATAAACTTCTGGAGAGCTTTTTGACTAAAAATTATAGAAGAATAATTACTAAATCAATCTACAAGATAGACTTACGTGCAAGTCCAACTCCAGCTATTGTGATATTATTTCCCAGCACTATAGAGTTACTATACACCCTGTCATGGGTTGAAGCACCGACAGTGAAGATCCATGGACTGAAGGAAGAAACACTTTTAGGTGAAGGACCAGTATTGCCAGCTGCTTGTACTACAAAGATGCCAGCCTTAACAGCGGATAGCAACGCCATGTCTATAGGATTAAAGAAAGTCGCAACACCAGGAGGACGCCTGTTTGGGGTGATCGATAAATTGATAATGTCCACACCATCCTGAGCTGCCTATAAATGAAAACAGATAAGTATCAAAATGCTAAAAATCAAGATTTTTACTTTCTTCTCTCGTTTCTGTGAAGTCTAAACAACAAAGATACACTCCTTTCTTTAAGCCTTTCTTCTCTACTCTCTAGAAAAGTAAAGATACCTGGTCTATAGCAGCAACAACGTCTGCAGCAAAGCCACCAAAGCTCTTGTATAATGCTTTATAAACTGCAACGCTGCAAATACGAACCTTTGATCAGTATCTCATTCTAGTTTATAGGATTTGAGGCCAGAGAAATATTGTACCTTAATAAATAATTCCAAATGTGAGTCTAGTATACAGGAAAACTCAAATTATTGAGACATGCACACTAAGGGAAGATGACACTTGACAGAGCAGATTAGAAGTAATAGTAGATTCTTGTTGGTTTCACGAAGGGCTCACAACTCAAGCAGTTGCTAACTTCTCCAGGATCTAACTCTCATTGGAAATAACGCATCCATAATTTTAGAAGTTCTTAGGTGGTCCATAAACACCAGGAAGAAATATCAGTAAAGACAAATTCCTGCAGTTGTAGTCCTACAGGCTGAGCTCTAATCCAGTAATAACTGGCTTTTCAAATGCCATTTGAAGTTTTCTAAACTGTTAAAGACACTTTAACTTCAGTAATTTTTGTATAAAAAAAGTATTTAAGCTAAACTTATAAATATAATCAGGAGCTATAACTATAAAAATGGTGCTGTTTTAGCAGTCATTGCATCACATATTTCAAAAGAATAGCATGCCCAGAGCCCCAACAAACCATAAACAGACACCACAAAGAGAGAGAAGTTGTGGAAGACGAGCGGAAGAGAGAATAAGCATGTAAGTTGTTTGTCATCTAGTGTAGGCATACACATCAATACAAAGCACAGGCAAAATCATCGGTATCATTTTCAGGATCTCTTCCAAATAAACAACAACATACCAGTTACCAGTGGGGTCTTGGGAGGGTACAGTGTACGCAAACCTCACCCTACCTCGCAAACCTTATCCTACCTCACAGTAGCGAGGTTGTTTCCAAATAACAGACTATAACTACATGTTGAGCATCACAATCACCATAGTTATTCGTAAATCAAAAGGAAAAAGATTCAACTTTTGAGGGTCCTTACTGTGCACGAGGAGCCATTCCACTAGCATCTCCAAAGTGATGTCCAGCTACAACAACAGAGATTCCATGGTTCCCTGCTGCAACTGAAGCTGTATGCCTGCAAGTAGTTAATAAAATTCAAGCCACTTGTAGTAGATATTACTTTCAGTAAACTAAAAATTCAATGAATATGAGCAACTATCTACTTGGAGAATGCATGCCAATTATATCAAGAAGGTCTGAACCATCATCCATTTTCTTTTTCCGTGAGTTTAACTATGTGTGTGTGTTTGTCTATATGTTTTGTGGGTTTTAACTCTTTGGGATCCTCAAGGGTACGTCCATGGCTGTAAGCATACTAATTGTAATCCAACGGAAGTACTTTAATATCACCAAAATCTAAAATAAAGTAACTCCCATAAAATAAAACAATATTTTCAGCTATACAGAGGGAAGATGGTCTATTAGAAATTCGAATCAACTTACTTTTGCTTCTTTCACATATCAGTCTATACTGCAGGTTTGTTAGATAATTTATCCTACACTGTAACCAGATTTTAAATTTATGAAATTGCATGTTTCGCTTGTTACATGAAAAAGTTCTATCATAAGAAACAAAAATGGATCATTAGATATTTTCAGAAAATCACGATATTTGTGGTAGGCTTAGAAGGTTTCATGTGCCTGTCATTTAATGAAGAATGAATATATTTGGTATGAATGTATTTGGTTATTCCGAATTCCCAATGGTTCCAAGTGGAGAAAAACTAACTTCTATCGAAAGAACTTCCACTTTTATAAGAGGTTAGAGCATTATTTATCTAAGCACACAAATTAATAAAAACCAGGCATGTAGATTACAAAATAAGCATGTCAACCAAGGGCAATTGCTTCTTCGAGACCAATTCCAACAAAATTCGAGATTGGAATGAACTACTAGTTAGACACCACAGCCACTTTGTTGGCACTAACGATAGGGCTTAGTTCTCTAGAAATTGGTGTGCTCCAAAGAGTGCTTAAGGACAAAAAGCTACAGAGAAATGGTCCCATAAGATAGATAAGACTTACGTCCCATGGCCATCACCGTCAAAAGGAGAAGCATAGTCCTGAGATGAGTTAAATATCCCCCTGGTTATAGCAGAGGCTGCAAAATGGCGGGCACCAACAAGCTTCCTGTTGCAGGATCCAGATGGGAAATCCCGAGTGACCTCACAAATGCCTGAAAAATGTTGTGGAACAGGATAATGCCTCTCGGGTGTATTATCAGAGAAGCTGGGGTGAGTTGGATCAATTCCAGTGTCAATGAAACCAATCACAATGCCTTCCCCAGCAGTTTCATATCCACCCTCTTGAGCCCATGCCCCAAGGGGAAGACCTAGAAACTGTGGTGTATGTGTGGTTGCAGTTCTGACTGAGAAATCCAAAGCCACATTCGCCACTTCTCTCCTATTTGCAAGCTTGAAAGCCTTGAAAATATAAACATATGCATGAGTTGATATTAGGATCAAGACACACAAACCACATAATTGCTTAACTATCCAGAGTGTCATGAAAACCTAGCAACAAAAAAGGGAACAGCAACTGTTAATGAAACACAATTTCAATACCACTCACTGATAACATACCTGCTGGGGAGTAACAAGCACAGCAAAGCCATTGATCAAGTAGTGGTAGCTGTAAAGTTTCAAATACTTTTCTCCTCTCAATACCTTCCTCAATAAAGAATTGTGCATCCTTGATGTGGAGGAAGCATTGTGGGCATGTTTGTGTGAATTATGGCTGATTCAAATAAAGCTGATCAATGATATGCTAGAAAATAGTAAAGCTTCTCACTTTCACAGAGATATAAAATAAGAAGACAGACAATGAGCTAACACACTAGTCCATTAATGTAAGAAATACAAAATTGTCAGCCAAGGACAAGACCACAATGTGATAATTGAGTAAGATTAAAACTTCTCCATCACAACTGAACAACTCAAACAATTTTTTAGCTATGAGAGAGGAAATGTTAAAGACTAAAACTTCTCCATTACAACTGGACAGCTCACACAATTTAGCTATGAGAGAGGAACTGTTAAAGATTAAAACTTCTCCATTACAACTGCACAGCTCAAACAATTCAGCTATCTGAAAATCCTAACCTAACAATTCATGGCACCGCGTAACTAGTCAATTACAAGAATTCCCTCTTTTAGCATACACAATCAATAACTTCAGACACTTTGAGCACTATAAAAGCTAATTTTAAGACAGTAAAAGACTTCCATTTATAGATTCCCAAGTCACAGCTAAACCCTCCATCTTTCATTGAACAAAACAAACTAACTAGAAAGAGACAGTTACTTTCAAGACACATGGAAATAAGACAGCTAATTAACAAACAATACCTTGGTTTTTCCAGCCTACTAACATTTCCTGAACCATGATTCTTGGAATTGTGGTGATGGTGACCCTTCACTCTAAACTCCTCACCATATAAATGAGAAACAGGAGCTTGTTTCAAAGTAACAATATACACAACAGCATCTGAATCTGTATCCTCCAGACAAAACCCACAATCCACAAACACCCCCAACAATAGCACTACAAACAACAACCTAAAGGTGAAATCTTTTTCCATTTTAAGCTCAACCCACATCCTATAAGCTCCCATTATAGCAAAATCACAACAAAGCTACTCTTTTTTTACCAAAAAAAACTACCCATTTGTTCCATAGTCAATTTCCAAGATTAAAAACTCTTATCTTTTCCCAAGTACCACTAGAAGTGAAGTTCACAAATAAAGCAACCCCTTTTGCAGTATGTGGGCACTGATAGAAACTTTATTAGTGCTTTTACATTAATGGGAACCCTCTTGCTATTGCCACCACCAAGAATTGGAAGGAGTATGAATACACCTGCATATTAAATAATAAGCAGAGAAGAATCTGTGAAACTTTCTTGGATGCTGTGCATGTGAACGTTTTGTTTATTCATAATTATATAAGAAAAAATGGAATTTTTATTTAATCTTTTTGCTTTTTTGTTCTTATATTTGATGAAACAAAAATTGAAACATTTTCTTTTGTTCTTTTGTGGTGTCTAAATTTATGCATATTGTCTTCTTTCTTTAACGGCCATTTTTATCAATAGTCTTCTGAATCAGTTCATAGATTTGGACTTTTAGTATATCATGTGATTATATAATAAATCTTATTGGTATTAAACGGTATTTTAAGAATCTTTTGTGTTTTCTTTCTACGGATTTGCCTCCTGAGTTCAGCTTGTAATACGAAGCTTATTAGTTAGTTATTACGATGATTTATTTGCATAATTATAATTTTTGAGGTATTGCAAATGTTTTTATTGCTCTTCGTCAATTTCTTATTTTCTATGATATTTGCTTCACTATTATCAAAGAAGTCCTTATCAGGAAAAATGATTAAATATATCATCGAATTTTTAAAAAAAGATTCATCTATCCATTTCAAATTTGACACATTTATGTCATTTTCGTTTGAGAAAATGTTGATTCATGTCTTGTTAAATGGAAATAATTTTGATTTTGCAAGAAAGTTTTATACACGTGGAAAACTATAACTCGGTCACGTTATTAATTATATCATTTTTTCAAAAGGAAAAAGATTCAAATATGTCATCAAACTTTGAGAACGGTCTCATTTATGAAATACATTAAAAGTTTGATTCATCTATGTTATATCAATTAACAAATTTTTTTTCTCAAATGAAAAATGATATAGATAAATCAAACTCTAAACGAATGACATAAATAATCTTTTTTCTCAAAATTAGATGATATATTTAACATTTTGCCTTTTTTTTCCACATCTATTTGGATTGAATAACATGTTTAGTAAACATTTTATAATGATTTTTCTCCTTTTTGTTATCACTCTCAATTTCGATTTATTTCCCCTAGCTCCTTATTTTTATAACGAAAATCTTTTAAAATATCTAAGATTTTTTCGATTCTATACCTTCCAAAATATAAAAACTTAACTATAATTATTAAATAGGAAAAAAATATGGGCATAATTATAGACTAAATCATTTTTCAAAAGGAAAAAAAGTTGTTAAACATGATGTGGTGGGCCAAAATTAGAATATGATTTATTACTATTTTATTTTTATTTAATTAAAAAAAGATATAGTTATGAGTAAAAGATTAAATCTTCTTTTAGCTCGTGCTCATTCTACTAACACCAGTCACTAGTATAAATGATTACATCTATTTATTAAAAAACAATACTTTTAATCTTTTACATCATTAATGCATAATACTGTTACAATAATATTTGGAATTTATAAATCAATAAAAAAAAAATTGATTGTATATGCTATATAGAAAAAAATACTACAAATTTCTCATATCAATATGATTGAAAAAATCATATAGTACAATACTAATAACTACTTATGGCTACTTAATTGGTAATCATTTTTGTTATATTAACGATGGCTAATATTTATAAAATAAATTATCTTGAATAAACTTTGTAAGTATTTTAATTGTGTAAATTGATGGCAACGTCACTGCACACTGAAACACAAAAAGGCAAAGTAGACAAAAAGAAAGGAAAAAAAATCCACTAACACGTAGCGATGACAGATTTAATATTTTTATTAAGGGATTTAAAAAAAATAATGATTTAAATCTCTAAATCACTAAATCAACCTCTAATCTTATATTCAGAATGTTCAAAATTAATATATAAACATAAAAATTCTTGAAGATACTTTGAATATACAACATAATTTTTTGATCCGAACCCCCTCGACATACTCTAGGTCTACCCCGAGCGTAGCTATATTGTGTTATGTCGGACATATAGTTGTATTATTTTACTGAATATAGTGTTTGAAATTTTGAATAGAATGTATTGTTTTACGTTGTTACATAATGTTATACGTTTAATATTTAAATAACAAACATATAAAAAAAAAGTAGGGTACGAGGTTGAGCTACTATGAAAATACAGAATATAATATCATAACGATGCGGCCACACCAAATTGATCATTATGAGTCTTTTCATCGTTAACTAACAATGACTTAATAATAAGATACAAAAAAATATAAGTTACTATCAAAAATAAATATTATACTTAAACTAATAATGTAATACAATAGGTAACATTATATTTAAATATATTCAATTGAACATCCATCGTCAATAAATCATTTCGTATATATAAAAATATAACAATACATATATCTATATATTAAATTTTAACCACTTTGAATAAATGAATTGGAAGGTATTATTGGTGCATTGTACATGTGAAGGGCACCAAATATTATTAGTCATTGTACAGAGTGGAGTGTTAGGTTTGTTTTCTTAGTGGATTTATAATAGAATTTTGTATATAAATGATTATAAATTAATATATTTATAATCGGGGTAGCATATGCTTATTTTATTTTATTTATTTTGTTCCAATTAGTTCTAATTTTTTACATAGGATTCTGGCCAATTTTTAAGGCCGTTACTCTAAAAAAAAAAATTAAAAAAAAACTTTGTTTTGGGAAAGTGAGTTTGTAGTATTTCCTTTGAAAGAGGGAACCCGATACCATAATTATGACAATCTCTTTTCTTGTCTGATTTTGAATTATCAACACTTTTTCAAAAGTTGATTTTTTCATCATTATTAGTTGAAGTGCACCGAAATAGTTGAGTAGTCAATTTCGTCCACTTTTATTTGTTTATTATGTTAAAAAAAATGTGTCGAATTGATATCGAATAAATAGTAGGATAATTTTTGCATAATTTAAATTTGTATGGTATAGCAAAATTTGCATAATTGCGCTTCATAACAAACATAGAAATCGTATAATTCGCTATACATATACAGCTGAAGCAAATTATATAAAACGAAGTGTATAAAACAAGAACGAGAAAGACACTTGGACAAAGAACTGTCTAAAAAATGAAGTGTATAAAATGAATTGTATTATTATAAGTGTATAGAAAGATTATATACAATTTGAATTTGTATAAAATGAGAAAGAGAGAAAGACAAAAGAGACTTCACAAGGAATATACAATTGAATCGAATTGTATAAAACGAGAAAGAGAGAAATTAGATACAATTTGAAAATTGTATAAACGAGAAAGAGAGAAAGACAAAAGAAACTGGGCAGGGGAGTATTTTTATTGTATAATTATAAGTGTATAGGACGAAAAATATATGTACTTGCATGTGTATATACAATTTTCTCACATTTTATACAAACAGAAACGCAATTTATACATTTCGCTTCTGTTTGTATAAGTGAGAAAGGCGAGCGTGGCGAGCGAGATTTGGGAGAGTGGAGAGCGAGATCTGGAAGAGGGGAGAGAGGGGAACAAAATATATGTATTTATACAATTTTCTCTGCTTTATACAATTAGAAATAATTTTTATACATTTGTGTTTGTATAAAAAGTGAGGAGCGAGCGAGAGATTGGAGGAGAGTGGCGAGCGAGATATTTGGGAGAGAGGCGCCTGACAATTTTTTGTAAACGTTTGCTATGGAGCACAATTAAATCAAACCTTAGCTACTCTATTTATTTTAGGTTATTAGTTTACTATTATATACAATTTTTCCTAAATAAAATGAGCCCGTTATATTATTATCTTATCTATTTAATTCCTTGTGGCTCGATTTGTCAATTGGTATCTACTCTAATCACTAAACTTTCTTACATATGCTTCAGCTTTTATTTGTGGCCCAAAAGAAATGGGTCCGTTTATCCATCGCTAGAGAAAATTAACCAGTTTCGTGTCTGAACCCAACACAATAGGGTGCAATATTTCGTGATAATGGTGAGTTACCTGATACTTATTATTTGGTGGAAAATAATAAATATATTACGAAATAAATTAATTATATAAAAATTGACTCGAACAATACGATTATTAGAAAAATATAGGGTGCAATGTAAAGGGAGAGTGCACAAATATTTAATTTTGGTGCCACTATTTATGTTTCCCCCTCAAGTACACAAATTTTTGCATATTTATCACCTTGGAGAACCTCTAAATTTGAAGTTTTATATGATTATATTATAGCTATTTTTATTTTATATGACAAAAGTTCAGTCATTTTTATATGATTTCAAAATAAGTTCTGTCTAAATTAGAAATATATTTTTTTTCTCAAATTCATGCACATATAATTGAAGTTAAATCTTATATGTCGAATATTGAAGTTGTTCTGAATTGAATATACAGTAAAAATTTTATAAATTAATATTTGGTAAATCAATGATCTATTTAAAGTAATATATTTCTCTTGTCCCCACTTGGGCTAAAGTCTCACCAATTTCGATAAGATAATAAAATAATATCTTTTCAGAAGACCCTATATAAATATATGGTCCCATTAATATTATAAATTAATATTTTTTTAAAAGTACAAATATATCTAAGACAATTTAGTGAAATACATTGATTATATTGTGTTTTATCTTTTCGTAAATTTAAATCTAGTTGAAACTCATGTCTAATAATCCAAGAGTTCTGATTTTGTCTTTTCAAAATGCACCATAAAATTGTGAAAAGTTCTAGAAGCTCTAAATGTTTCCTTACATGTAACTAGTTCTAAATGTATAGTATCATCTTCAACTTCATCGTCAACATTGCTTTTTCCGATGATATCCACAATTTCTTCTAAGGTTTGGTTATATGAGATTACATCCCCAACGAATTTTGCAATGTCGAAACAATTTGCTATTGTGTGTTGCTGAACATGTGTTGTCCAAGCATGATTGTAAAATTGGTAGAATCCAAAACATTAATCTTTGCTATATATCAGTTTGTCCCACTTCATAGCCTTCTAATATCCTACGATAAAATCTGTTACGGTTATACATTTTGAAAGTTCTTATTATCACAGCATCATAAGGTTGAATTTTGGATGTCGTGTTGGGTGACAAGAAAACCAATTCAATATTTTGTACTCCTCCAAAATTTCCATTATGGGATGGAAAACTCGTCTATCATGCATTTCATGGTCAAACCAATGAATACATTCATCAAAAAACACACTTGTAATCCATGCTCTTTTGTTAACAATTCAATAAATATGACATATAAATTAGTAAAATACAATGATTTTGATGTATTAGTTGTACTTTATATATAATATATATTTTATGTGAAATTAATAAATATAATACATAAATTAATAAGATAATATAATTTTAATATAATCAAAATTAACCTTCATTAAAACTCAAAACATTCTTTAAATTAATAAAAATAATATCTCTATAAATAATAAAATTACATTTATTCAACTTAAATTAATTTACATAAAAAGAAAAAAGAAATAAAAATTGTATGGGTGGCCATGGCGCCCTCTTATCTGTTTCAAAACAGATTGAGAACTGTTAATAGCAGCTGATAGTGATGGGATTGAGATGAAGCAGAAATGAGGAACATGGCTATGGCTATGGCTATGGCTTTGCCTTCTTCAACATCACCATTTCTTTTTTCTTCTATTACTCAAAAGCAAGCTCATAATTTCACCTCATCAAGAAAACCCCTCCATCGCTTTGTTACTCGTTCTACTCTCTCTGATGATCTCTTCCTAGCCGCCAAACACACTGTAAGACTCTTTCTTCTTTGCCCCTTTTTGGGGTTTTGCTAAAAGATTACAACTTTAAAGCTTTTTGGTTTGGTAAGACACATTCTTGTTTGCCCTTTTTATGATTTTGCTAAAAAGATTACAGCTTTAAAGCTTTTGGTTTGTGTTTGGGTGTTGAATCTTGTGGAATTGTTGAAATGTAGGTTGATTCATATGTGAAGAATGGTATGGTTGTTGGATTAGGTTCAGGTCATGCTTCTACATTGGCTATACAGTATCTAGGTCAGAAACTACGAGCTGGTACTATAAAAGATGTCACTGCCATACCCACGTAAGTTGAATGTATTGATCCTAATATATAAGGGAAATATGATACCATCGTAGAATCTGATTTTGGCTTGTATGTGTTCTTTGTTGGTAGTTCATAGTGCAGATTAACTTGTGTGTTAATAGAGACACTCCATGTTATGTTGTTTTACTCATCCTGTTCCCACTTCAACTTCCCTTTTAGAGAAATGATTTTACCTTGGAATTATCAATTTCTGGATTCGTTAGATAGATAGTTGACACATGAAACAGTACAACGTGGAGGATTGGGCGCAGATGATAATGTATTTCCATAATTTTTTACTTGTTAGTTTTTCCATTAGATCTTTATACAGCTTACCTATAAGTTTCCAGTTTTTACTGTGATGACTGATGAGAAGCCTTGTTATTGAGTTTGTTTGTTTTTCCATTAGGAGTAATCAGGAACACTCTGATGCAGATGTGTTAGCAGTGCAAGTGAAGCAGCAAAGGCAGGAATTCCTTTGGAACAGTATGATGACAGTTTTAAGGTGTGCACCGCTGCTACTAAGATTCTTCTTTAGAAACTTGCATTAGGATTTGTTTAAAAAATTTAGCATTTAGTTACATTTTGGACCTCCATATGCATTCAGATTGCACTCATTGAAGCTGAAATGTTTTGTGCAAACATGTATGTGCTTCTTACATAGATTGATCTAGCATTTGATGAAGCTGACATTATGGAAGAAGAAACACTTGCTGCAATTGTTGGTCGACGAAAACTGCTGGGAGATGATTCTATAATTAAAGAGAAGGTCTGTCATATATCATGTGATGTATTCAACACTATTTGTCTCTCTTTCTTATCTTGATTTTGTAACATATTATTGCTTCTTTTAGTGTGTTTTCAGCTTGAAGTTCCTTTTATCTTTTGTTATCTTCATTATCCACTGACTTCTTATGAGTGAGGCTGCATTGGCTAATATGGATGCAGACTATTTTAGAAGCAGCTGATCAACTGATATTTATTATAAAGGAAAAACAATTCAAGGGCGGTGTAGAAGACTCAATTCCAGTACTAATCAAATCTGTAAGCTCCATACTAAATATACTACTGAATGGTTATGAACAAGTGTAGTTCATAAGGCGAGAAACTATACTCATTTAGCTTATTCACTTCTCAGGTTAACTGGCTTGAAACAGCTGAAGAAATAGACGACCTCTTCCTCGGTGATGCAGAGGTTAGTCCTAATCATGTATAGAAGTGTGCTCTCTCCTTGCCACACTCCAATATTTGCAAAGGACCAAGATAGGATACATTTCATAATCAGATAATTTTTGTTTTCCTATGCAGGTTTGGAGGAGGCCAGCTATAGGGTATGCAGGTCCTCTTGGAGGTGATTTCCCTTTAGTTACTAAAGAAGGGCACAACATCCTTGATGTCATATTTACATCTCCAATAGAAAGCCTAGGTATATCTCCATCTCTGAATTATTCCTTGCCACTCTCTTGTTGAACTTGTTTGATGCTAACTATCTACCGTCCATTGTTCATATGACAGTTGAAGTGGCTAAAATCCTTGATCAGATTGATGGTGTTGTGGAACATGGTGTTATCTTCAGGAAACCGTTAGTTCTGCAATCACTTAAGTCTAGCGATCTCATCTAATTTCATGTTTTTTGCTATCGTTATGCTTTTGACACATGAAATGTAAAATCTGTTTCTACTTTCACTGGATTAATTTCAGGTGCACAGCAATCATTGCCTCAGAAAATGATCTGCAAATCATCGATAATACATTTCTGATGGAATCAAGCAACTTCTAATGGAGAAAAGATTAGCAATGCAACTTTTGAGTCTTATCACTATCTACTATTTTTCTATTTCAAGTGTTCTGTTACATTTTTAAAGCGGAGGAAGGTTGATACCTTTGAGTTGTATTTTTACGTTCATATTATAGGGGTACTTGTTGAAACAATAATATATTTTTGAATAATTTGATCTCAAAGTAGGAAGAGAAGAAAAGTGTGGAGAATTTTCTATTCATACCGACTTGCTTTCAGTATGCAAGAATGTAAATAGAGTTAACACTTGCTTTCTACCATATTTTAAAAAAATAAAATTATTATCTTATATTACGTCAAATGATATTATATAAATTGAGGTGAAAGAAGTAATATATAAAAAACAATGAAAGGAGACGAACCTTATATATTTGACCCAAACCATCCAACTTTGGATTTACGTTCTACCCTTTGAGCTGTTAAGTTCTACATCATTCCCATTTTAGTAGACCCTAAATTTGTATTAGAAAATTACAAAAAATTATGTCAACTTGTAAATTCCACGAAATTGATTTAGAATCCCGAAATTTCTAATCTTGGCTCTCTGCATGGAGCGTAGAGGAAGACAAAATGTTTAGCTGTTTCAACTGTGGTAATTCAATATGCAAGAATGTAAAACACTTGCTTTGTACCATTGATTAAAGATCTGGAGATCAAGTTTTTTTCTCCACTTTCATCTAGAAAACAAAAGTATAATATTGGTAACTAGGTACATGATCTGATTTACAGCACAGAAAGGCCAATACAACCAACTAGGAACAAACAATTACTATCATCCTGTTCTAGAAAAATCTTACAAGTTCGTGCAAGCGGGGCTAATCAATCTTGTTTGCTTTGTATCTTTGAAAATGATACTACACAGGGACACGTTTTCCACGGTAACGGTCAAAGAACTGCAGAGAGAAAAAGAATAATCTCAGACCAAGGAAACAAAACAGGAACCCACAAGAATGCATAATGTTAGGTTCGACTGAGTAACAATATATTAGAGCAACAGAAGAATTATATAAGAACAATTCAATAAGTTTATTATCTAATGCCACTGAAGAGATACTTGTCGGTTTGTTTGAGAAAAACTATGATTCAATTTTATAAGTTGAAGTTTTTATCTTCTGAAATACTTTGTGGAGATATTACAGTGAGGCAGGAAGGTTGCTAACCATGGCATTAGGGGTTTGGATGGAAATTAAAGTTCGTAAAATTGCATCACAGAAGGATTTTCCTTTCTGTGGGACCGACTTTAATGCAGAATCTCAATATCTACATACAGATGCATGAGGACCAGAATGTCGGACAATTACTTCATGATAAGGCATCTTGATACTCTATAATTTCTATGATCCCTTCCTAGAGTAAGGCATTTCCAGACTCAAATCACATTATCATCAGATATCTAACAACCAAACCGATCTTTTTGGTTCATTTATCAGGGTAGCCATAGAGTGATACATACATGCATTTAAACACAAATACATGACTTGATACTTGATAACATACTCAATGAAGAGGGAGAGCCCCTCTATAGCTTCCCAATATCGTACAGGCAAAATATAAAGAGACTGGTCATATTCTGTAAATGTTTAGGGAATGCCATTAGAATAATCATATGGTGGTTTGTGATAAGAGGATAAAAAAATAAAAGAATAATAAGCAACAACTAATTTTAAAGCAATTTCTAGTGGCTGGGTGAAAAAATGGCAATTTCATTTTGTTCCTTCTATGATCCTTGTGATTATTGTATAGCCTAGTCATAATATAAGCAAAATACAAGGCACTTAAGACTACTTCCAGATGTTTCTCTGTAAAATCTATGGATTATCTCCTACGCCATATATCAGCCATTGGTTCCTTTCTACCACAAGCATATCATTGTCCAACCAATCTATTAAGGTCAGAACGAAAGGACTATACACAATTGAAGTAAGAAAATGCTTTCTAAAAAACTAATGATTCCCCCAAACTTAAAGAAATACAAGAATAAAGTATGAACAATGCAATCAAACATACCGATCTGATATAGGGCTGCTGGAAGATCCAACCTAGAATAGGTATCTTCTGAAGAAAAACTGCCAATGTTGGCCAGAAACCACTGTGCAAAACAGTACATCAGTACCCAAAAACAACTAAAAGATTATCAGGGCAGTCAGGAACCATGTAACTAATTACCTGAAAAGTACGACAAATCCATATGCCTCAAGAATCATACCCAGTATGGGCCAACCAATTATAACAAAGAAAAAGCCAACACCAAATGATATTGTTCCCTGTGCAAAAAAAGAAAGAAAGATATACATAAGAATAACAGAAACAGAAAAGATATAACACTAAACAAACAATTGTAGAGAGAGCAATAGGAATTGTTGAGATGAAAGGGGAAGAAAAAAAGGCCCAAAAGCAAACTAAACCTTGAAATTACTACGTTTACTAAAGAACTGTAGTGATGACTTGAGACCAATGGTCAGTGCCACCCCTGAGAAGAAGAGGATCTGATTCAGTAAAATAACACTATGTCAAATCCAGGCAGGAGTCATAAAACAAAGGAAAGTGGTAAATGACAGGTCAGAGAAACTTATGAGATTGTGATGATAATAGCAAGACTTTTTACTTACATTTCCCATGGCAATTAGTCCCTTGTCAAAGAAGAACACGATCCCCAAGAATGAGAAAAACACTCCAAATCCCGTCAATCCTAGCCCTATCTCTGTTACAACAAGCACCCCAAGCTCAGCAGACATAATGTTTCAAATAGCAGCACAACGTGCTTCTTTTTTTAATCTTACCATCTCATAGCTAGGTATTAAGTCTTAATTGAGGAGAGCAAACATCATATTGGTAAAACAAATGAAAGAATGCAGACTCTTGCACCCCAAAAATAGGAGATCGTTTTGCTCCAGTTGTATGGAACACTAAGCTACAAGCCTAAGATGCAACTTCTATAGCAGTTTATGACAATTAGGTCAAACTAGATGTACAATATGAATTTGCATCTTCCCGCAAGCAGAAACAGACATGTTCTACATTCCCAAAGCAGTCGACCACCGTTAAATAATAAGAACATGCGTCCAATCGACTTACTTTTGCGATCGTTCATTTCGAAGGAAAGCATTTTGGCAGCTTCTATTCAATCCAACACAATTCAAAACCTACAACACAAAAATCCATCATAAATACAATCAGTTCTCAATCATCACCAAAGAATGCAAATACACCGCAACGAGAAACAACACAGAGAAAAACTCAAAATCAAACAAGTTACTTAGGGTTTCAATACAGATACAAATGTTTTAATTCAAACAAAGATCTCCACCACTCCTTCCTCAAGCACACAGCAGTTTAAATCAATTTCAACATAAAAATTGACAAACACACTCATCAATTAAAAATCTCTTTCATGATTATTTTATCAACAATATACTTAATTCATTCATACCAAGCCAAATCCAAGTTAGATCCACAACTCTGAAGCCATAACAACAACGAAATCCAATTGATTTTGGGAATATTCCCCAAATAACCATATCGTAATCAGGAAACTTCTGCATAGGGTTTTCAACTCGATTCGATCGAAATTCGTACACATATATGCAAAATAAAGTTGATTTTCCATTGAATTAACACGTTACATTACACGATTACGATGAAAAAGCTAGGTCAAAAATGAAGTAACAATTCAGGGTTCATAAATTGTACTAGAGTAGATCAAATTGAACTAAGCTTGATTCCTAAAAGATTCAACGCCAAAATACATTTGAGAAGCCATCAATTACGATTTTTTACCTGAGAAATTGAGAAACTAAAGCTCCGGTGATGCCTTTACGAATAGATTATCACGTCAAACTTTGAAGAATTTTTTTAAAAGATAAAAGGTTGAAGCTTAAAGAAGAATATTACGTAATAATTTTTTTTATATAAATTTTATATTCTTTTATTTATTTATTTTGAAGTATAATAAAATGAAAAGGAAATGTACTATTCCCCTTTAGTCCGTCTAAAAAAAGTCATCTATCTATTATTCATATCGAAAATAAATAAGTTGGTAATGAGAGATGGAGGGTATTATCCTACTCCATCGAATTACATATAGAAACAGATGCTCTGGTAAAGCCAATGAGTAATTTGGTTCGTTGATTTCTTAACAACCAACAAAGAGAGAAAAGGTAACTCTTTAATAAGAGTTTTACAATCAAAAACTAAAGAATCAAAGTATTGTTATGATATAATGTCGTTTTTCAATAATTTGAAATGACATTTTAACTTATAGGTTCGTTTTAACATATTTTTAAAATAGTATTATGTTCAAATAAAAATATTATTTCACATATTATAAAAAAGAGAAAATACGTATTACTCTATTAAATTTAGTATAACTTATATAAATCCTAAGACTTAAATTACATTATATCCCTACTTTTTTCTATTTCAGAAAATCTCTTCAAAAATTAGTCATCCGGATGCATTAGTTTCGTTCAATTATATTAATACATTGTACGACCAGTTTTTTTAGATTAAATATAAAATTAAATTTTAGTTCTCCAAATCATGCAAATCAAATGCTTGTCAATTTCTCCCAAATAACAACTCCAAACAATTCATTTTAAGAAAAAAAAACTCTCAAATTCTCTCCCTAATCATAACAAATTCATAAAAAATTGATAATTTTATAAAGTTATGTATCATATACAAAAAACAAAAAAACTATGAATATAATATAAACTGAAATATTTATAAAATATTCCAAAATACTTAACAATATGTGATACATCACAACATTTGATACATAACTATGTTATACACATATAATAACTATGAATGTGATACAAGCTGATTTTGTTATAAAACATTAGTGTTTATGCATCAACAATAATATTTGTATTTAACGATACATAACCTTTAACTAATTGAATAAAGCATTGTGTACGTGTCGGTAGTAAAAGATAACAAATTTTGTAATATTTATTTATTCAATACATAACTATGAACATGATACATACTAATTTGTGTTTTTATAAATTAGTGTTATGCATCAAAATTAATATTTGAAAATAATACATAGTACATGATAAAATTGTAATGTATCATAAAGGTGAACCGAACGAATTATACATTAATTTAAGAATCAAAATCAACTACATACACTAAAATATCAAAACTCATATGTATCAGAAAAAGATGAACAACAAAGAATAAAAATAAAATTAACAATTTGATTTGCTGAAAGCCAAAAAAAAGAATGATCAACAATGGAACTCGACCCAAAGCCCTTATCGGAGCCACCACCAACTCGATCTTTTCCTCTCTTTTTGAGTGTTTTTTTCATAATCGGTTATGAAATTCAAGATGCATCCTTCTTCAATTGAATTAATAGATGAAAAAGCTAGCATCTATGTGCGACTTCACCTCATAGGGTGTGTTTGGCACAAAAGAAAATGTATTTTCTTACAAAATATATAATTTCTTACTTAAAATTTTAGTGTTTAATAAATAAGCTCGAAATACAATTTACTTTCCTTAATTCTACAAGGAAATCATTTCCCTAATTTTCAAAAAAACGTGTTCACAAAAGAAAACATATTTTTCAAACATGAAAAAAAAAGTTAAAAAATATTTTTTGAATTTTACTTTCCTCCATACCAAACGCACATTTCATTATATATATATATATATTATATATATATATATATATATGTTGGTGATGTCTATCTTGTTTAAACATTTCTCAATGAGAAAATAGAAGGAAAATAGAAGATGTAAATAGAGAAATATCACACCATTAAAGTTACCCAAGATTATATGTAGAATTTCACTTTTGGTCCAGAATTATTGATAAATTATGGTTTGCCCCTTATAATATTTAATCAAAGATATTTAATTTTTAATTAATTAAAATGTATTTTCAATCTCTTTATTTCTATAAAATATGCGATATGTAAACTAAATTTAGAATGAGATTGTTATCAAATATGTCGTAGCAACTACATAATACAATCATAATTGAATGTTAGATGTAATTAATCAGAATTAAAAAATCAAAAGAACCAAATACATTATTTATCATTATTTGATGGATTAAAAGTGACATTTCCTAAATTATTACTATGATTTATGATTATCCTCACCATTATACACTGTACATGAAAAATCTACTTGTTTCGTTTAATTTTATCTGCTATCGTTAGATTTACGTATTCGTCAAGAAAAAAGATTATTATTATTATAGGTATTTCATCATGCAATTTTTATTAATTGATGGTCAGGGTTCTCCCTTTCACTTTTTACTGATACAATTTTATTTGTCTTTTTTTGACATATTATATCTTTATTTTTTTTGACATATTACATCGCTCAAATTTTAATATTAAATTATTATCCTTAAAAAATATTGTAAATAAAGATATTTGAGATCTCATCAATAAATAGGAATAAAATGATAAATTTATTATAACAATAAATATTTTCTTAATAAGTGTGTTAAGTCAAAATTTGACAAGTAAAAAAGGGAAAGAGGGAGTATTACGTTTCAAGAATGATTTGGCTAATAATATTTACTGTCAAGTATAAAACATGAAAAAAAAAATTGTTTTTCTTGATATGTACATATAAAAATAAAAATTTATTATAGAAAAAATGACAAGTAAAAGTGAACGAAGAGACTAACTAATTTTTAAGACTAAAATTAGCAAATAACTCCAGTCAAATTGTGCATTTGTAACTAACAATAGTATAATTACCATAAACCAACTATCCTAAATAGGTTTAATCCCAACAACTATTTTAAAAAGAAATAAAAAAAAAGGTCAAGTTACACTAAGTCGGAAATTCTTAATTGCATATTGACGATAGGTTTTATTAAAAAAAATATAAATAAAAAAAAAATTGAGAAATCTTTTTGTCCTACTTATGATAAATTACTTTCGAATCATAATTGTGATTACATCAATATAAATTGTGATGAGATGGTTAAAATTAAATTCCTTACTCTTTACTAGAAATTGAGGTTTGAAGCCCAAATATAAAAAAATCTTATTAGAGTATCGTTCCCAAAAAATAATTCTAAATTAATCAAATTCTAACAAAATATCGAACGCTAAATAAAATTCAATAAGAAAGAAATACAAATGCATCATGAGTTTAGGTAGAGGAAAGGGAGTTTTCAAAAGATTCTAATTAATCTTGATGACATCAATGATTCAAATATTAAAATATAATTGTTAAATGAATTTTATAAATTAATATAATTTTATCGATTATTTAAGTCTAATAAATATGGATGGAACTAAAATTTAAATTTATTAATTTTGGTTACAACATATGAGTTCACATTGCTAAGCCTAATGTCGAAAAATATCAAGTTAAAAGAAAGAAGTCAATGAAACCATGTTATGTGTTCAAAATGACAAGTAAACTTTATTTATTTCCAAATGACATTTAACTTAAATCTGATTGATCTAGAAAATATGTTTTTATTATAAGAGTGTAAAATCTATTCGAGTCATAAAGTGATAAAACTGACACAAATAAGTCACAATTTTAATACTTTCTTCGTTCGGTTTTTTTTGTCATAGTTTCTATTTTTAGAGTCAAATTATAAATACGTTGACTAACATTTTAAGATGCATATCATAGTAATATGCAAAAATTTGTAATTTATAGTACTTTTCATATAGTTTTAGAATAGTTAGTTTTTTTATTTAAAATATCGAATTAATGTGATCTAATTTACCTTTAAAAATTAATTAAATTGACTTTCGATAAGCGCAACATAATAAAAATTTCCGAACGGAGGGAGTATGTAACTAAAATAAGCTTAGTGCAATTGTTTCTTCCATTGCATCAAAAAATATAAATAACAAACATTATATGCAACGTCTAAATTTTAACACAAAATGAATTTTTTTCCTATACTTTATAAAATAAAACTATTACACTTTATAAAGTGAATTTTTTTCCTACACTTGATAAAAAAAATCGGGAAAATACCCAAGTACCCCCTCAACCTATGCCCGAAATCCCAGAGACACACTTATACTATAGTAAGGTCCTATTACCCCCCTGAACTTATTTTATATGTAATTTTCTACCCCTTTTTAGCCTACGTGGCACTAGTTCGAAAGAAAAAGTCAACCATTGTTGGGCCCACAAGATAGTGCCACGTAAGCTAAAAAGGGGTAAAAAATTATTAATAAAATAAGTTCAGGGGTAATAAGACCTTAGTATAGTATAAGTGTGTCTCTGAAATTTCGGACATAGGTTGAGGAGGTACTTGGGCATTATCCAAAAAAATCACTTACTTTCTCAAACAATATTTTTCTAACCCTTCGCTGATCCCAATTTGATAATCTAATCAGACCTCACATTAAAAATTTGAACTCTCAAAAGATTTAAATTTATATAATAAACACCAATAAAAAGGGAAGCTCAAAATTTATTGATTTTTTCAATTATTTAATTAAGATTTATTTTCAAGATTGATTGATCTTTTTAATTATTTAATTAAGTTAAAAAATAATAAATATATCAAATCATTGTATGTTACTATATATTATATTTATTGAATTAATATAAAAAATAAATTTGTTATATACAAAGTGGAATATATGTATATGATTCATTGTAATATATTCTTTTGTAATGAAGAGATTCATTGTGAAAATAAATTTGTTACACATTATGTTCATTATTTCTTAATAATCAAATATTATTCATGGTATTTTAACTAAGTTAGTGTTGGTCATAAATTTTTAGTATTCTTGGCAAATATTATTTGAGTGAAATTTCACCATGTGTTTGGCAATAGGATTTGGAAAATATATTTCACTTTTTTGGAAAAATATGATTTATACCCATAAGTTTTAAAAACTATCAAAACTAACTATAAGTTTGCATTACAAGTCAATTGGATGTTCGTTATAATAATAACAAATAGAGTCCATGACACTAGAGCAATGTGGTAATTTAGAGTGAGTGCAACAAGTATCATTCCATACATCGTGAAGTAGACGAAGCACGTGATTTTATTACCTTGAGCTAATTTTTCATCATTTTCATCAACAATCATATCATTATTTAATATTTATTAAATATTTCATCACTATTTTGGTGTTCATGTAAAAAATTATGTAATACAACGCAAACTACTACAGAGGGTGTTTTTGTAAAAGATAAAAATTTGAGATAAAATTTTAATTTTCAAAAGATCTCAAATAATGAGATTTGACCCAAATACTAGAAAAATCTAGTATTTGGGAATTTGGAATTTGCCAAAAATATTTACCAAATAATGGCAAATTGTATGGACAAACATTATTTGCCAAATTTTTTCCCAAATATTATTTGGGAAATCTGCCCTTAAAAAAAATTCAATATGTGATGGTGAGATAATAAACTATGTAAGTAACATAGGGAATCTCTTGATATCATATCTAAAAATAGCTTCTCATTTAAAAGGTCTCCCAAAATAAAAAATAATAGATCAAATGCGTAAAACATTATGCGAGTACATAATAAATCATTCCTCACGCACTCAATAAGATTTACAGTCATGGCAAGACCAAAACTTTTGGATGTAACAAAAAGTTAAAAATAAGCTTCAACTAGATTTAAATTTTAACAAAAAATAGTAAAATCATATTCATTAAATTGTCTTTAAAATATTTATACTTTTAAAGAATTATTAATTTATAATATTAATGAAATCATATATTAATTATTTAGGGGTCATCTAAAAATATATTATTTTATTAATATTAAAATATCATATGCTCCCACATATTTGAAATCTCTATGAACAACAATGAATAAGGATAAAATGAGATAATTTTATCTTAAATTTCTAAATTAACAAATAATTAAATAACTATTTTTAAAAATTACGATAACTAATTTGAGATCAAAAGAATACTAAAATCCTCAAATAACTCCAAGCCGAAGCCTTTCAAGCTTAGTCAAATTTATGCATTTGTAACTAACAATCGTATAGTTGCCTAAAAGCAACTCCCCTAAATAGATTATATCCCAACAAGTATTTTTAAAGGAAAAAAAATTATCGTTTTTATAATTGATCTCACAAATATATGTTATGGTAAAATAGTTTGACTATTTTCATCCTTAATCAGTTGTCATGTTTTGAATATAATTCTTTTTAGTTGCACAGATTTAAATTAACTGAACTCTAATAGATTATCGGACAATGAAACTGTGATAGCATTGTCAAAAATTATTCAATGAGTATGGTTAAAAGTGGGAAAAATTCCACCAAAAGTATTTGTTGACTCAAGATGATTATAATAACTGATGAATTTGTTTATCAACCTAATTCTAACACTAATACGTAGTGCACCACTTAAACAAGATTTAATTATTTTTTTGTTAAAGTTTTAATAATAATATTCCTCAATTTAGTCGTAAGAGGTAATCAAATTAGTTGGATCTCAAAGAAAAGGGAAGTAAGTCTCCCCTCCATTTCATATATTATCTTTTATATTTCGATTTTCTTCGATTATTATTATTGTATTTATATTTATATTGAGTCAAAAATTTATCGAAAATAACAAAAAATTAAAATACTATACGTTTCATCACTTGATCAACATCCCTATTGTGCAATAGACCGGTTTCTCCATTAAGTCAAGTTGACTTATTTAATTATGTGTTAAAAGTCTACACTTATATATTTAGGGGAAAAAATACATTATCAAATTACTTAAAATATTGGTGACAGTGTAACAAATTCAAAGTTATATCCAAAGACTTCCTTTTTGCTATATAGGTTAACTATATATCATCGAATTAATCTCGATCGATCAAGAATTTTCGTTCATGATAAATTTATTAAACAATTAATATATTCACTTAAATTGCTCTGAAGCTTTGTTGTTATTATAACCCTCTTTAAATTTCAGTCATTACTCTTAATTCTTCAAGGTGACGCTATTAAATTATAACCTAATCTCATAATCTCTGTCGAGAATAACAAGATATAACAGCGACACAATTAATCATTGGTCAATCAATTAACTAAAATTACTGCGTAATTAAACAAATAGAGATAAAAAAATAACTCAAATATATAAAAACATGACAAAAAATTTAATTTTTTATCTTACTCTACACGACTTGTCGCTCGTGTCCGTAAACTATTTACAATTATAAAAAAAATATTTCAAATTATTAACCAAGTCTAAAACAAGTTAGAAAATATTAAATTCGAAATTGACTAAATGTGATGCGGGCCATGACCAAAATTATGGTGATAAAGTTAGATAATCATTATGTCTCCACCTCTCCTCCGTTATAACTTTTTTTACTCTTAACTATCTTCATATCATTTTAATCCTATTTATATAAAAATAAATATAATGTTAAAAGTATAGATCAATATAATTACTATTAGAAGAATAATTAAATAATAATAATATATTATTCATACAAAGTAAAACTCGTTAATAAAAAAAAATTAGAATTACCTATTATCATGCTATCAATGTATATAAACTTAATTAAATTATTTATTTACTAATAAAATTATCTACACTTCGCTCGAAAATTTAACATCACGATACGGAGCAATTAGTTCATCCAACACTCCTCCTCTCTCTATATATTAACACACATCCATTAAACTTAGCTGCCTAACAAATCATTAATCAATGGATGCTATTGATCTCTCCACCATTTTCTTAGTTGTATTCTCTTTCATCCTCACTATTATTCTCTATCAAAATCGTTCTTCCAAAAATACCAAACTACCCCCGGGCAGTTTCGGGTGGCCCGTAATAGGAGAAACGATAGAGTTCTTGTTTAGTAATCCTGAAGATTTTGTTCGCGATAGATGAATAAATACTCTCGTGATATTTTCAAAACTAAAATAATGGGAGAGAAAACAGTCGTAATTTGTGGCCCTAGCGGCCACAAATTCTCTTCTCGAACGAAGAGAAACTATTTACTGTGTTTCGTACTCACTCTATGCAGAGAATTTTTCGTTCTTACCAATCGAAAAATCCTTCTCTTTCTCCATCTCAATCTCAATCTCAATCAACTCGGGTTATTCGTCAGCCCGGGTTTTTAAAGCCCGAATCGCTATCCCGTTATTTGGGGGAAATGGATTGTGTAACGAAAGAGCTTCTGCAATCGCATTGGGAAGGCAAAATTGAGATTAAAATGTATGATTTTGCTAAAATTTTGACATTGACACTTGCTAGTCGTTTCTTTCTGGGGAGTTCAGAGAGGATGGTGAAGCTCGTAGATTGCTTTGACGATGTTGCGTTAGGGTTACACGCGATGATTTTGAACGTACCGGGGACGGCTTTTTACCGCGCGAATAAGGCAGCAGTTGAAATTAGAACGGAGCTTATCGATGTTATAAAGGAGAAAAAAGATGAAATCTCCAAAGGAGTGAAAACGCAGGACGTATTGTGTCATATGATTGTTGTTAAAGATAATAATGGAGTTTCTATGGGTGAAAATGAAATTGCTGATAAAATAATGGGAGTTTTAGTTGCTGGCTATAGTACTGTTGCAACAACTATAACTTTCCTCATGAAATATGTTGGAGAGAGATTTGATATCTACGAAAAGATCTTAAACGGTTCGTTATTTAATCGATAGTAATAATACAGTGTGTCTGAGATTTGAATTCGAATTTTTTTTAAACGTACTGAATCAAAGTTTTTATTTTGTAAAATACAGAACAAAAGGAGATTGCGGCGACAAAGAAGGAAGGAGAATTGTTAGAGTGGGAGGACATGAACAAAATGAAGTATTCATGGAATGTGATGTGTGAAACAATGAGACTAACTCCACCACTTCAAGGAACTTTTAGAGAAGTGTTGACAGACTTCACCTATGCTGGTTACACTATCCCCAAGGGTTGGAAGGTAATTTTCTTTGATTTTATTTAGACTATATCATGATTACTTGATAAAATATAGTTTTTTCGTCTTTTAAGTTTATTCATTTATTATTTAAAATTTATTGATCTAATTAATTCTGATCATAACATGCAAATACAAGCAACCAAAAAATAGAGAAATTTCACTAAAACTTTCACCAAATGAAGTGAAGAGAGAGAAAGGGTATTTGTGTGTGTGTATGAGAGTATTTAAGTTTTTTTTTAAAAAAAAATAACAATCGGAAGTTTAGTTACATTTGAATAGAATCTTATTTTGAAAAATAAAAATAAATAAATTGAGAATTAATATTTATTTTTAATATAATATATAAATGTGCCCTTTAACTTGACTTTAAATTACATTTATGCCCTTCAACTTTGGATGTGCACAAATAGACACTTAAACTTGTATAAAGTTGAACAAATAGACACACATGTCCTACATGTCATTTTTTGTCCTACGTGGTATCCTACGTGTATTATGTCATGTAGGACATGTGTTTATTTATTTAAAAGTTGGATAGTTAAAGTGCTTGTTTGTGCATTATGAAAGTTGGAGGTCAAAGTTAAAATTTGAAGTCAAGTTTAGGATTTAATATATGTATTATGCCTTTTTTTTTATGATATAGAAAAACTGTTTCAAATTTGAGATTATTTGGAGTAAGACTTAAGACAATTTTTACATGCACTTTAGACTAAAATTTTCAATTTCAATCACATATATCTGAATTATTTCAAAAAATAGATAAACTTACAAAAAAAATAGATTATAAACACATATAAGTTAAATGACGTTCGTAATTTTTTTTTTGTGTGTGTGTGTGTATTTGACATGTAGGTTTATTGGACAACAAGTAGCACAAACAAAAATCCATTATATTTTGAAGACCCTCAAGTGTTTGATCCATCAAGATATGAGAAATGTGATGGACCAATTCCATACACATATGTACCATTTGGTGGTGGTCCAAGAATGTGTCCTGGTAAAGAGTATGCTCGTCTTGCAATTCTAACTTTTCTTCACAATGTTGTAATGAAATATAAGTGGGAATTGTTACTACCTAATGAGAAGATTGTTGGTGATATGATGCCAACACCACAAAAGGGACTCCCCATTCGTCTACACAATCATCAGTAATAATCGAAAGTTATGTTTGTTCAAGCTCTTCAAAATATATGCATCTTTGATATTTTTGAAGAGACAAGTCATCAAAACATATATTAAAACTTTAATTAATTTGTATCCAAAGAGTTCAATGAAAGATGTAGATTTATTTTTATTTTGATAACCTTATTTTAAAGTTGTAAGTTCACTAAGAATTTGTTATTCAATGATGATTATGCTTCTCATATAAAGGGATTATTATATGCATGAAGTCGTACCTTCATTTTAGTTTGGAAATTATTTTTCTTTATCATATTTACTTCGCCAAAATGCATGTATTCGGATGCTTGTACGTTAAATTAGGTGTAATTTGTTATAAATATTGAAATACATTGTTTAAGAGTGAATGGCATGTATTTGTGAATTGTATATATTTGTGATACAATATTTCTCTCGCTTGCCTCTCTCCCCCCTCCCCATCCCGTACTTCCTATGTATTTATATCTTATAGAAAACATACATACTGGCTCTCTCTCAATCGCCCCTCTCTTATCTATATGTCTATTTCCCTCTCTTGTTCGTCTCTCTCCATATGTATATATATATATATATATATATCTCAAAATGTATTTGATATTGATCGATACATATATCTAGTATCTTTGATACATTTACATGTATCTAGGAATGTATCTGATATCGATAGATACATGTATCTAATATTCGATATATTTATCTGCCTTAAAATCTCAAAAGAATGCCTCGTTTATCTTATTTGAAATACTAGTGAGACAATATGTAATCCTTTCAAATTATATAATAAATTTTTTTCAAAATGTCAATATTTTAACATTTAAGAGGGTTCATTAGCAACACTTCAATATTTAGTAAAAATGTCAACTTTTAGTTTGTTATGTATCTTATTTATATTTTTATTATTTGTTTTTATTTAAAAAATATAATTATTTAATAACAAAAGGGAGAAAATATTTCAAAAAAAGGTAAGGATCACTTAATTATCTCATCAGTTACATTTTCAAATAAAATTTAAAACTTTGTTCTTTTTTTCTCTCCAGAATTTTTACCTTTTTAAAATTATATTCATTCCACAACATATTCTATTTATAATTATTATAGTTTTTTGTTAGTTTGTATTCATTCCAATAGGTATGCCGAATGTAACTATATAGACATTTAAGAAATATATTTGTATTCATATATTTTTTCCCTATATAGTTATTTTTTTCTTCAAAAATCTTGTATGTATTCATTTTATTTGTATTTCTATTTATTCTAGTTTTTATTTAGAATTTTTTTAATAATATATAAAATATAAAAAATTAGTATGATGAAAAAGTGAATGAAATATAAAATTGAAAATAAATAATTGAATATTTGGTGTACTCATTCATAAATAAAATACATAATTAGTTGACATACCTTTAGAATAAATACAAATTAGAAAAAAAATATCGAATTCAAAAACAATGCAACATAATTTTTGAATGAATACAACTATTAATTGTAAAAATACATACTGACTAAAACAGTATCAAAATTCATTATATACTTCCAAATTTATAAATACAAAAAATAATAAAACTATGAAATACAAAAATAAATACTAACTATGGTACATTGACATAACTATCAAAAAAAAAAAAAACAGAATACAAAATGAATTAAATATATGAAATACAATTCTAAATCTAACTCTCTCCCCCCTCCCCCTCCCGTACTTCCTATGTATTTGTATCATATAGAAAACATACATACTGGCTCTCTCTCAATCGCCCCTCTCCTATCTATATGTCTATTTCCTCTCTTGTTCGTCTCTCTCCATATGTATATATATCTCAAAATGTATTTGATATTAATGGATACATATATCTAGTATCTTTGATACATTTATATGTATCTAGGTATATATCTGATATTAAGAGATATATGTATCTAATATTCGATATATTTATCTGCCTTAAAATCTCAAAAGAATGCCTCGTTTATCTTATTTGAAATATTAGTGAGACAATACGTAATCCTTTCAAACTATAAAGTGGATTAGTATTTATGGTTGGGCTAAAATGGGAAGTGTGTTAAAAGCCCAAAACGCTATCGGGCCTCATAACCAATGACCCGCACAACTCATTTCGTAATGCTCAATTTTCACTTCAAATTTCGTTTTTTCTGAGATCTGAATCGAATTGACAACAAATTGAAGAAGAAGAAGAAGGCTTTGTGTTGAACGAAGAAGAAGAAGAAGAAATGGCAGTGTCAGGACCCGACCCATTGTTCGGATTGAGGAACAACTTCTACATAGGTGCTTACCAAGCTGCAATTAACAACAGTGATGTACCAAATCTCTCTCAGGAGGACGCTGTTGAAAGAGACACTCTTGTTTACCGATCTTACATTGCTCTTTCCAGTTTTCAGGTTTTTCCATCTTTTTTGAGTATTTTTATGGTTTTGAATTCTTCTGTGATTGTTAATTCTTTTTGTGTTTACTAGTTAGTGTCTTGTTTATTTTTTTATTTTTTTTCATTACAGCTTGTGATAAATGAGATCGATGCATCAGCTCCTACTCCTCTTCAAGCTGTCAAATTGCTCGCTTTGTACCTTGCCAGCCCTAATAATAAGGTGAGAATTTGATTCCAAAATCTCCCCTTTTTTACTCTAGTGATCTTTTTGAGAATTTGGTAGCTACTGTGTCTTGTTATCTGTACTTTTGAAGGTGTCCCCATCTGATTGGTGGATCTTATTGAAAATAAACTCCCAATTACAAAGGGTTTCTTCCAAAGTTTCAATTTTGAAAGAAAAAAAGGCTTTCCATCCTTTTGGGGTGGATGGGTGTGGGGTCTGTGTGTGTGGGGGGGGGGTTTAGCTCAAGTAAATCCATTCATCTATAGTATTTGCAGCTGGAATAGCAATTTTAGGGGATTCAGTTTGAGTGACATTACATTACGGGTTCCTATTTATTGATAAAAACACAGAGAGGAGTTGAGATGATTTTTCCTTCCCATATAGTCCTTAATGAAAGAAAATGAATCATTTATTTGTAACTATAAAGTTTTAGGAAGATGCTTTATTATAATCATCATTTTTGCTCTTTGAAGTTCTTCTTCTTCCCTATTATTATGGACAAGAGGAGGGTAATTAGTTGTAACTTTCTTTGTTATATTCTAGGAAGCAGCAATCGCCGGTCTTCATGAATTATTAGGAGATCCAGCCATAGGAAGCAACCCTATACTGAGGCTTATTGCTGGGATTGTTTTCACGCATGAGCAGGATTATAATGAAGCTCTGAAACACACAAATGCTGGTGGAACAATGGAATTGTGAGTTGCCATCTTTTCTTTGATTGTGTAATTGCTTTGAAGGTGCTATGCTAAATAGTGTAGAGATACATTGAGGAATTTCCTATTTGATGGATTGGTTGCTTTTATCTTTGAATATTGGCATTGTACTAACTATGCCCATGGTGCTTGTGTACGACTAGATACAGTTATATTCTTCTAAACAACTTGTCTCCTTTTCCTCGGCAAAGGGCAAATGCTATTTAAAAATTCTGCTTCATGGATTTTTAATTATTTTTTTTCATTCTCAAAAAAAATTTCTGCTTCATGAACTGGATGAATGATTATCTGAGACAAAAAAAAAGGCATGTCTATGTGAGTGAGACTGAGACCTGATAGAGACAATGGTTATCTACCAAAAAGTATTACAGAATGGATCGAATAATATAATTTCTTTTCTGAGGATAGTATAACTAGAACCGTAGAAGTGCTAATAATCTTAATGCAGTCCTGTGCAAGTATGAGTTAATTATAGATCTCCTGGCAACTGATCGAACAGAATTTTGGTGGTTCAACTCCAAATCCTCCCCCAATCCTCCAATTCTGGAATTACTTTTTTTCTAATTTTTTTGTTTGATTATCTATTTCTGTTTGTGCACTTTTTGTACGCTGTGTTTCACTTTTTGGTTATGCCTTAAGGCTTAAGCTAGGTTAAGAAGCTTCCCTTCAAAATGAATTTGTCATTCCTTTCTTGCTTTACTTTGGCTATTTTAGTTTCTAGATGTACCCTGTCATATTTTTAAGTTGGGTGACTGAAAGATTGTAGGCTTGACGTTTTTATAAATTTCTGCTTTAATGGATTTGAGATCTAAAATACTTTTTAGTTTCAACCATCTACTTTGAGGTTAAATTTAAAGTATAAAATAATTTTCATTTCCCTGACTAAATGTGCTTATGCAGGCATGCTTTGAATGTCCAGATACTCATTAAGATGCATAGATCGGATTATGCAGAGAAACAGTTAAGAATCATGCAGCAAGTTGATGAAGATCATACACTAACTCAACTTGCAAGTGCATGGCTAAACTTGGCAGTGGTACATAAGTTCAAATATGGTTGCTCTAACATAAAACTATTAGTTGGTGTCTGTTTATTAATATATTCTATTTTCAGGGTGGTTCAAAAATACAAGAAGCATATCTTATTTACCAAGACTTCTCTGAGAAGTATCAGATGACTAGCTTAATCCTGAATGGGAAGGCTGTATGTTGCATGCACATGGGTAACTTTGACGAAGCTGAGACACTGTTGCTTGAAGCCTTAAACAAGGTCACTTTGACATGATACTTGTCTTCTATTTTTATCTGTTGAGCTATTGCTTACAAAAGAAATGATTTAGCCATGATATATTCAAATTCTGTTGATTATGCTGAACGATTTTGCAAATTATTCATTTAGCAAAAGTTTTCTCACGATGTTCTATCATGGCATTTGAAGTTGTATTTGATGCCTTCTTGTTATATGCCCATCGTTCTATTGAAAATATTTAAGAATGTGTTCTTCTATTCCTTGATCTCTTACAAGTTTGTTCATTTATGCAGGACGCTAAGGATCCAGAAACACTGGCCAATCTGGTTGTCTGCAGTCTTCACCTTGGGAAGCCATCCACACGTTATCTGAAGTACGATAAGTCCATATACTTGCCATTTATTTCAACTTTTTATTGAATGAATCTAGTTGTGATACCATAATGATTATAGAAGGATAGTGGGATTACATTTTACAATCTGCCAGATTAACTCCAGTCGCTAATTCACATCTTCAGTCCATAACACTTTTTATGGTGATATAGAGAGTAGACAGTTGAACCATGACAACACCAATTTGTTGTCTTGGTAGCTAGAAAGGAATACTAATGGGCTGCTTTTGTTACTTGATGTTTGCAGCCAGTTGAAATTATCAAACCCAGATCACACACTTGTCAAGCGCGCTGCATCTGCTGAAGAAAGTTTTGATAGAGCAGTCCAAACTGTTGCTTGAGGAAAAGTTGCAGCATGTACTAATGAGTTAAACAGGCAAATGTGGAAGCTGTCTTTTGTAGTGTCAGTTCTGGTGCTTGTTCATTTGGTTATTCTCATCAGACAATTTAAAGATTGGCATGTTATTAATGTAAAAATTTTACCTTTTCAACATTTTGATGAGTTGGATCACTTATATTTCAGATGGAAAAATATGGGCTTTCACTTACTTTCTTCCAAGCTAATTACTTGTCCGCTTTTTCTTCATGCACTTCTTAAGAAGTCATGGTAGTTTTAACTGAGATTTGTTTTTTGGATTACTAACTTGTTTACACTTTTAAGAATTAGTAGTAAGATGGTAAGGGTAAAATGAGAATAACTTAGTTAATTCTATCTTAATTTTGTAAATTGACAAGTAATTTTAAAATATATAAACAAATTTTAGTAATACGAAATGAAAAAAATAATATATAATTTAACCTTATCATTAACTATAATTATTTTTCATGAAATTAAATTTATAATATTTAAATGATATGGTCAAATTATTATTTTATTTATTGATATTTTGAGTAAAAATTGCAAGACTTAAAATAAACATGATCATGACTACTACATAGTATCATGCCTAATAATTGCCTATTAATTTCATCTTTCAATTAATTTTTTATCTTCCTTTGTTTAATGAAGAAAAATAAATGTTTTAATGTTTCTCAACTACCATTCTCCATATTTTATAAAAAAGAGTAAAAGTATTTTAATTTTAACTATAATTTGGAAAAGATATCCCTATATAATTTGACCAAAATTATATTTTAGACATCCATTTTAAGAAATTAGAAAATACTAAATCCTAAATACTTTTTAATTTCCTCTTCCAATTTTAAATTAATCTTCTAACAATTAAATTAACGTCCTCGTTTTATGAAAGTGGACTAAATTTCAAGACACGTGGCTCGTAATAATTTGATTCCATTGTACCAAAAAATATTATTTTTTTTTCAAAAAACAATAAAATAAAGAGAGAAATAAAAAACATGAAACATGAAGTAAAAATTAAGATCGTGTTGATGTGTCACACTCAGATTGAAATGTACAAAACAATTTCTAGTTTAGCAGGTTTCGTTAGGTATTCTTTCTGTCTCAAATTATTTATCATATTTATGTATAATTATTTTATTATTATTAAACTATTTATAGTCTTTCAAAATAATTACTATTGAAAGTATATTTTAGCATACATTTTTATATGAAATAATTATTTTTTAAATCCACGATCGATAACAAAATAAAGAATAGTGGTAGGTGCAATTTCTTGTTAAAAAGAGTAAGATTTCGTTTTCGTCCTTTTTATAAGCATAATAATTAGATGGAGAGATCCTATCAAAACCTCATTCTTATACAATGACATGCCAATATGCCAAACCTCCTAATTACCTAATATGTTTTTTTTTTTTAAAAAAAAATGTACTACTATTAATTTTAAGAAAAAAGATATTTGCTTTAAGTTTTTTTAATCGAAATAAATATTTTTAGATAATGCAGAAGTTAAACTAATTTATCAATGAGAGTAGTGGTGGAGTGGTATGATTGTTCCACTCTTAAGCAGAGTTCTGTGAAATCAGGATATTGAGAAACTTATGTTTGGAGCGCAAACTCCCAAATAAGCCATGTAATTACAAGATTCAAATTTAATCAGAGATCCAATATGAGCTTCGAACATTGATGAAAAGATTTATTTATTTTGCAAAAAGATTAATAGTATTTTTCGATCCATCTAATTAAAAGGATTTACGTGTAAAAAATTTGTAGGTACTAAATTAATTAATAGCAATTTATTTCTATTCAATTGATGAATGCCAGCTTCTTGTATCTGTTTATTTGGCCATTAAGAACTCATAAAGTCAGTTTTTTTTTTTTTGAATAAACAAATTATTGAAAAAAATCAACACATCTTTTTAAAGTGTTTTTTTCTTCTTATAATTTGGTAGGGGTGTTTGAAAATGTGGTCCATATATAAATTGTCCATAGACACTTTCTTCGTTTATTATTAATTGTCATGTGACATTTAAAAAAAACAATTTAATTAATTTTTAAAATAAAATTAAATTACATTAATTTGACATTTTAAATAAAAATTTAGATATTTAAAAATTATATAAAAAATATAATAAAAAATCATAAAATATTTACTGTTTGGCTAAAATAAAATAAAATTATGACAATTAAAAATAAACGAAGACAGTATATATATATATATATATATATATATATATATATATTAATTTAAAATACAGATAATTCAATCGTTGGAACCAGTTGCCGGTGTGTTATTTAATTAACTAAAAAACATTTAGACAATGATTAGGGCATCTTTTTATACTTTTATTTGACTTTATACATGTGAGCTAACATTTTAAGCCAATTGGGGTTGGTCTAATTTCAATTTTTTATTTATAGTAGATTTATATTAATTTTATATTGTGATACTATCAACTGTTTTAAAAATACGTAAAAAAAAATTGATTCAAAATTTATATTAACCATAACTTTAAATTTTGTAATAAGTATCATATTTGACTTGAAGAGATTGTTTATATTATATAGAAGGATTTTTATCAAAAAACAGTTAGTTTGTTATTATTATTATTATTATTATTAATTTATTTTTCATCATCAAATCTTTATTAAATTGTATGTATTTTTATATTTTTTAATAATATATAATCATAAATATTTACTTATAAAAAATATAATAAGAATACGTAATTTATGTCTTTAAGATATTACCATAGATTACTTATAAATTATAATTTACTCATTTCATAAAATTAATAAAATGAAAACTTCAAACTGAAGTAGGTTCTATATTCTATAGTCAACAGCCTAATTAAGGTGTACTGATTTTCAATTTCAAATTTAAATTGAGAAGTCATTTTTACTTTAAAATGACTCATTGGACCTACAAAGCCTTTATAGCCATGTACTAAAATCCAATAATATAGTGACATGTTATAATTTTATATTATATGATACTGTCCGAAATTGTTTGTCGTGTTGTGCTTATCAAAAGTCAATTTGACAAAAATTATATGAAAAATATTATAAATTACAATTTTTTACATATTAATATGATGAAAAAATACATTTTAAGATATTAATTAAATTTTTTATAATTTAATTTTAAAAATAAAAATCATGACAAAAAAAATACCGGACGGAGAGAGTAATAATTAGGTAAAATATATAAATGTGGAAAGTATAAATGTGAGTGACAGAGTACGAAACTAGTTGGACACGTTGCATCTAAAGTAAACTACTTTTTCTTGGGATCTAAAAAAGTAAACATAACTTCTATGCATAAGATACTAAAATAAATAAATACTTCGTTTTAAAAAAATGATCTAATTTAATTTGATATAAAATTTTAAAAAACAAAAAATTATTTTATGATTTAAAATTAAAATAATATCAAATATATTAAAGTATTATTTAAATTTATCACTTTAAACTTATCACTGAAAATTGTAATTAAAATATTACCTAAAGAGAAAATAGTTTTTTTACATGTACTAAAAAGGTAAGTATATTTTTTTATTTTTCAAAAACGAAATACTCTATCAATTTAAAAAAGAATGACATTTTTCTTTTTTTGTTAATATTTAACTTTCAACTTTCCACGTTATATTTAACGTCACAAGATTAAGGACAATTCATGTACATTTGACATAATTTTAATTTAGAATCACAAGATTTAAAAGTCTTTTTTATTTTTTTAAATTCCATATCTAGTCAAACTAGATCATTCTTTTTCAAACGGAGAAGTAATACTTAGATGTTTATATTAAATTAAATTAATTAACAAAACAATGCAATGTTAATAGTTTTAGATTGGGTGAATCATACGTATTATCACCTAACTTTCTCATCATTGTATTAAATTTATAATAAATCGTTCTTTTTTAAGATAATTAAATTTTAACTACGATAACGAAGGAAACATACTAAATTAAAAAAATCTTATTAACATGCATATTTTATCATTTCATTACGATAAATGAATGTTGATCTTAGAAAATTAAAAAAAAAACATTCATGTTTTATCACGAAACGTATGAAAAAGTTTCTTAATAATTAAATCTCTTAACAATTATATTTTTACAGTATCTAACTAATTTATAAATACATCTAATTATTTTATCAAATATTTAATATTTCTTATATATATATATAACATCAAGTAATTCTATTATAACATTTTTATCATATACAAACCTATAAATATTAGAAAATATCTATCACTATTTGACATGTAACATCATCAAGGTCTAAAAGTGCTTAGCAACTTTGAAAATTTGAATGAAAAATTGGCCAAATTTGAAAAGTCAACAAAAATAGGAAATCCAAGTTTGAATTTAAACACAATTATAATAATTATTAAATTCAGAAAATATAGCATAAAAACAACAAAAAAAAATGAAAATATAGCTGCCTCTCTTTCTTTCTTCCACCCACGAGAAAAGTGGACACCAACCAACAAATAAAAAAGGTCCACTTCTCTCTTGTATGGAACGATAACATTCTCAGTAAAATTATAATTCATAAAGATAAGAAAATTATTTTTAAAAAATTCGAAATAAGTATAGCGAAAATACTCTAATAATTAAGCAAAGAAAACGCGCTCATTGCCTCTTCCTTGTAAATGTACTACTAACACATAACACAAAATAAGTTATTTTTGAACGAATAAACTATTAATACATGATATAATCACGTAATTTATGAAAGAGTAGAGTAGATTGGGGAAAGTGTTTTACGCAGATGACTCGTCGAATAATCATAGTAAAACTTTTAAAAAAAATGCTATATCATTTTCAATCCTCGATTATTTTAAACTTTGAATATATATTTATTAATCCCTTCGTTTGAAAAAGAATAATCTTCTGTTTTTTTTAGTCTGTTTAAAAAAGAATAATCTTTTTCTTCTTTTGGTAATATTTTAATTTCAGTTTTTCACATGGCATGTTAAGACAACAAAATTAAAATGCATTACGTATATTTGATCAAACTTTAATTTAAAATCGATTCATTTTTACACTATTAAACTCTGTGTTAAGTCAAACCAAATCATTCTTTCGAAAATAGAGTGAGCAAATCGATAAAATAAAATAGTAGTAACACATGGCTAGCTAATGCCACTTCTCCATTTGGTATTTGACTTGATATTCTCAACAAATAAATAAATCAGTATACGCGCAAGAGACTAAGGACTTTGTTTGTTGTTCATCAGCTCTACCGATACACTGAACCTTCTCCCTCTTTGTACGTTTTCTTTATTTTTGTTTTCCCAAAAAAACATGATCGTGGACTCTACTCAATTCTCTTTCTTCTACTATAAATTTCTTTAGAAGAATTTTTTACATTTTATTCTATAGATCTCTTGATCATAAGGTGTTTTACTGAATAGTTTTGGAAATTGAAGCTGAAGGTTTTGGCTGCAAGGTTTGCTACATTAGTGATTTCTCTTTTTGTAATTTGTGTTGTTTTTTCTCTTTTATGGGTATGTTTTTTTTTTGGGGTTTAAATTGGAAAAAAGACTGTTTTTTTGGGTTGTTTTTGGTGTTTTCTGTTCTGGGTTTGAGTTTTCTTGAATGAGAAAGAATTGTTCTTTTCTGTGTGTTTTCTGGGGTTTGTTAGTTTTATGTGGGAATATTATTGATAAAGTCATAACTTAATTTCAGGTTTCAGTTCAACTGAAATGCTGTTTATTTTGCTGGATTTTCAACTCAGATCCTTTGGGAAATTTGAAATTTGTTGTTTTTCTTCGTTCTTGGTTTACAAGTATATTTATTACGAACGGGATTTTTTTTTCTCAATTTTCTTGATCTTTTCTGGAAGTTTGATTTGGGGGTGGGTGGGGTGCAAAGGAAGGGACAAACTTCATATCTGAGTATGTGATAATTATGGCCATCTTTTTGAGACAGGGCCCAGTTATAGCTTTTGGGTTAAGTTTTAGTAATCTGTGTTTGAGTTTTTAAATAATGATAATCGAAGAGTAAATTCTTATGTTTGTTGCTGCAGACTGATAACAGTTCCACATACAAGGAAGGGGCTTACTTGATCAGTAGTTTCAAGTAATAAGATAATCTAATTTGATTGTTTGCCTATTTGGCATTGGAGAGATTATGCTAGGCTTGGGCAGGGGAAGAGCTCAAACAAGGTCTAGCAGATCTATGTCTCTAGGAGGTGAGCCATGTTCATTGGAGTAGTTTGTTTCTTTTTCTTGTTATATACATTCTATTTCTTTTTTTTTTTGTTATATACCTTCTGTTTCTGGGTAGAATTTTTTATGACCCGAAATGCTTATCATTGGGCTGGTTCTGTTTAATGAAATCATGAAAGTTGTATTAGTAACAGTTAGGCATTTGATGGCAATGTAAAACATTTCAATTGTGGTCCTTGGATATATTTCTGCTGATGGTTACGCAATGTGGTCAATGATCTTTCTTTGTTCTTACTTATTGTGAATAACACTTGTTTTTAGGGTCTCAAACTATTACTTGCTTTGGTGATTGTAGGCATGGATTATGCAGACCCAAAGAAGAAGAGCAATTTTGTGGGTAAAATTCTTATGGCTGCTGTGCTAACAGCGCTATGCATTCTTATGCTCAAGCAGTCTCCAACTTTTAATACCCCAAGTGCAGTAATTCCCTGATCCTTCTCTTTGTTGAATTATTTTCTCAGTTTTGTGTCTATATGCTTGGATTAGATTGACAGTTTGATATTTGGAGTTTTATATAATGGACTGCATGTTCTCTTGTGTCATTACTAGCATGGGTTTCTTTAGTACTTTTTATTTGACATGAGATGGTTGTATAGTACATTTGTTCTTTTCTACAAGTTCTGAGTCTTTGTTTCTTTAAGATAGTGGGAATATTTAACCAACATCTTCCAATAGAAAAAACCTCCCAGAAGTGTATACCTCTTAGGTTATCTTCGTTATCGTCTGTTTAAAGTTGAGTTATCGTGTGGATCTTGAAATGGAAATGCTTCTCAAATCTTGGCTCAGTTTGAACAAATTTACTAATGTTTCTAGTTGTCTCGTGTAATTTCACATGCTCTATCATGTATTCAGAATGCACCTTCAAACATGTGGTTCTTCGAATCATCACCTTAGAATTCTAGATCGATTATCAATGTAACTTAACATTGACCAACAAAAGTGATGTTCTCTAATGTATAGGATGCTTGGAATCTTTTACTTAAATCTTAGTCCAATCAGCTGAGACACAAAGGCTGCTGTAACTGCCGTGTCACTAAGAGTAGTGACAATTAGGTTTCTCCTCCATGCCTTTATTCCTGTGCCCTTCTCCAAATAATGGTGAAAGGTCCTTATATATATGAAACTTGGATACATCACCTCTTTTGTACACATCAGTGCACTGTCTACTTGTGGATGGTCTACTTCTGCTTTTGGTGGGTGGTCATTTAGAGGGCTGGCGTGGCATTAAGTTCCGTTTGTGCAGATGCTTGGATATATTGATACTTCTACTTTTTGTGGAACACTACATTGTCACTTGCACCATTACAAGCAATGGCAACTGGAGAACTAGTTTGGTAATATATCTTGGTTTGTGGCAGTTTCCTGATAGCTAAAGCCTCTCGGTCCAAGTAGCTAATTACACTTAAGAAATGCCAAGTTGTTTGTTTTCCTGCAATTGTTGGAAACCCTTTGAAATCTTGAGTTCTTCTCAGTCCCTTTTTCTTTGATGCTTCATGTTACAAGCATTCTTCTGTTGATCATGAAATTTCTATACCATTAAGCAGTTTAGGATTCCAGTTTACTTTTCTCAATTTACAATATCTCCAATTTCTATTTCATAGTTTGTACTAATGGGCCGTGTACAGTGTAAGATGAAGAAGGATTTTAAAATTCGAAATATCCTTTTCATCTTACTATCAAAGGATTCTGTTTGCATCTATCTTTCATTGCCTCGACATATCCTTGTTGAACAGGTCTGAAAAAGGTGTACATATTTTATTCAAACTTTCAAATGCACTAAAAATTAATAAATTTCTTCATGTATCCGTATCAGATGCACCAAATGTGTGCCCGTAGCCAAGTCCGTTTGGCATTGGATTTCTTTTGCAACAAAAAATTGAAGTTCTTATGGTTTTGAAATTCTAAGCTTTGTTCTCATTGTGTTTGTTTTTTCTTGTTGATGCTTTCTCCTAGTTCTCTCGCCATCAACCAGGTGTTGTTCATGTCTTAGTCACCGGAGGTGCTGGCTACATTGGTTCCCATGCAGCATTACGACTTTTAAAAGAAAATTACCGGGTGACGATAGTGGTAATATCTCCTTCTGAAGTTGTGATTAGATCCTTTGACAGTCATTCTTGAATGACTCTTTTTTCTACTTTTAACTTCACTTTATGGTCTTATGAGCGTGAAAATGCGTAAATGAGACACTCAATAAGAAAAATGATTTACCAATTCGACAGGATAACCTTTCACGAGGAAATATGGGAGCTGTGAGGATTCTGCAAGAATTATTTCCTGAACCTGGGAGGCTTCAGTTTATATATGCTGACTTGGGGGATGCAAAAGTGGTAAACTGCAGCTGTTCTGAAACTACCTTCTTTATTGTTATTGTTATTTGACATTCACTAATTTCCATAACTGAAATGAGCAGGTCCACCAGATATTCTCCCAGAATGCTTTTGATGCTGTGATGCATTTTGCAGCTGTAGCATATGTCGGAGAGAGCACCCTCGATCCTCTAAAGTAAGTATAGTTGATCTTTCTGTAAAGCTTTCCATCGTAACATGTAAATGGAGAGTTAGCATTCAAATAAATAAATAAATGTAAATTAGTGTTTCACTTGGTGCATTGTGCTAGGAATAGAGAACTAAATCTTTTACAGGGTAAGCCAAAGCATCAAGTATGTACAGATATTGCATCTCTGTCAAAGTTGGTTGTATGTATCACTGATGTAGCATTATTTTTTCCTGCCTTGATTGTTTTTTACTCCGAATACAAGCAAATTAAGGCTAGTATTACCAGTGTTGTGAAAGGCGATTACCTCGTCGCCAATGGCAAGAGTCGAGGCAACCCTTCATTGCCTTTTAGCTTTGTGGCAAGGCGATCTTCAAAAGGCGCCGCCATGGCGAGAAAGGTGTCACCTTTTGTATTTTCTTTTAAAAAGGTAACCAATTTAGGGTTTTAAAAGTTAAAAAGGTAATTTTAGGATTTTCGATTAGACTCCTCGAGCGACCAGCCAGAATTTTTTCAGCGACTCCAAAGTTCAACCAATACATTGTTCGTTCTTCAGATTTCCTTTTTCTTCTTCTTCAAACGTCAGAGTCACTTCTACCCTTTGTTTTTTTCTCTGTTTTGATTTTTGTTCTATTTTTTACTCATTCAAGTTCTAATCATGTACAATCTATTTTTAGTTTTTGAATTGAAATATTTGCTAATATCTTGTTGCTATTGAAATTTTGATTATTTATATATGCAATTAAATATTTTAATTTTTTGGTATTAATTGGGTCGCACTTCAAAAAGGCGAGCGCCTCGCCTTGTGGCAAGGCAGACCCTTTTCGCCTTTATCACCTTTTGCCATCCAAAACACTGAGTATTACTACTTTGAATCGTATGTGTAATTTTATGTGAGTTCTTATCTGAAAAGTGCAATTTGCTTTAGGGGGCTTGGAATTTTTATCATTTTTCTCGAACTTGTTAGGATTAAATATTTCTAACCGAAGGAGCTAGCATGTCTCATTAATGAGTAAATTCAGAGTAATTTCCATGTCGTGATACTGTATAAAGTTAAATATTCCTCTGGTAATTTGGTTATTTGCCTTTGTCCTCTGAAACTCATATTTCATGAGGTGCTGCATGTTCCAATCAGGTACTATCACAACATTACTTCAAATACGCTCACTGTCTTAGAAGCTATGTCAGCTCATGGAGTCCCCACATTGATTTACTCTAGTACATGTGCGACATATGGAGAGCCTGAAAAGATGCCTATTACCGAAGAAACTCCACAGGTGGGTGTAAAGGCTGTATTTACTTCTAGTATGCTAGAACCGTATGATTGCCTCTCTCTTATGTCAGTGGTAAGCAACAGCTGAGAGTTTTTCGTCAAATTGCAGCTCCCTATTAATCCATATGGAAAAGCGAAGAAAATGGCAGAGGATATTATTTTGGATTTCCATAAAAACTCAAACATGGCTGTCATGATTTTGAGGTAGGTGTTCGATATGTCTTTGCTAATATACCCTTTCCCTTTGATCGATGGTTGAAACCTGAGTCATAACTATTGGTTGACTGGCTGTCTAGCACAATTAGCATGGGTTAAATTAATGCTAAATTGTTTTCTGAAAATACAGGTACTTCAATGTGATTGGATCTGATCCAGAAGGAAGACTAGGAGAAGCTCCCCGGCCTGAACTTCGTGAACATGGGCGAATTTCTGGTGCTTGTTATGATGCAGCTCGTGGAATCATACCTGGTCTCAAGGTCAGCCAATAATAGCCATATCTGTACTCGATGTATTTGCTATTTATCATCTATGTACTCGCGATTGTTGAATTGTCAGAAGTCGCTTCATGCATGGAGCATTTCTAATATGTACCAGAAAATATCTGGTTCTTACGAGTGAAATTCATACAGAAAGTTTATTGGCTACACTATTCTGATACCCAGTTGCCATTGTCACTCTTAATAACATGTAAAAGACAAAACATTCCGCTGTTCTATCAGCAATTCTTCTAGTATGGGCTATAAAGAGGGGGGGGGGGGACTGGAATGTGTCAATGATAACATGAATAGTTATGATCTGCCCTCATCTCTGAGAGCCTCTGTTTCGTCTTGCAGGTTAGAGGAACAGACTATAAGACAACAGATGGTACATGCATTAGAGATTATATAGATGTCACTGATCTGGTTGATGCTCATGTGAAAGCTCTTGAAAAGTCTAGGCCTGGGAAGGTGGGAATCTACAATGTTGGAACCGGAAGAGGTAAGGCGTTCCTTCTTGTGTCATCGTATTCAGTTTCTCACTTTGAGTCTAGTTCTCACTTTATTCTTTTGGTCTCTGAGAACAGGTAGATCAGTGAATGAATTTGTGGAGGCTTGCAAGGCAGCCACTGGAGTTCCTATCAAAGTTGACTTCCTTCCTCGTCGCCCTGGTGATTATGCAGAAGTCTTTAGTGATCCTACTAAGATAAAACTTGAACTGAACTGGACAGCCAAACACACCGATCTTCAAGAGAGTTTGCAGGTTGCATGGAGATGGCAGAAATCACACCTTAATGGTTATGGTTCATCCCTGGTCAAGTCTTCGTAATGCATTGACAACTTATCGTTGTGGAAGATTGACATGAACCCCATCACACAGCTTAACATTGTCGTGGATTTTTAGTATTGCTAGAGTAGGTTTTTGGAAGCAAAAGAGGGGTCTATATTCGTTCATCTAGATTGAATACATGACACAGTTTTGTGTATTAGTCAGCCTATTTTATCCAGTCATTTATGATGTGTATCTTAGTCTAGTAAAACATATATTTAGATCAATAATAGTTCTGGGCCAGGTATAGCTTCTTCCCTCATGTATGCTCATTTGAATTTGTTGCGTGTTTATTCTTTTATTTGTAGATGTATATAGAAAACTGGGTGTTATAATTGCCTCCACTTTTGGAGAAATGAAAGTTGCTTCGACCAAATTCTGTAAATTTGATAATTTCTAACAATTTGAAATCAATTTTGGCAAAGTTAATTCTTTCAAATAACTTCTTGCTGAACTAAACAATCAGATATAATTATACTGATTAAAGAATAGTTGATTATGAACTTGACTCTTAACTCTTAACAAATAGAGCACTTGTTCAAGAACAGATCAGTATCTGATGAATTTTCTTCTTTTGGGCTGTAGCAAAGTTAACAAACTAGAGCTGTTTCACTATGAACTCTATCTACTTTTGTCGATCGAGTTATCAAAAATTCTTTACAAGAAGCCATTAGATTGTTGAGTATTCTGCTGTCATTTCTGGCAACAATCCGGCTCACCTCTTGTAGCAATCTGAAAAGAGTACCGTCTGATAATCGATCAGAATTTTCCTCAAAAAACTTCATCCAAAACTTGGCAGAAAATGCCTGAGACTCAGCAGGAGGATAATCAGTAACACAAGTCAGGGCAGCAGCAATGTTCCCTCTTTCCAGCTGCACGCGGAACATTTCTTTGACTAGTGGCACTGGTGGAACCCGATCAGCCCGAGCCAAGTCCTTCCATGTTGCTTCCAATAATTCCACCTGAAAAGGTCCGTGTAGAATAGTCATAACTCTTACCTATCATCAGCTAAAGAAATGAAAGTGGGATTTTCAGAGTAAAACTAAAACAACCTTAGATTCACTTTAGTATACTGGCCCAGAAGATCGATATGACAAACCAATGATACTGTCATATGGCAATAGGGATAGTTTTTATTTTTATTTTTGTAAAGGTGGCATTCAGACCACCTAATGTTGTCTTCATAGATGTCTTTACTGACCACTAGGTCACAACGTTGTGCACTACAGTGATAAAAGGATAGTAGTTGCGCCCTTGGAAATTATTGGGAAGTTCGAGGTGTGTTCCCAGTAAACTAAAAACAAATAATATTTCTCTCCAGAACTAGGAAACAGGATGCAGCTGTAAAAAAAAAGAAAAAAGAGATTCAGGAAGCTTCTCAAGCAACCCACCCTCCCAACTCAATCTACTTTGTCAACCTCCTTATGTAGTAGAAAGTATCTTCTCAAGCCCAAGTTACCTTCTAACTCAAACTTCTGCGTCCTGCACTGACAGGGAAAACAGAGTGCCAACCACCACTTCCTCTCTCTATTTTTTTTTATTCCTAGCAGTAGGTAGACAATCACAAAAGGTACGCGACATATGAGCTGATAACTCTCAGACCATTGGCTTGTCATAGTACCTGGCATCAAATTGAAAACAATTTGAACTCCATGCATGCCACCCTGGTAATCAAAAGAAACCCCATTGTGTCTACTGGTTTCTCATTCCAGCAAGAAATTTGTTGGCAACAAGTTAAGACAGCATTTTCCATGCCAGAACATCCTCTTAATTCCTTCAGCCAACAAAAATAATTCCGAGTGCTGACGATCATGCTCTTATCTTCACATCCATAATACCAATTAGGTCGGTGAAGAACTACCCAACTAATCAGTTATACTTCAGCAAGTACACGAGCAAACAAATAACTCATAGTTCTCACAGAAGGAAAATAAAAACATCCGGAGGTATTATATGAGCAAGAAAGATTTGGCTAAAGGATTAAACTAATTAAAAAAGCTTCTTTTCTTTGCTGTAACAATCCTAGGTGTGTTAATCTCTATTATTACCTAAAATCATCGACACATTTTATAGCAAGAAGTTACAATATTTTTCTTAAACTGACTATAAAGAGATCAAATTAGTTTTTATAATGTAGAAAGAAAAGAATTAGTTATATTGTACTGGTCTGATTCAATTTTGTGCACAAGTTTCATACTACTACTTTTTGACACATAAGTACATGGTTTTATTATTTACAGGAAATTGGGGGCGGGTCAGTTTTCAAATATTTTCTCTAAAGAAAAGCTAGTTATATTTCAACAAAACAGAAAGTTGTACAATAATTTGACAGTCTACAACATGATCAGCTAAATAAAATTTCACATGGGAATTTCCTAGGAATGACAACCAATGAACATGAAAGGCTGAATACTGGGTTGACAAAGTGTACCTTTCCATCCCTGCAGGAGTCAAGTACTATCTGAATGTGACGCTTTGCATTGAAGTGGTATCCATATTTCAGCATATGTGAGTACACAAACTTGAGATCATCCCATTTCTTTCCAGCAGCACATGCATCCAAAATCAAGTTGAATGTGTAGACATCTGGGAAAACCTTATCCTTACCGTCCAATTTACTGCTAATAGAGTTACCATTATCCAATAACTTGAAAAACATTTGCTTTGCTTCTTCAAACATCCCACTATCTAGATAACCTTTTAGCATTATATTATAAGTTATCAAATTTGGGGAGCAAAACTGGTGCATGTGGTTGAAGATGTATGCTCCACTCTGAATGTCACCAGAATCCAGACAGGCTTGAATTAGACCAGTGTAAGTCACCACTAGAGGCTTCGTAGCAACTTTGCATATCTTCCCCATCTGTTCCACAGTAGAAGATGGACCCAAAGATAGAAGGAACATTAGTATTTAACTGAAAGGTCTTTCTGGAGATAATCAACACAAATCATGTAAGTATAAATAAGTTATCTGTTCTTTGGTATTATGGCCTAAATTCTTTGCTCCTTGATAATCAATCAAAACCTCTTATTCAATGACTGAGGGAATTTCAACAGTGATATATTTAACAATGCCGTAAAGGTAATGGATATCGCAATGGATCTACAGGTACAATCCGAGACAAATCCTGCTTTCCAAATGTAAAGATATGGCACCTGGGCCTTACTCAACCCCAAAAGCTAGCTTTTGAGGGGAGGATTGCCAAGTCCATATAAGGAGACCACCAGTCCATTCCCCAACCGATGTGGGACTTTTACCCACTCTAACACCCCCCTTCACGCCCAGGCCTGACTAGAGCGTGGACTGGGAGCCTAAACGGGGATGGACCTGGCTCAGATACCATGTAAAGATATGGCACCTGGGCCTAGATCAACCCCAAAAGCTTGCTTTTGAGGGGATGATTGCCCAAGTCCATATAAGGAGACCACCAGTCCATTCCCCAACCAATGTGGGACTTTTACCCACTCTAACACCAAATATGGGATGCTCAAAAGTCCACATAAAATGGGCTTGACTAATTAATTTCATGGATGACAAAATCAACAAGAGTTTCATGTGCTACACGATCATGGAATCTAGAGAACTAATATCAGTTATTTGAACTGCACAACAATGTCCTGAATATCACTCGGTTGAAAATGAATGTAACAATTTTAATTTAACTCACTTGAAAAAGTATGAGACGAGGTTTCATTCCATCACATTTATTGATTGTTATCAAGGATGAATTTAGTAGGATCTCCTAGCACACAGATGAAATTCTTGATGAACAAAAAGAGCACTAACCTCTTCAGCAAATTATGAGTGAAGTAACGAATCAGAAAACATAAAATACTTGAGAAAATCTCAGACAAGCAGTCCTTAGAATTTTGAATTACATGAGGATTGAGTACAAGCTTAGGTTTCTTGTGGGTGTTTTTGCAGTCCTACAGATAGCTTATGATTATTTTTTTGCAGTTCATATAAAGAATAATAGTAGTGAATTTGCATTCACGTACTTATGTATGCTACCTTTGTATCAATAGCATTTTGCTTCTAAATGTTATATAGTCAGAAACATAATGAAATATTTTGATGAAGGAACAACAACTTTACTGAAACGTGATGACGTCCTTTCATTTGATGTCTAATAGCGTATATGAATATTCAAGATAAATCATTGGGCCCGGAAACAGAATGGCATAATAGAATAAGATCAATTGAAGCTTATTACAAGAAACGTACTTGCATCAGCGCCTCTTCACACCTCCCTGCACTACAAAGGCAACGAGCAAGGTCATAATACAAACTGGCAGTGCCCACGATTCCTCGTCTCTCCATGTCTTCTACAGCCAGTAAGGCCTCGTCTGTTTTCCCTTCCTTCCAAAGAGTACTCACAATAACTACATGCATCAAAGAAAACTTGATTCAGCAAAAATCCTTTGCAGCATGTCAACCAAGCACATGTTTCTGCATTACCTTTATAGGTCAAAGCATTGGGAACACATGACTTCTGCATTTTCTTGAAAAAGTCATGGACCAAATTGTATTTGCCACATTCGAACATAACCTGAATGAACACTTCAGTTTAGCTACTGGTATAATCAAACATATTTCCATAACTAATATGTTCCAGGCAAGCACTAAAGCCTGCATAGAGGGATCCCATACCCCACACCAACCCAAAAGTATTTAAAAAAAGGGAAGTAAAAGAAGAAACAGTCCTTTCACAACAATAGAAGAAATGAGTAAAGGGGGCCAATCAGCTAGATTACTGTGCTATAAGATTCTCTCTCCTTTTCTTTTTTCTCCTCTGTTCAAATATGCAATATGCAGAAGGTTCTTCATTCTTCTCTCATTTATAGCTTAAATATTAAAATAAAATTTAAAGCACAAAAGCTGCATATCATGAAAAATTCATCAGAAGTAAGATGTAGGATACACTATTAACCACAGTTTTTCTAAATATAATCAATATTAAATTGATCAATAGTTATCTTTTTCCAAATTGAAGTCCATTTGTAGTTGGACATTTACATGTGTAGAGGTCTTTCAACATACTTCATGAAAAATTGCTCTTCTAATTTCCTTGGCAAGTGGATATCCGAGAAGCTTCCAGATCTCCGGCTTGCTTTTTGGAGCTTAAGGGACTTGGCTATTAATATTATTATGACATATAGGTGTAAGATGACACTTATTTCTCGAGTTAAGGGTCCATTAAAAAAAAATAAGAATCTTCTGATGTTATGGATATAAATCTCTTCTTTTTTTGGATGAGGTGTTATGGATATGTATCTCTTAGAAGCTCTCTTTTATACCAGCTATACCAAACACATTATGTCATCTTCTACTTAATCTCATTTTTCCTTTGATGAAGACAGGAATCACATCATAAGAAGAAAAATGTAGCAATGTAATTTCCCATCTCAAGGCCAGCATATACCAATTACTGCGATGTTAAGGGTTATACAAAACATGAGATGCCAGTTCATGCAAGTATTTGCCAACAAATGTCCAAAAACCTCCCATGGGAGCTAAGCTGCTTGAAGCTAATTAGGGTGGAAGTGACTCCTTGTGAAGAGAGAAAATACAACAAAGACCCAATGGTTTAATAGCCTTCTAAACTGTCACCCCACACTTTAGTCTAAACACCTACAGAAAAAAAAAGAAGACAACTACCTCCATGACTAATCCATATGTTGTTATTGAGGGCTGCTCGTTCCGGAGCTTTAGCTGTTGCAGTACCCAAAAGGCACCCTCCCAGCTTTTACGGCGAACACAGGCATTTAGCACCTACAAGCAAAGAACAAAATTGTTGTCATAAATCTGTCATCTCATTTGAACCAACAAAAAATATACTCACACCTACAAGCAAACAGCAAAATCATTCTCATGAGTTAGAATTTGAACCAAATTGAAATATACTGACTTCCAGCAGAAAATAACTGCAGCACGTTTTAGCATCAAGAACAAAAATTACACAAGAACTTCAACCAAGACCGAGTCACAGATCATTAGGAAGAGCTCCACATAGTTGGATGTACCCTTATGATTGTCTCCTCTCCTTTCCTTATCTTATGTATTTATTTACTTGAAGAATTTATAGTTCAAAAACGAACTCTGTCAAGGAAACATATTTTAGCAAAACAAGTTTAGCATGCAGGGAGCAATAGCACTGAGTTAAAATGATTGCTTCAAAGAAAGTAGAGATTCATAGATTACTGATATAGTGCTAAATTAAAGGGGGAATCACTGATGCATTAACCATTTAACTATAGATCGTCAGTACAATTTTCCAGACATAGCAACGATAAATTACCAATGCCAAGCTGAAATTTTTTATCGTTTGGCTTCTAATTCTGCTTTGTTTTTCTTGTGTCTATCTCGATTATCTTTTCCTTAAAAATAGGGAAGAGGCTAAACTCTCATTCTTTACTGAACAAACGAAGTTCCCAGCATGATGGTGAAACAACATCACTCTCTTATGCCAAATGATAAAGCAGTCAGAGCCACAAGTGCATTTAACCAAGAACAATCCTAAAATTTTGGCCCTCATCGCGTACTCTTCAATTACTTACAGAGTTATAGACGACAACATCTGGCTCAAGTCGTGGATCAAACTTCTCAATAATATTAGTCTTGAACTTCTTTTTGGGTGGTGACCGCATGGTATCGATAACGTCAAATAGTTCCTTCATATGTCCTGCTTGTCCAAGAGTGACAGCAATACAACGGTAAGCTACAAGGTCCGGATATGATGTTATGTGCTCCTACGGAAATGAGTTGAGGTTGGATGTATTAGTTACATATCACACAAGCTATCCATCTCAATAGGACACAAGATATTGATTAAAGGAGAGATCAAGTCATGGAAATAAAGTTTATAGGTGTTACCTGCATTGCATTAAACAAGTTCAGTGCTTCCACTGGCCTCTTTGCCTTTCCCAGTGCATCCAGTGCAGCCGTGTAAATATATCTTGCAAAAGAATTCAATCCAAGGGTTCATCAGCATCAATTTTCCATTAAAGACTTTGATCTAGACCAACCAGAAAAAGAGATCGGAAGGATGTGCCACCGAAAATATAATTCAATACTTAGAACAATTTCAGAACATTATTAGAAGGTTCATAAAGGAAAAATTAGAAGATCAGGTAGATTCTTTTGAGAGTTTCATGTAAATGCTTTCCTACGACACATTTGAAGGAAGTAAAAGATCCATGAGAATGATTACCGTTGAAGATATAGATAGTAAATCAAGCATATCACAACAAAAACAAAAGCACCGACAAACTTATAGAAATGAAGCATTGTTATGTCACCTCTTCACATATATGAAAGTAATTATGATAACATCATCATACATAGCTAACTGTAACATAAGCATCAGCACCACATCTAAATCAATCACCGGTATCACAATCCCAAATCAAGAATATACAGAATATATTTCAGGAATCACTAAGACCTTGCACTATCTCAATACACTAAAATGGCTATCAAGTTTCCTACTGGAAAAGGAGTAGGAAAAAATGGTCACAGAAAAGATACCTTAACTTGTGTGACTTAAAGCGCTCACGTGAACGAAGCCATTCAATGACTTGCAGCACCCGTCTCCAATTTCCTAATCTACCCAATATTTGGATAATCCTCAAGATAGAATGATCTGAGAATTTAATCTGAGCACTTCGCATCATTTGAGAGAACATCCACTCAGGCATGTCAATGTCCGCACCATTTAGACTGTACGAGTAAAATATTTTACTACGAGTCAGAAAAGAAGAGTATACTAACGAACTGCCAACTGTTAAGCAATTTTAGAGGATCCTTAATAACTGCAACATAGGTCCTTTTTGGGATGATAAGCATCAACCCTTCATTTTTTGATTCTGTGGTGTTTGTTATGGAATTTGGGAAGGAGATTGTGGGAATTGAATTATTTTCATAACTTCACAGACAAGGCACTTTTTCTGTAAGGCATGCATAAGAGGGGCCATAAGTGTAACTCAAGCATATAGCTATCCTTTAAGCACCATCGAGTGACAAATATAACTAGTTTTCAGAGATTCTTATCCAAAAAAGAAAAAAAAATACTGAGCATGACAAAGCACACAGATGCATAAAGCATTAAGAAAAACCATGATTTCACTATTTACCAATTAATATTTGACTCTAGATAACAAACTTCAAATTTAACCAGAATTGGAGGAAATGCCTAGCGATTGTTCTGTAACAATGTGCCATTATCCCAGTTGTTCTAAGACATATATGTCTACTTTTGTCTAAGTTAAGTTAGAGTTGGTATTTCTTTTGAGTTTCTTCCACACTCAACTTATTCGGAAACAGTCTCTTTACCTCTAAGGTATTGGCACCCTCACTTTTTACCAAAAAATCCTGATGAGTTGTGTCTATAATATTATTGGGCATGCCATCTTAGTTGACTATCTATAATTTTATTGGGCATGCCATATTTGGCCTCAACCATGCAACCTAGAGTACGCCTCATCGCCAACTGTTTATCCTATTGGGCATGCCAACTTCGGTTAGATTTAGGGGAAAGAATTGCTAGATGGAAAGTGTACAGGCGAGAGAGACTAACACAACATCAGAAGAAAATGCTATTTAGACATAAAGAGATGGAACCTCTTAGGATACAAACAATACATGATGCAAAACGCATGCATGTTACAAACTTAAAGCAGCACCAACGATGGGAATTGCACTATCTCACATCAATATGTTCAACTTTAATTTTTTTTATCTGAAATGAAAATGTCAAAATTATCACCAGTTATTAATGGAACGGCTCCTTTGCAAATTAACCCAAAGAGTTGAGTATCCAGGCTATCTTCAACATTTATTTCCCATCTTTTTCCCTATTCCTATTTGATAAATAAACATAAACGTAATCGTGAAGCACTTAAGAGCTATGTAACCTGCTAATGGAAAAGAACAAATTCCAAGAGTTTAACCTAACTACTCAAGGTGCACCCAAAACACTTCTGTTATACAGGTCAAAAAGTTTCATTAATATACACCAGGTAGGTGCCAAAAAAAATGAGTACAAGATGTATGTGTCACTCTGCTTGATTCGTACATCGTCTTCCACCACCAATTATCGACACAACATGGTATTTTCTCACTACCCCAAATATACAAGTGTATTATTTTCATTATTACGAGACAAATCTTCTATTCTGCTTGTTCCGTATACTTCACCACACTTGACATACTTCCCTATTTGGAATGACACAAAAAACTTGACATCTTCCTAAATGAATCCCATTCTCCCCTCGAAAATTCTAATAAAATATCTTTATATCTTCTTTGTCCGAAAAGTATATCTTTATATCTTCACATTCAACAAATTTCCACTAGCTCACATTTCAAATAATTATTTCAAACCAATTTTAATCTTGTAACATATTCAGTCATTTTACTCTTAGCCTCTGTATACACAGGTAGCTCACTATGTTATGAAGGGTTATACCAGAAAAGGAACAAGGAAAACTACTCTAGCAACTCATATGTAAACCATATTACCTTATAGTAAACCAAAATCAAGGTGAAAATATGACAGGTTCAATCAATTCATGCATCTAAAAACAAATATAATAAAACAAAATAGAACATGTTAAACAAACAGTACCACTACCACCAAATGAGGAACTTATCAAATGGGAAATCACCCTAACCAAAGTGCAAACCTAGGAATAACTCACCACTTTGCAAGTTTTTGGATTCTCTCTTCCATCTCTGCCTTAGTAACTCTTGGCTTATCATAAACATCTCCATCCATTGTCTTAAAAGCCTCTCTTTCCATACTCACCATCTCATCAACATTCTTGTCCTTACTTATGCTCTGTCTTTTCTGATTCTTCACCATTCTAAATTCCAATTTCCCACCACCACCACCACTCTCTTTTACAACTCCAACTCCTTCATATTTCTCATTCAGCTCCACAAAATCAGAACTTTCTACACATTTCTCCTTCTCAGACTTCACAAATTTGCCCTTTTCTTCACTCTTCTTTCTTCCAACACTATCCCTCTGTTTCTTTTCTTTAACAGACTCCATAGCTTTCAAATACTCATCAAATGAAGGCTTGAATTCAAGCTCTTCTCTATTAATTACATTATCTAAGCCACAAGAAACTACAACGGAACCCGCATTCCTCTTCTGCTTCTTCACCCTTTTCTTTCCCAGAGAAATTTCTAAAGTGGGTGTCTCGGAAATTGAAAATCCTGATGAAAAACAAGGGCAACGGAGGTAATTTGAACCAAAAACTCCATTGAAATCAGTACAAAGTGAAGCTCCAAATAGAGCTTCTGTCAAGATAATTGCCACCATCTCAACTCAACCACGCATTAAAGGCTGCACTTTATTCTTCTTCTTCTTCCTGGTTTTGTCCGTCGGCTGCCGGCGACCAAAGATTGGATTTTCCGGCAAGTAGTTATGAATGTTCAGTGCTTTTTGATTAGCCAAAAGCCGTTTTGGTCACTTCCGGAATCGGGTCCAAATACGGGTAGAGATTAGCAGGTGGGTCCAAATTGTTATTGTTAAGATGTTAATGATCGAAATTATGTGCATAATTAATTTATTTGTAAGCATATAAGCATATAATTTAAATAAAAATAATTAAATATATTGAAAAATTCATAAATTTAATAAAATAAGGTATTGCATAATACAAAACAAAATGATCATTTATGATAACGGATATTAGTTTATAGTGTAGTGTTAGGGTTATTTGCTTGGAAATAAATTGTCGCTAGATAATTAATTTTGAGATAAGCTATTTTGAGATAAGTTATTTCATTATATATATGAGATAACTTATATTATTAATATAATAAAAATGGTAGAATAACTAGTCCAATAACTACCTAGTACCTCCAATCAGACATAAGATAGAATAATTCTATATTTTGTCATGAGGTTATTATACATTATAACTCAAACTCAACGAGCCGTAAGTGCTTGTAATGGCTAGTGTAGTAGCTAGCTACTGGCTAGTAATGATGCCGGTGAAGGTTGGTTATGGTGGTGATGATTGTAATAGTGAAGATGATTGATGTTATTAGTTAATGATGTATTGATGTAAGTTGATGGTGATGCTACTTCCAAAGAGGGAGGTGATTATTACATTGATCGCGATGGTGATAGTGGTTGAAATAATAATAGAGATTAAAGTAACAATAATGACGATAATGAATATATTATAAAGATAGAGATAGTAACGATAGTTTGTGTAGTTGTTATAATAAAGATGATCGATTGTAATGACTAATTATTGACAATAAAAATGATTGATAATAAAAATGATTGCTAATTATTCACACAAAATATTATTAATGATATTAAGAATTTGTTCAAAATTTTAATGATTAAGACATACTCATAAGTACTTAATAATATAAACAGAATTTGAATAATTGAAATTTAGACAATCATTAAAAATAATCAAATGAAGTTAGTTGAAAGTAAATAAATATACCTGGTTCTTTTAAAATAAAACACTTATAAAATGTTTTTAATTAGTATTATTAATTAACGGAATATCTGGATTATTATTAAATGTTGATTTGAATAGTTTGAGAGCCTATCAGTGAAGTAAATTAAATGAAGACGCAATTGATATCATAGAGAAATGATCATAAAATGATCATAAAATAGTTTGAGAAATGATTTTTATTATATTTCATAAGTAAATGTTGATTTCAAATTAAAATTCCCAAATCATACTGTCAAACGCATATTTAATACTTAATAGTAATTTATTTTTAATTTTTTTTAAGCTATTCTTTGCTTCCAACACCCCACTTATTAGAAAATAATTTTAAGATTTTGAATTTGAGATCTATGGAGTTTAAATTTACAATTCAACTTCTATTGTATTTTCTCTATTTTAATTTACAAAATATAATTTGATTTTATATGAAATTTAAGAAAACATAAATTCTTTTGATTTTGTGATCTTAAAGTAAAGATTAGTAGAATGTATCATAATATGTTTTATTTTTATGGTGTTAAATATTAATGTGAAAAATTAAAATTAAAGAGTTACTTAAAAGAGAAAAAGACATTTTTTTAAAATAAACTTAAAAAAATAAGACAAATAAATTGAAGATGTGAAAATAGTTTATTTATGGAAAAATTAGTAAACTAGTCAAAATAAAAAAAATATTTAGTAAAAATATCCATACTTTATAAATATAGCAATAATGTCAAAAATGTCATTATTTTAAAAAATTTATGTGCCCCAATTTTCTTCCTATTTTATCTCTCTATTTTTCAATAATTCTATATATCCTTTTTAAAGAAAAAATTCATTCTCTCTAATTTATCTTTTCAAATTGTAATTTTCTCTCCCATTTAATTTTTTTTTCTCATGGTTTTCTTTTTGATTTTCCTCCAACATTCAAGTTGCAAATATTTTTTTGCCATATATTTGGTTGTTTTTTAATCTAAAATTGAATCAACAAGAATCCCTTTCTTTATCTATTTTCAGATTTCTTTTCTAATTTTATTTTTGTTAAATCTTAAAAAATGTTGTTATATTTTCAATTTCCGTTATGATTTACTCTCCAGGTTACTAGAGGTATTCATCTTAATCAACCAATTTCTGGTGATTTTCATCCTTTAATTTATTTATTACTTAACAAATAGTGTATAATGTATGATCCGCTGCTAAAATGAGGGAAGAAAGAGGGTAAGAACATTTACAAGACTAATTGGCGTGCAAAACCTTCCTCAAATTCATAACGCAAATGTAGAATATTTGTCTACTCGTGAGGATCTTGAAAAAAGACGACGAAGATCGGATAGTGGTCGAACAATTTTCTATTAGTTTGTTTTGTACTTATAGTTCTTTTAGAATTTGGTATGCTTTCTTAATTTGTATTCAAATCACTATGTATACTATCAATATTTGTATTTATAAAAAATTTCATGTTGCATGGTTTATGAATCTTGTATTTGTCCCTAATTTGTATTCATCCAAATGTATGTCAACTAGTTATGTATTTTATATAAGAAGAACAACTTTCTATTAGTTTATTTGTATTCAATACAAATACAAATAATAGACATATGGAATGAATACGACTTAGAAAAGGAAACAAGATTTGAAAGAAAAATAAATACATAGTGAAAAATATATACAATACAAATGTATTTCTTAAATAGCTACATTTTATTTGACATACATATTGGAATGAATACAAACTAATAAAGGTATGTCAACTAAATTTGACATTTTTTTCTAATTTGTATTATTCTAAAGGTATGTCAACTAGTTATGTATTTTATTTAAGAATGAGTACACACACAAATATTCAATATTCTTTTCAATTTTATATTTCATTTTACTTTTTCATCATACTATTTTTTGTATTTTATATATTATTATAAAAATTCTAAATAAAAACTAGAATAAATAGAAATACAAATAAAATACATATTGAAATGAATACATACAAGATTTTGAAAAGAAAAAATCTATATAGGGAAAAAATATGAAAATACGAATATATTTCTTAAATGACTATATAGATAAATTCGATACCTATTGGAATGAATACACTAATAAAAAACTATAATAAATATAAATAGAATATATTGTGGAATGAATAATTTTAAAAAGGTAAAAATTCTGGAGAAAAAAAAAACAAAATTTAAATTTTATTTGAAAATGTAACTGATGAAAAATTAAGGATGCTTGCCTTTTTTGAAATATTCCCCCCCTTAATTTTATCCTTTTTTTATTAAATAATTATATCTTTAGATAAAAATAAATAATAAAAACATAAATAAGATACATAACAACTAAAATGACATTTTTCTAAATATTGAAATTGTTGCTAATGAGTCCTCTTAAATGCTAAAATATTGACATTTTGAAAAATTTTCCTTTATTTATTCATTAAAAAAAGCCATATATATTGGGCCAACAATGATATATTTAGTATAATTATAAAAGTGAAATTTAAGTGAGGTAAGTGTAAAAGGCTGTTTTTGATAATTTATCGGAACAAAAATTGTCCAAGAAAAAAAGAAGTAACATGAGTGGAAGCCATGGCAAAAAATTTGAAAAAAATATAACACATTCTTAAAAAATCAATAACTACAACTAAATAAGACAATAAATCTGGTACAAAAAACAATAAAAAGTAACATAAATTGAATAAAAGTTAACAACAAGAATAATTCCACAATTACTACTATAAAAGGATAAACTAGATAAACACTCAAGTGTAATTAGTGTTATTCATACCCTTTATCTCTAAGATCATGTTCTCGATAAATTATAATTAGGTCATGTCATGTCCACTCATATTTCCTTAATATTTTTTTGATCTATCTCTATTTCTCCTGAACCATCCATAAATAGAAGCTTTCTTTTTTCATATGTTTTGAACTATGTAAGTCTCACTTATTATATCTCGTTTATCATCGAAATTACTCTCTACCTTATCTTGTATATCTTCATTACTAATCTTTTATTTCTCTCAGTAAAGTGTTTCAATAAGACACTTTCGATTCAAATTTCATCTTCAACATATGAAATTCTTGATTGGTTGTTAACACTCTACTTCTTACCCCATACAACGTTCTTGATGTAACCACTTATACTCACCTTTAAATTTTAGTGGTATGATCTTATTACACGGAACTATGGTTGCAAGTCTGCTTAATTATATGCTCAAATATAAAACAATAATTATTTTGGATTGGGAAGTAACAAAAATAAATAAGACAGAAGTTAGTATTTGGGAGTAAATTTATCTTCAAATATTTAATAGGCTAATATTTCAGTAGTCAAAAACTAGCTTAAACTAATTTTTGAGTTTAGCTTAAACTAATTTTTGAGTTTACACAAACTGTTATTCATAATTTTTTCCTTTTCAAATAAAATGCAAATTTAAATTTTTAAAATTGCAACTTCAAAAACTTAAATCTTTAAATTTCAACATCAAAATCTATATGACTAAATTTGGCATAGTTGAAAAGGATTTTAAAAGCAAATTGTAGTGGGAGAGTTGACTAATTTTGCAAATTAGTCGACCGTTGCAAAACATTTTTCTTTAATTTCTAATCTCAACCGTTCATCTAAGATCATCACACGTAAGCAGGTGGGACCAACTAAAATCCTACGGCTAAGATCAGTATATACAGAAAGAAGAACAAATTCAAATTTCAAAATTCAAACAGCCATTAAAGCTGCGACAAGCTTCCCTTTTTTTTCTCTCTCGAAATGTATAGTGAAATCCTCAAAGTATGAGCCTTTTCTTTCTCTCATTTTCAACTAATGATTTGTCTCTTTAAAGAGGAGCGTCTTGTTCGCACGATCACTGAAACGACAACACGACTCATAAGCTTTCTTGGCTTTTGAGTAGTGAATTTTTTTTTCCTTTTTAAAGGGGTTTTTTAGAATCGTCAAAATTGAATTACCTGTGAAACCCATTTGAGTTTTTCAGCTTAAACAAAGAGGGGAACCTCTCGAACTTTTGAGGGTAATTGATTTTATAGTGGGAAGGTTATTAAATTTGAGGTCCACTTTCTTTTCCGAGAGAGAGAGAGACCATATACAGTGAAAAAGTTTCAGTTTTGAGCTCAAACTAAGAACCCCATTTGATATCTGTGATGATCAATGCTGAAATTTGGTGTAGAAGTTTCAGTTTTTGAGCTTTGCTAAAATCATCTAGAGTTCTCTGTTTTCTGGAGCTTATGTTTTGGTGTAGAAGTTTTAATTTTGAGCTTTGATTAACTAATTTAGGAGTTCTCCGTTTTCTGGAGCTTATGTTTTGGTGTAGAAGTTTTAGTTTTGAGCTTTGATTAACTAATTTAGGAGTTCTCTGTTTTCTGGAGCTTATGTTTTGGTGTAGAAGTTTTAATTTTGAGCTTTGATTAACTAATTTAGGAGTTCTTTGTTTTCTGGAGCTCATGTTTTGTGTGTCTATTTTGAGCTTTGAGAAACCTATTTAGAGCTCTCTGTTTTCGGGAGCTAATGTTATGGTGAAAAGGTTTCATTTTGAGCTTTAAACTTGGGGTTTAGTTATTTGATGAGAAAATTGCATTTGTATGTTCAGGGATTTAGAGTTTAATCCATGGAAACTTGGAGTTTCTGAGTTTATAACTGTTCAGGGTGTTGAGTAGAAGGGGTGAGGAGTCTTTGTAGTTGTTCATAATGGGGGAGGAAAAATCATCAGAGAATAGAGTGAAAACTTCAAAATTTGCTGATCAAAATAAGGCACCAAAGGGTAGTAGTAATAGCAATGTAAAAGGGAATAACAATATGTCAAAGGTGAGATCTTCTTGGGGTTCTCAAATTGTGAAGGGTTTCTCAGGGGAGAAAAAAACCAAGTTGCAGACCATAATTCATGCCAAGAAAGAGTTGGTTCCTGGCAACGAAAACTCGAACCAGAAGAACTCTTCTGGAATTTCGCAGACAAGGGTGAAGAGGTCTCTAATGGGAGACTTGTCATGTTCAGTCGTTTCCTCTCAAGTTCATCCTCAAACAGTTAACATTCACAGGACTAAATCTTCCGGTTCGCGTGATCTATTCAATGAAATTGATCATTTGAGGAACTTGCTACAAGAATCAAAGGGGAGGGAAATGAAATTGCAGGCTGAATTATCTGAATTTAAGAGGAGTCCAAAGGTGGTTGAGCTGGAGAGGGAACTCGAACGGAAGAAGAGTGAGATTAATAGCTTTGCCAAGAAAGTTGAGTTGATGGAATGTGAAAAGGCAGTCCTTTCTCATCAATTAAGTTCATTGACTGCTGCTCGAGAGAGACAAGATACGAATTCCAATAAGGAAGATTTCAAAAGTGTGACTAGTTTGGAAATGGAGGTTGTGGAGTTGAGGCGCTTGAACAAGGAGCTCCAGCTTCAGAAAAGAGATATCTCTTGCAGGTTGTCTTCCATGGAGTCCCAGCTAGCCATTGTTGGAAAAGTTCCAGAGGTATTTACTTTACTACTTTGTCTTATTGAACTAATATGAGATAGGAATATCCAGTTTGCATTTTCTTGGAAACCCAGTTTTGATATCTCGAATTTGAATAACCTTGATGAATTTATTGGCTGTATATGCCTAAAATGCATAGTTTTCTCTAATTGTTTGTAAGTGATATACTGAAAAATGTGGTTCAACCCGTATCACTTGTGGGGTTACACTGAGTATGTTGTTGTGGTTGTCGTATCGAAAAAATTTGAATTTGTCCTACATTGGTAATTGGCTGGCTTGATTATATCTTGTTTCACTTTATTCTTATCAGGGAGATACAATTGAGCACATTAAAGCAGAGGCTTCTTTGTTGAGATATGAAAATGAAAACCTTTGCAAACAAGTTGAGGGTCTTCAAATGAGTAGGTTGAATGAGGTTGAGGAGCTTGCCTACTTGAAGTGGGTGAACTCATGTTTGCGAGAAGAGTTGCGCAGCTGCTCGTCCATGACATGTGATAAGACTTCTAGCCCTCATGGTAGTGAGAAAAGTAGGGAATCACTTTGCTTGTCTTATGATCATAGTGATGAGGACTCAAAATGTAGTAGTGCGAGGAGGTTAAGCCTCGTTAAGAAGCTAAAGAAGTGGCCTATTACTGATGAAGATATGCAACAAGTAGGGAGCCCGGACAATATCATTAATCATAGTTGGGAGGATACACAAAGTTCTACTCGAAGGCACTCGATAAGTGGATCAAAATTTTGTGTTGAGGACTTGATTTTTAATAAGAGAAGGCAATCAGATGTCTTTATGTGTTCCAAGGAAGTGGAAAAGGAGATTGAGCCTATTGTTTCCCAACATAAATTAACCAATCCTTTGGAGGTCGAGAAACGTGTCTTGCGGATTCCTAATCCCCCTCCAAGGCCTTCATCTGTTGCTCTAATTGAAGAAGAAGGAGAAAATTCTGTTCAAGTTCCTGGTCCTCCACCACCACCTCCCCCACCTCCTCCACCACCACCTCCAAAACTTATGGCGAAAACTACATCAGGCATGGTACAGAGAGCTCCTCAAGTTGTAGAATTTTATCATTCACTGATGAAGAGAGACTCGAGGAAGGATTCATTAAATGGAGGAGTATGTGATGCATCAAGTGTTTCAGACGTTCGTAGTAGCATGATCGGTGAAATTGAGAACAGATCATCATATTTGCTGGCTGTAAGTTCTTTCTCTCTAGTCTTCTCATTTCTATTATTGTCAATAAGGCACACTAACCATATCAATGACCACTAAATTGCACTCAAGGACTTGAGATATCCACTGTATCTGGATTTCCCTGATCTTCCTTTCTGATTACTAGTCCAGCAATAAAGAAGTTTCAGATTTTTTCATTTAGTCTCTGGACTTAATTTTATTCCTGATTGCATATTATTGTCCCACTTCCAGATAAGGGCAGATGTTGAAACTCAAGCAGAATTTGTGATTTCCCTGATAGCAGAGGTCAATAATGCAGTTTATTCAGACATTGAGGACGTGGTTGCTTTTGTGAAATGGCTAGATGATGAACTTTGCTTTCTGGTAAGTTCAATGTGTTAATTATCTAATGAAGTATATCAGCATATAGAAGAATGCCTTTATCCACGGTCACAGCAACGAAAAGCTTGTTATTGTCTCATTTTAAAACTTTTGGGATTATTCATATGAAAATGAAGAATAACTCGAAGAAAAATCATGCATCTATCCTAGTTCATTGTAGTTGTATGACATTAAGTTCAGTAATTATTATCAATTGAATTCTTAGTAGAAAAATGTAGTTCTCAGGAAATTTTACTAAATCTTGAGGAACTATATCTGCTATATTTCATCTCACATTAAATAGAAGCTTCATTCTGTAATTTACTGTTAATTTTGATCATTGCGCTTGCACTGTTCTGAAGGTGGATGAAAGGGCAGTACTAAAGCACTTTGACTGGCCAGAGAGAAAAGCAGACACACTAAGGGAGGCAGCATTTGGATATAGAGATCTCAAGAAGTTGGAGAATGAAGTTTCAACTTACAAGGATGATCCTCGATCGCCATGTGATATTGCACTAAAGAAGATGATTTCTTTGTCAGAGAAGTATGACCTCTTACTTTGTCGTGAAGTAGTGTTATAATTTGGTACCTCCTTGCCTTTCTGCCAAGAAAGTTAAATCTTTCACCTAATTATCCAAATTTAATCTTCACATTGCAGGATGGAACGTAGTGTCTATAACCTTCTTCGGACAAGAGACTCATTGATGCGCCACTGCAAAGAGTTCAAAATCCCCACACACTGGATGCTTGATAATGGGATATTAAGCAAGGTCAGTTCTGACTGTTCCAAGTAGAAAATAATCTGTTGATTTAGATCTTCAAATGGTAATAGAGCTTGAATGATACAATGAGTATCTAATGAGATATAACTAGCCGGAACTGGAAGTAGACAACTAAGCAGTACGCTAACCAGTTAAATTGTCCTAAAAAACTTTTATTTATGAAGTTAGTGAACTGTATTATGCATGTTATATGGTTCACCACCAGAAGGGAATCCTAATAATATGAGAAATTGATATGAGACAGATGATGAGTTTCAAGATTGTACATTATCTTTATGTTACATCCTTGCATGCCATTTTCAGTATCTCAACATTTCAATATTGAAATTGCTTATCTATTTGCAGTTTCATTCTTGCATATGTGAAAGTCCTCCTCTGCAGAATACTGAGCAAAAAACTACAGTACCTTTTTTCTTGATATCTAGTTGTCATTTTGCATTGGGACTTAATTCAAAAAGAAATTATGCAGATAAAGTTTGGCTCTGTGAAGTTGGCTAAGGTGTACATGAAGAGGGTAGCTGCGGAGCTTCAGTCCGAAGGACCATTAGATAAAGACACTTCCATGGACTACATGCTACTCCAAGGAGTGAGATTTGCTTTCCGGATTCATCAGGTTTGTCTGATATTAGTAAATGCTGTCTTGTTGTGAATAACAGGATTTTACTACAAATAAAGAATAGATTGTTAATTCACCTGCATCGAATTGTTGTGAATGTCATCTTAGTTTAGTTTTTATCTCTATTGTTACAGTTTGCGGGAGGATTTGATGCAGAAACTATGCAAGCTTTCGAGGAGCTACGAGGCCTAGCACTTTCATTAAACAAGAAATAGAAGATAAAGATTTTTGTGATGAAGTACAATTTTGATAGAGGGCTTACCATCTCAGTAACCATCAATCCAAGTATTGACACATATGTATTAGAGAAAAAATAGAAGGTCTTTGTGGAAATATGGTTGACATCATTGATATTCTTTATCATTGATAATTGGTTCATATTTTTGTATCCAATTTTTTGCTTTTGGTTTGATGGAAGTAGAAAGATCAGATCTCAAGTTTTCAGTATATTCTATATAAAGAAAGCTTGGTGAAAAAGCTAGAACTTTTATGCAAGTTTTCTATCATATCAATATACTAATTGGCTTGATGAAATAACATATAATTCCAACATTATCTTTGGACCTTAATTATTTTCATAAATCAGTGTAATGGGGTCCGGGTGATGTGTAAATGTAGAAAGAATATTTTCGAAAACATTCAAGAATGTGTTAAAGAGATTATAATAAACAAAATGTCCAAAATTTGTTTGTTTTGGCTCAACTGTCTTGTATGATAACAGCAGCTGCAATGGCGGACTCCACAAAGATGCTATTTTTGGCTTTATTTTCTGTTTTTTCCTACTCTTAACCGTCTCATTCTAATTCTTTTTTCATAAAATTTGGGTTGCCTTTGGTTCCACCTATCTTTGACAGACTATTTCTCTTCTTTCTCAAAAATCATTTTCTGTTCTCCAATGGCGAAATTTCAGAAAGTGAGAAGTTAACATTTTTGTAGCTCAAAGTTCAATTTTTATTAGACCCTTTTTCATGTACTTTTAGGATCTCCTTTTTACATCTTCTATTTGATTGATATTCATGGTTCACTCATTGGCTGCTCTAGAAATTACTCCTTTGTCCCAATTTATGTGACGCAAATTGAAATTTCGAGAATATGACAAGTTATCTGGATTTTTCAAAATGTTTTTTCAACTATTAATTATTGTGATTCATAGAAATTTTTACATAGTTTTCAAATATTTAATTTTATTTCAAAAAACTTGAATCTTCTAGGTTCGAATTCAAAGTTAAAGTTTTGATGTTTGAATCTTGAAATTCCAACTATGCCACTTACATTGAGATAGAGGAACTAATAATTATGATGCTGCCCCCGGGGCGGAGCCACGTGGGTGTAAGGGAGTTCATTCGGTGGAAAATTACACTTGTATACCTGGTTAAAATGATATATTTATGTGTGTATGGTAGATGTTGAGTCCTCTTGTTTTTTTCGTGTATTTACTTCTTCATATTTTGAATCCCCTTCATGAGAAGTTTGGCTCCGCCACTGGCTCGAGCTTGGAGCTCATGCTTTAGATTTTGTTCCCATAAACTGTATCATTTGTCTCAATATGTTAGAGTCTATTAAGGCAGAATTAAAGTTCATGACATTACTTCTAGCATAGATGAAAACAAGGTTTAGTGCTCTATTGAATTTGTTATTATCATATTCAGTTATCCAAACAGTGATATAGTAATGTGTGATTCTGCAGTGTCGATCCAATGTAAATACCTGATTAAGCGTGTGTCTGTGGTCTCCGATAGCTGCATTAGTACTTAAATTTACTTATTTCTGCTATACTTTCAGGAAAAATATGTGCGTGCCAGAGATGACCCTTATTTCGATGGAATGCGAAGAGGTGAAACAACAGCCATTAACAAAGGAAGTGGTTTAGACATCCTTAGAAAAGTCACTAGAAATGATATAACGAGGTCAGCCTCTGATGTTGGTAACAGGGGACAGAAAAAAATTAGTGTGAAATTATCTGAAAATGATGTTTATAATGATAGACACTCTCCTAATTCAGCTTCAAAAGGTATACATGAACCTCTTGGTCGGCCATTATCTGTAAGGTGGTCAGCAGCATCCAAATTGAATTCCCCTCCTGAGAGAAGCCCGCGGTCTGGTCTGAAGATTGATCTGCATGATGTAGATGAGTCTTCAGTTCAGTCTAGTCCAAAATCATCTGAAGCAAATGGAGAGTACCACTCACCTGGTGGCTTGACTTTGCCTGCCTATGAAAGATCTTACACTGTGACCAAGAAAAGTAGAACTGTCTCCGATATTCCACTTCCTCCATCTGCAGCATCGTTCTACTGTGGAAATTCAGTGCAGATGGAAGTTCTTGGATCATGTCAAGGAATTCACAGGCTGAATATTTTTCTAAAGGCAAGAAGAGATTATGTTAGTGCAGGAGTACCATCACAATTCTTGCATGCAGTGATTGGACCGGACTGCTGTGGTAACATCCATGAACCATTCATTGTCTAAATAACAGTAGTCTCTGTATTAGCATGTTACAATGTCTCAGATGGAAGTCCTTGGATCATGCATAATTTCTATTACGACCAGTTTCTTGATGTTCGATTCTATTTAAACAAGGTAGAAAACAAATTTATCCAAATACTAAGCAAAGAATACTATTCTGGATCCAGGATGTCTCCAACTGAAAACACAAACTTAGTAAAATGAGTGCAAAATCCAACAGAGTAAGAGGCTTCTGGACACAAAGTAACAAATGGTCTAAGCCTACAGTTGAAGAAGTAGATCCTAGTAATATCACATGTGATTTTACAAGTTTGCTTCATTATTAGTACAGATATTGCTTAGTAATTGCATAAGTATTTCTGATTGTTTATCTTTATGTTTTGAGAAAGTTGCACTAGCTGTTTTCCAGATTTTGCAAATTGTTTAAATTTATCTCTTTCATTAAGTACCACTTTGTAGGACTAGAAGTACATAGATTGGAAGCAAATTCAACAACAAAAAAGAGAATTGATAAGCTTATATAGTCCTGTGGCATTATTTGAGAAGTGCTTGTTTCGTTGAATTCATCTACTGCAGTAGAGAAGGAACAAATCCTAATTTAGAGAGCAGTCAATTTCAGGGGGGAAGTGTGTCTGCGACCATCTGACAATTTGAGTCTTACACTGGTTGAGCTTAATTGTAAGTTTGTTTGCATCTGGATGCAGATGTTGGATCTGTTGCTTCAACCATAATGTATGCTTTTTACTTGAATGAAACATTAAATGATGACAAGTTATGCACTGTGCCTGTCATCAACATGAAAAGGTCGGATGTTCATTCTCATGCTGAGCTCAGATGGCTACTTGATTCTTGCTTTGTTGATGAATCTTCCTTAATTTTCGTTGATGAGGTATGTTCCATTCTATATATAAAGTTAGGAAAGGAAATGGAATTTAAGTCTAGATTTACTTAGGATTACGTCCACATTGTAAATGAAAACCAGGAATGGAATATACTCTAAATATGATCAACTAATTTGTTCTTATTAAATTGATAACTTGATATTATTTGAACAGATTGACCTGTCCTACTATGAATTATATGGGAGTCTTCAACTTGTTTTAGTCAATTGTAGCAAGCTTCCAGCTAATCAGGAGGTACGCATTCTTTTTAAGGGTTTGAATTCCTATTAATGAGTTAACTGATGATTACTTACTGCTTACTGTATCAGGCATTAAAGGATGCAGTGGTTGAAATCTTCAATTGCAGAGAGGTCTACTTTTATTTTGGTTTTCTTGTTTTTGCGTCTCCGTTATGCTTGTGTCATGTCAAGTAATAAAATCTGTTTAATAGAGAGGCTATAATCTAATCTTTCTGTTTATGCAGGAAGATACACCTTATTCTTCAGTTGCTGCTGTAACCATTGGGAAGGTATCTTTCTCATTCTGTTAGAAATATGAAAGAAAGTCAACATACCAATAAATGTCATCTTCCTCTTAAACTAGTTAACAGAGATTATTATTTCTAAGCAGCACTAAGTTCGACTTCATTGTGCTCCTATAAATTTAAGAACAAGAAGAGAAAAATTATAGCAGGAGTTAGCAGACGTTGGAGAAAGTTAGGCCTTAGGGAAACTGTCATCTCATGAGCTAGCTTTTGTGGTTGAGTTAGTCTAAAGTTCATGTGTCAAATTTTCTGCAAGGAACCAAATGATTGTTCTTATAAGCTCGCTTGATACTTTTTATATGTACTTATTAATTGTAGGAGGCATCATGCTGCACTCTTATTGCTGATAAGTTTGTACTAACTTCACCAGAGATACTAGTGGGTCAATGGTTCAGTCGACTTCTGGTACTAACTCCAACATCTTGATTTACCATTGTGTATGCAAGTTCTAATGTCTATCTGTTGTATAATCTCTGTATAAATCTGATTATATGTGCAGTTGGCAGGTATACTCATGGATACTGGAAATTTGACAAACTCACAGACTACAACAAAGGATAAGTACATGACCACCTTATTGATAAATGGGGCAGGTCGATTTGGATGCAATGGTCTTTATGAAATCTGTAGGTTATGCAGCTTTGATAGTCATTATATTTAGTAACTATCCTAGATTTCTAATTCCAAGTGATCAGACTCATATACTAATTAAAACTGTCATTTTCAGTGAGATACAAAATGCATGATGTAGCTGATGCCAGACGAGGAGAGGTTTCTCGAAAAGATATTAAAAGATTGTCAAAATCAGATGCAGCTGATCCCAGAGTTGGAGAAGTCTTAGACAAAGATATTAAGAAATTGTCAAAAACCAATGTAGCTGACCCTGGAGTAGGAGAAGTTTTACAAAGAGGTGCTAAGAAGTCATCAAAACTCAATGCAGCTGACCCCGGAGTACGAGAAAATTTACAAAAAGATACTAAGAAATTATCAAAATCCGATGCAGCTGACCCAGGAGTAGGAGAAGTGTTACAAAAAGATACTAAGAAATCGTCAAAATCAGAGGAAGCTGATCACAGAGCAGAAGAAGTTTTACAAAAAGATATCAAGAAGTTGTCAAAGTCAGATACAGCTGAGCCCAGAATGGAAGAAGTTTTACGAAAAGAAAATATAAATTTGCCAAAATCGGATGTAGCTGACCCCAGAACAGGAGAAGTTTTACGGAAAGATATTAAAAGATGGTCAAAGTCAGGTATTGTCACCAACTTCTCTTTGTCCTAATTACAAACCTTTCCATTTCAAAGCCATGCTTTATTTAAAGCTTTCATTGACGTCTTATGGGATTACACTGGTATGTTGTCGTATATATGCCTTGTCCATGTGTGCCACTTTAAACTAGATGATTCATTTCTGATATGAGTCGCTTCTATAGAAAGTAATTAGCATCTCCTTGATACTACTTCCTGCCTAATGCAAGGATAAATCTGGCTACAAACTCAGTTTTTCCTTCTTCTTTTTTGACAAATATTTGGATAGCAGCAACTCTTCTGGGAAGTAACTATAAAATGGTCTACGGACTTCTGTGGAGTAAATTGATGTAATCATGTTATGGTTAGAATTTACAGATAACTTGAAAATTTGAGAAACTTCCTTAGAGTTTTACATTTTGAGATCATGTACATGATATGACTTCAACGACGTTTTTAGTGTACTATTTATGTGGACTGACCTTCAGAGTTGGAAGCAGGGAAACCTGGTGGTACAGGATCAAGAATGGGGAACTCAAATATTGGAATGAGTTCAGTCGGAATATCTATAGGAGAGCTCTTAACACATCACTCTACTTCAGCTGAAAACATAAGAAGTTTCCAGCGTAAGTTATTTGATTCTGCCCCTTTTTCAGTTTGGAAGCATTAATATATCAGTCAGTAACCAATCACACGATAATTGTCATCATATCATGCTGCAAGAGTTCATTTACTCTTGTGTTCCAGGACCGGGTGCTGGGATGGTAGAGAATTTAAACTTTTCTCACTATAGCTCTTCTGTCAAATATAACTTCCACAGTAGAGAGATAACACAGCTTGGCTTGACAATCGTTTTCTTTTGTATATGCAGAACTAGAGAAGCTTCACATCCTCTTGATCGTTTCAGGGTATTATGATGCAGAGAAGAGTTTCAAGGTTTACTGACTTACTCTATGAATGCTTTCTCCATTTTGTGTCTGTCATCATATCATTCTAGTTTAGCTTTATACTGTTAGTGCCTAGGGGATTAGTACTAAATTTGTGTTCTAAAACAATGTAAATCTGTTATTTCTAAATTCTTGTTGCGACTTTACTTATATTTGGAAACAGAAGAGAACTTAACATGATCCAAATGGAGCTTTCTAACCTATGTTGATGATGGCATAACAGCTTCAGATTTTGGTAAACGAGATCATGGCTATAATTGTTTTCTTTTTTCATGCTTCTGTAAACTATAACATGAGAAGGCCACATCTCGAATTTGCAGTGAGTTTACATATAAAGGGTAGAAACTAGGATGAAGTATAGTGCATAGATGACTATGTATTGTGTGTACTTGTATAATCTGGACTTATCTTATATTTGATCCAATTTTGTGGATGTTCAAGCAATCTAATCATGTTCCTCGGTTTCAATTTTAGAGGGAGATTCTAGTCTCAGCTGAATCTGCTGAGCTTATGAAAAGCCTGCTCCATTTTATCTACTCCTATGCAAATTTACTTCCACTCAGAGCGTTGCGCCAATCAGGTCAGTGAGCTATATTTTTGCATATAGAACTTGATCCATCTCAAGATTATATTTGTTTTGAAGCCATATTTTGCCTTTTTTTCTACAGGTCTACCTGCTGAGATGAGGGTGTTCGAGATTGAAAAAATTGTATCAAGGAAGACGATTGAGAAACTTCTGGAAGAATTCAATGAGAGAGCAAAATAACACTACAAAGTTTACAGGTCATTCCACATTTGTTGTTTCATAAACAATATTTCATGTCCAATAATAACAGTCAACAGTACGCATGTGTTACTTTCGTAGTTGCAAAGAACCTATGTATTGAGGTAGTCTCTATGCCACATACATGGCGATAATTACTTTATTTTTCTAAATGCTCACACCAAACATGTCGAAAGGGGTTTAAATTTCTTCTTATGGAAGTTATTAATCCAGTGATGATGCTATTGTTCATGATGCCTCCATATACTATCAGTCTATTGCAAACTAAACTTAAGTATTTGATATATAAGTTGTGGTTTATTTCCTTCACCTTTCTTTTACATGAAACTGTATACATGGAAAAAGGTTCACTTTTCCTAGGCAATCAACCTTTTCCTAATTTTTTCTATCCAAAAAAGCTTTGGAAAGTTTCCTTCAAGGTTGGTGGGGTGTTGTTTTTAACCCAACTTAGTAAGTGAAAGACGATTCGGAGCATGTTGAGAAATGACCTTAGCAGTGTCTCTCCACCAACATACCTCTTTTTCTTTGTCTGCAAGTTTTTGCATGGTGGATTCTAAAGCTGACTCCAGTTCTTTGATCCTTTCTTCTTGCCTTGTCTGTAGAAGCTCATGCAGCCTCCTCTTCAATTCTTCGGCAGGAACGCCACAGTTAGGGTTGTAGGCTTCTGCAAATTTTGTGCTCTGGCTTCCTTCCCCTGAGCTATATCCATCCATAATCTGCCACAAATCAAGTATACAAAATTATACGTTTTTTCGCGTTGCTCATGCTAAACTAAAAGCAATTGACTATAGTTATGTTATACTCAAAGGTGGATTACCTCTGCATCTTGTTTTGTTTGATATTTGAACATAATATCTGAATCTAAATGGAACTGCAAACGTTCTAATTCGACTTCAAGCTCTGCTTCAAGTTGGTTCATTTCCGAATTGTTTCCATTTCCTTTCATCAATTTGCAGTTTAAAGGGTGATCATTCTCATGGCTGCAAGTGATTTCTGATTCTTCTTCTATATCAGTTGAGCATGCAAACTGTTCAACACAATCGGAATCGTAGTGTGAGATTTTGGTTCTTAAATTTGATGCACCAGATGGATTACTTCTGATTCTTCTTTGGTTTTGTAACTCCATCTTGGAATTATGAAGCAGGATTTCCATTTCTCGACGAATCTCAACGATCTTGTTGAGCTCATTCTTGGTAGAGTTAAACAGATAAATTAGACCAAACCCAATGCCTAAGTTCATAGAATCTGCTTTCTTTTCGCCTCCTGCATGAATATGTCGATTAATGTGTTTCAGGGAAGATCAAATCATAAAATGTAGTATGAAATATATAAATCTGCTTAGGCTTATTTTCACTTAATAATGGCAAAAACTTATATGGATTGCATGAGACTCTCTAGTTAAAGATAATGAACTTTGAAGTAAGAAATTTTATTTATGTTAACTGCAAAATGAACAAATTCAATAATTGAATCTTATTTATTGAAATTCGAATTTTCAGATATCATTATTCGATTTGAAAAATAAAAAATTACTTTTTTTTTTAATTTCACGATAAAACAAGATCAAACGCCCACGCAGTATGTCTCAGTTTTCTATTTCAAAGCAAACATAGTCATATCCAATAATTAATACTATCTCTGTCCACTTTTATTTGTCAAGTTACATTTTTCCAAAGTCAATTTGACTAATTTTTAAAGTTAAATTAATTACATTAATTCGATATTTTTTTAAAAAAAATAAATATTCAAAAACTATACGAAAAATACTATAAACTACAATTTTTTGCATATCAATATGATGAAAATATATATCATAAAATTTTTGTCAAAGTTTTTATAATTTAACTCTAAGAAAAGAAAATATGACAATTAATTATGAACGGAGGGAGTGTATGGATAAACTTCTAAAAATAACTCATTATGAAAACAATTTGCATTTGACTAATCTATTTAAAGACCACCATCTGAGTTGTGTTTGACTAATCTTTTGAAAAGTGACTCTAAATTTATTTTCTCATAAATAATTTCGAAAAGAGTATTTTCATGGATTTTTGTCGAAGCTTAAACTTTTTAGATTATATTTATTTTTTCTTCGTCTTTTATTATTAATTTGTTTGTTGAAATTTCTTATCAGAATCAGAGTTTAAGAGTAGTGCAATAGTGAGAGTAATTTGTCAATGTATCAAGTAATTACTTTCTCTGCTCTTTTTTATATGTCATTCTCGTTAAAAATAATTAATTCGTAATATTTAATATATCATAAAATTAATTCACAAATTACAATATTCTTCCTATTATACCTTGATAGTTAATTATATTTGACCAATCTATGAAAACGAATAAGTAATTAATGTTCATTATAATGAACATTAATTACTTATTAGTTTTCGTAAGTTGGTCAAACTATTATTTAAGACTAATTAACTATCAAGGATATAATAATAAAAATATTACAATTTATACATTAATTTTATAAAATAACAAATATCATGGACCAACTTATGCCATGGCATAATAATAGTGAATTATTCAACGTTAAAAGAGATACAGGAAAAAAAATATTGTTGCCTCTCATTTATATTTTCTAAGTGACAAAAGAGTTAATTGATCATATTTACAATTATACTGTAAATGAATTATATTTTCAAGAATTATTTGAGAAAAAATTAAAATGGCAAAAGTGGAAATTAATATTAAAATTTTCTTTTGAAATAAAGGAAATGGCTAATTAATGAGAAAATTTTAAATATTAAAAGGGGTAAGAATATCAACAAAAAAAAAACTGATTATAATGTTCAAGATATTATTATTATATTTGGATCATTATGGTCATAAGAATTATCTCTTTTATTATTTAATCTTTTCCCACATAAACATTTATTCCTTTCTGGAAGTTCCATCAAGTACCTCACTTTTTTATACTCTCATTTAATTCATATTATGCACACCTATTATGGAAAAAAAAATAAGGATATAAATTCAATATTACTTTTCACTTTTACTTTTTTAATTATTGTCAAATTATTCTTAAAAATAGAAATCATTCAAAGTAAAATTATAAATATAAGCAATTAACGCTCTTGAACTTTATCATGTAAAAAACAAAAAAAAGAAAGAAAAAAAAAACTATAAAAAAAAACTATAAAAAAAATAATATTTATCTTGAACTATAAAAAAGAATTTCAAAAATTCAATTAATGTGAAATGGAAAAAAAAAATACACTTTTAACCTCTTGATTGGCCAAACATAGATTAAAACGATGAGTAAATGCCTAGCCTTAAATGACATCAATATGATATTTTTTCCATGCACCTAAATTTTCGAAATGTATACTCCAATTATTTATTTCTCTATACCGTTTGGTGACTCTCTCCCTGACTTTAATTTTTAAAAAAAAATATATTTCAAATAAGCATAATTTTTAAATCTTTTGGTATATGTTCGTGCATTTAAGTTGTAACAATTTAGCATTTTAAAGGTAATATCTTCTGGTTACTTATTAAAATGACTCATATATATTTTTATACACAATATAAAATCATATATGCATTATATTATACTGTTTTGTTACCATGCTTACAATGTTTCTTTTGATTTTTATTTAAAATATATTGTATTGTATTGTTAAATTTCGTTGTTACGTAATAATGAAAATCCTCATTTTACTCGATTTGGTGTGTTCCAAGTGTTACTTAATTTCTTTTTCCAATTATATTGTGACATAATATAACATAGGGAAAAGGTTCTGATATACCCCTTAACTTTGTTATTTAGAGCTGATATACCCCTCGTTATAAAAGTGGCTCATATATGCCCTTACCGTTATACAAATGGCACACATATACCCCTGCCGTTACAAAATGACTCACATATACCCTTCATTTAACGGAAGTTAAAAAATTAGTTTTAAATTTATATTTGTTACTTCTATTTTTTTTTTAAATTATTTAGGGGTATATATGATTCTTCTCAAAGTTCAAGGTATATTTTAATTTTTTTCATACAAAAATTATTTTTTGACTTCTTTTATTATAATTATTTGAGTTTGTTATTCTTATTTTTTTTTCTTTCATTCCTTAGTTTAAAGAAAAAAATTTAAACTATTTTTTTTGTGTGTATTGTAATTTAATTTCGTATTCGAAGAAAAAATTTGGTCATCTACAATAAGTTTTACAAGAATATTAGGGAAACATAAATAAATTTGATTATCAAAACAATAATTATAAATTAGTCATTGAAACAAGAAAAAGTAAAAAAAAATAATATTTTTGACGAGGATTAAATTTACTCATATGGGATTATATTTTTAGAAAAAAATAATAAAAATTTAGATTAAAATTATTATTATTTTCATTTCCGTTAGAGGAAAAGGGTATATGTGAGCCATTTGTTTACAAGTAGGGGTATATATGAGCCACTTTTATAACGAGGGGTATATCAGCTCTAAATGACAAAGTTGAGGGGTATATCAGACCCTTTTCCCTATAACATAATACATTTTAACCCTTTATCCTATATTATATAATTCTAGTTAAACCTCTTACCCTAGAATTATTAAGGATATTTTGGTAAATTTATAAATTACAATACAGTACGATACAGTCAAATCATATAATAAAAATATCATCAAACAACAACAAATAATAGAGTCTAGCCAAACACAGTAAAATACAATACATTATGAAACAATGAATAAGAATGATCCAAACAAAGTGTTAAAAGAAAATTATTACCATCGAGAATTACGATAAAATAGATATAAATTTTTTTTTACTCATAATCAAAATTCTCGAACTTCCGAACTTTGAGAATGAAAATTTCTTTATTAGGAAGTGTTTCACTGTTATAATAAGAACTTAAAATGCAGCTCGAAGTCATATTAATGAGAGCCCAAAACAGAGCATCAAGGTGAAGAACATTTACCTTGATCTTCCAATGCTGTAGATGATTTGGTGTCAAATCCCGTCTCCTTCTTCTTCTTCGTCTTCTTCCCCTTATTTCTGGTGCTTCCACATTGAAGCTGATTCACTTTCTCTGCGTCCTTATTTCTCTCCCCTGTTTCGAACCACCGGGAGAAAATCCATCTCGGCGATATACAAGTAGTAAAACTCCGGCTACAAGTTTCCGATCTTCTTTTCCTAATTTCAGTACAAGCCCTAGCTGTGATAATGGAGATACTGCAATAATCATCGCCACTTCCCATTACGATTTACTGTTTTATAACCTGAAATCCCTCTCTTATGTAGTAATTACTCTATTTATTTTGGGGATCGGAGAGAACTCATCAGCTTCTTATTCTTTCGATTTTCGAAAAACTGTTTTGATTTGAAGTGAAAGGAGGGAAATATTTTGAAAATGAAAGGTTCACGAGATTCATCACATACTAATTTATGAGAGCATATCTGACTGCAACCGAAATTCCATTAATGACATTAAATTACTTGAATTTCTATTTTAATATTAGCTGGAAAAAAAACATAAATGTAATATTATTATATTTAACCCAAAAGAAAAAGCAGAAAAACAAAAAGAAAATTCCATTCCTTACTCCATTCCTTACTTGATTTTTAAGCACTAATTATTAAATGCCTAGCTTATGCTTTTGAATTATATTTAAACTGAACTTGCTTTGCAATAGTACTCTCTTCTGTTTTTTGTTTATAGTTTGACTTTAAAATGTCTTTATCATCAATATTTTGATTTAAAAATATCTTTGAATTACGTGAAAAGAATAAAAATGCTCCGTTTGTATTTTGATCCAAAAATACTCGTCATCAATATTTTGATTCAAAAATGCCCTTATTATTATTTAATGAGTCAAAAAAATTAGTTTCCAAATAAATATTGTATTATTTTCTTTTTGACACATTTTTTTTCAATTAATGTTTTTTAAAAAATTAACAAATGTTTATCTTACTTTATTTAAGAAAAAAATAAAAAATGAAACTATTTTTATTTTACCATCAATATTTTTTATTATTATATAAATATAAATTATAAATATAAATTAGTGATAGATATACTATGAATTTTTATATATGGCATATATTATTTATCAAAAGGATACATGAAATTATTCCATTTTAATTGATAAAATAAGATTTAGAAGAAAATAAATATTTCCTACATTTTTATTTGTTAAAGTGATTTTAGAAGAAAGAAACAAGAAGTGTTCCTTAATAATATTTTAATTAGAAAAAAGATACGTTTAAAAAGAAAAAAATATAATATATTTATTTAAAAAAGAGCTTTTTTGACTCATTTTGTAACTATAGAGACATTTATGGACCAAAGTATTGACAATAAGAGCATTTGTGCGCCAAAGTATTGATAGAGGACATTTTTGTTCCTTTCACATAGTTTAAGGACATTTTTTTTAACCCTTAGTTCAACGAAATTTTTCTTTTCAAGCTTTAATAAAATGTGGCATTTTTGGGTAAGAGAATTATTTTTTCCTCACTTGTACAGAAGTCAAAAGTGCTTATACCTAAAATTAAATGACGTCTAATTGTACAAAGAAATTAAGTTTCAAGGGACTAAGTAGTGTAGTTGAGGTGGGTAAGCATCAATACCCTCTAAATAATACCATAAATTATTGTTCTATTTTAAGGACCACAAAGCATATAGTATTAGTAATTCATTGTATTTGATTCAAATCACAGTTAACAATCCCGTTCTAACGACTGTTATTTGCCAAATCAATGACATTCATCTTAACAATTATAAACGAAACATTCAAATACATATATGTCATACAGAGATTTGATATAAATACCGATACGAATTATTTAATTTTAATGTGTAGGTCATCTATCTTGGCCGCCTTCCTAGTAGTAGCTCTTCCTAACCATTGGTACCAAGCAAACTCCAATTAAGGTTTGATGATTGTAATAGAGCTAAGGCAGTCAACAGGTCAAAAAAGGAAACAGTTCTAGATGTCTAGTTTCATAGAAATAAATGGTGGAAGATGCAATAATTTGCATCCAAACAAGGTTAAAACACTAAATAGGTTTTGTAGGAAATACATGATAAAGACATATCTGATGATGGAGTCTTTAAGGATTCATCATCGTTAGCTCGAATTTGATGTTCTTCTGCAAATTCCTCATGACGATGATGATGCTAATGCTCGGAGAAGTTTGCTAGTGTGTTTTACCTGTGCCAAGAAAAAGTTTCATCAGATGGGAAAATTCAGATGTTCAATAAAGTTTCATTATATCATTGTTGATAATGTTTCATATTTCACTTTAGCCAAGTTCTGTCACATATATAAACAGAAAAATGACAAGATCTCAGAACCAGCATATCGAGAGTTATCATAGGTGAAACGCGTAGAAAAGCACCAAAATCTGTTGGGACTTGAGGTGAAAAGCTCAAGTGAGATCATATGCAAAGAAAAACACTGATGAATATTGTTAAAGATATATACGTAGAGCAAGGAAAAATAACTATTCAAAAAATAATACTACACTATTTATTTGGATAGAGAACTTGGAAAAACCACTATGATTAAGTGAAACTGAATTTCTAATTTGGATGTAATTCAGTTGTAAGTCTTCACTAACTATTCTTCTTTTCTAGTTTCGTATTTCTAATTTCTAGTTTCTTATTCGTAACGACTAAGAATATATAAAACAGCATTTTGTATCAATCCGTCAACTAAGTTGACATTTACTCTATAGTCTAACTTCCTAAAAATGACAAGGACACTATTTAGCTACTTGATGCCTGAGCCAAGGTGTCAATTAAGCAAGGCAAAGCGCCCAACTCGGACTTCACCTAGCTTCAGAGTTAAAGTGCACTTTAAATGAATATTTGACGATATCTGAGAATAGATTAAGAGTGATGCAAATGACAACTTAGATATTTCTATAGCTAGCGACGTCCAACTTATTTGTGAAGTTCCTAATGCTGATTTGAATTCTATGTAGCATTGAATTCAACCCAAAAAAAAAACATAAGGTAACAATATATTAATCTTTAAGCAAATCAAATCTCCCAACAACTTAGGCAAACATACAATTTTCTAAAGCCATGTCTTTGGGAAGTTCTCGATGCACGTGATATGTAACATAGATCACTTCCGCATGCCCTCAAAGTCCACTATATGGAAAGATCAACTCTCCAGGCTACTTAAATTACTTTAAATGCTTAGACTATTTCTAGTCAAGTATTAAACTGAACAATCAGCTATCCAGGTGCCTGACTAGAGCCCGGGTAGCACCGTTACTTCAATTATTTTCTTCACTCCGATGTACTTAGATTTAAATACAATCAGTCACTTAAGAAGGCAAAGCTAATCTTTATCATAACCTTGGCCCAAAACGTTTTATGTTCTCAGTACAGTCAGAGCAGTCATTTGTGGCGGGCGCCATAGTGATTACAACAGTAACATCAATAAAAATTTCGCATGAGCACTTTATTCTCATGTATTACAACAAACTACAAATTGACTGCATCCAGAACACTGCATAGTTGTTTCACTTGCATCTAGTAAAATCAAAATGACAGGTGATTCAACTCAACTTCTTTTGGGCAGGCCAAAAACAACTTGCAGCGCATAATTTTACCTTGGTTAAAATGCGAGTATGAGCTATAGTTCAGAGTTAATAATCTCCTCAACTGAGCCTTTGTACCTCGAAATAAGATCCCTGGAATTAAGCATGAAACATGACCATCAGATAAAGAAGCAAATAATAATTATCCAAATTTGAGTAGACAGTAATTCAGAAACATATATATATACACACACACACACACACACACATATATATTACAAACCTTCGCTGATTTAGCATTTGTTCGCACTCCGCCTTTTTGCGCTTTTGTCCCTCAACTGTCTGTCCAAAGAACACAGGACTGGTCAATTATCTTACCCATATTTAAGCATCAAAACATGCAACCAAATAAGAATTTGTGGAGCAACTTTGTTCAAGTCAACATTGTTTCAAACATATTGAACCCCACTTTTCAGTAAAATTCTTCACAACTATAAGTTGAACAAACAGGCCCAAATGGAAAAGCACGATTAAAAGCAATAACACAGCCAAAAGAAAAACAATCCAACTCTTCCAGAAAAGAATACTTTTGAAGTTCTGTTTTTCTTTATTGCGCTTAACTCTTTGTTGGAGTCCCTCTCTTTTTTCTTTTTATTTTTTGAGTTGGGGGTGTGTTCAGAACAAGTTACAACAGAAATCAAAGGATATGTGTGAAAATGAAATACCATAGATCTTGAGCTAATAGACCCTGATATTGATGTCAACAGCTGCTGGCACTTCTCAAACTGATTTTTCAATTCAGTTACCTGGTGAGGAAAAATACACCCGGTTTAATGTAGAAGAAATGGAAAACTAACATATAATGCATCAATCAAGAAATGAACAAACCAATGCATCTGAGTGCTGATCTCGATTTCCATTTTCAATTGTATCTGCTAAATTCTCCACCAGCTGTAAGATGACAATAAAAGTTAGAACAAAAGGTCTCACTAGGAAAGAGAAATGTCTCGTTAATCTATTGAAATAGCAAGCTACAGATCACGGTTTTTGCCCAATACTTGTAAAAGATGGAAGTGAGAGGCAAGTGATTGGTGGTGCTGTTGTTGTTGTTGCTGCTGCTGCTGCTGCTGTTGTTGTTGCTGCTGCTGCATCTGTTGCTGCTGCTGCTGCATTTGTTGCTGCTGCTGCTGCATTTGTTGCTGTTGCATCTGTTGTTGATACCGTTGTTGTTGTTGCTGCTGCTGCTGTTGCTGCTGATAGAGCTGCGGTTGATTGAACTGTTGTTGTTGAAATTGCTGTTGCTGAAGAAATAAATTGTCTTGATTGGAGGGTGTTGAAGGATTACTGTGAGTTTGGATGTTGGGGATCATTGTCCAACTTCCTCCTCCAAAGTGGTCCATAACTAATGGCTGTTGAGCTGAAATCTGTTGGTACTTTGGTTCTGATTTGGATAAAATTAATGTCATCAGATGTAATCAAGTACTACATAAATAGCCAAAACTATCAAAGCATGAACTGGCCTAATGGACTGAGTAGCAAAGAGAAATAATTCCTAAGATTCTGAAATGTACAAACCACTTCAAAAATATAGTTCCCATCATTCCTAAATGACATTTCATCCACATCTTATTACAAGAATAGTTCTTTTGTACCAAAGAGAACAAAGCCATCAAGTGAGACCCTCTAAAAGTGAAGCCCATCCCTCGTAACAAACAGTAAACTCTTTTTTGAAACTTAACAAACAGTAAACTCTTATCTCCAAGTAAAAACTACCATTACATCTGCATGAATTTGGTGTTCAAATTGTTAAATCAATAGGTACATCGAAAAAATTACTGCTGCAACTATGTCTTTTTGATAAGGTTAAAAATTATCCTTGAATGGGCATCGGGTAGATGCCAGATTACAAAATATGCGACCACTTAGCTCTAATACGGAAGGGCATAAAAAAAATCTCAGCACTCATACAAGTATCCTAAACTAAAGCTAAGGAGCTAGCAATCCCAAGCAAACCAAAAGGGTAGATAGTTATTAAAGTGAGAAATGAATCAATCCCAACTGCACCTGTTACTCTTTATCTCTAATTTAGCTCAGTAATCAAGAACTATGCCTCAATCCCCAATTAGTTTGGGTTTACTATATGAATTCTCTCCATTAGAACCCCTTTATTATATTCAATAATTTAGGTTTTCATAACCATAGAGGTCCCCTATTACAAACATACAAATATCTGATAAAGATTAAACAGACTCCTAGCAAACATTGACCAAGTTAGTTGAAATACCAATAATCAATACTCACTAAGAAATTACACAAAATCTCTCTATCTATGAAATTAACAGTTTTAGGTCAAAATCACAACCTCAAATTTCCAACAAAAAAGAACTCTAAATCTTCTGAACAGAATCTTCATTTGCTATAACAGGACAACCAAACCCTTGATTTAAGCCGCCACAAGAGAATGAATTTACAACTATACGAAGCTAAACTTGACTGAAACCACAACTAGTACAGTTAATAACGAAGCAGAAGTACGAGGAAAATTACAAAACGAGAAAGATTACCGGAGATGAAAAGGCCCGATCCGGTTAAACCCCAACGGAGAATCCTCTGTTTTTTCAAATAGCAAAATTGAAATTACTCCCTCTGTCCCAATTTGTGGGGAGGCTTCGATTTCAAGAGCAAACAAGCTAATTTAGAAATTTTAACATTTTTCATAGTATAAAATTTAGTATGTATCAAAACAAAATTAGATAATTTTTAATAATTAAAATACTAATTCAAAATACATAAACTCATTTTTCATTAGTCGTTTTGATTTATATATGAACTAATATTTTAACGAATCGAAATAGATTGAATTAATAAAAAAAGTAGATCACTAGAGCATTCAAATTTGAATGAATTGTATTTAAATTAAGAGGAAACAACACAAAACACACATTTATAATTGTGTTATTTATCGGCTGAAACTATACTTTTCAATTATATTTTCTCTCGAAACTTTTTTATTCCGTCTGACAAAATAGATACACATGAGTCAAAATTAAATATAATTTATTCTATACACTTGATATCTAAGTATATTTCACATGTATTCAAAAGTCATTATAAAGAGATTGATAAATCAGTACAGTCAAATAGAAAAACTTGCACATGACGTTCATTGATTGGAAAGTTTTTTAGACAGAGTCTTCAAAAGAGGTTCTATGGAGATGCTTGAAAATTGGAGGTATGTACGAAGTCTGACATCAAAACGGACACTTTTTAAACCCTAAATACCAAAAGGGACCCTCTAAAAAAACACGCACCAAAAGTTTTTGGAGAGGTCCCTTTTGATGTTTAGGGTTCATAAAATGTCTGTATTGATGTTGGACTCTATGACGTATATTTAGAAGATCAAGGACATGTATGAAGGAGTCAAAGACCTAGAAGAAAAAAAGCACTTTTCCACTGATAAGAGGTTGCACCAGACATCAACTTTTAGATCAAAATCATTTATCTTGATGATGAATGAATTGACGCGATATATCCAAGAAAGTGTATGATGAGTATGTTACTCGCCAAATAGTGGTAGAGCCAGAAATTTCGCCGAGGTTGTTCAAACTTTAAAAGAGTCGATAATTTTTTTTAGCAAAGTGGGTGCACAAAATTTATTTTTGCAAATGTGTGAGAAATTAAATTACATATCACTTCGTAACTAAATCTTACGGAAACTTAAAATTATAAAACTATCAATGGAATAAATCAAACTAATGGACAAAAGTCACAAAAACAATTTTGCTTTAAATATACTCCCTCTAGTTCATATGAAATAAATTGTTGAGTGTTCTTTTTGTGATTTAAATAACTGAATAGTTCAAAATTCGAGAGAATTGTCGAAACTTTTTTCCATATTTACCTTTTATTTTAGTAATATTCTTAACTGTTTTACTTTTTCATAATAGAAAGATACTTTAGAAATAATCAAAAGTATAATAATGGATAATAATCTTTAATTTTTTCTTTAAAACCAAATCTTGAGAATATGTATACCTAATAAGTCACTTAATACAGATCTCTTACACATAATTGAAAAGAGAGTGTGTTTTATGTTTTAAAAAACATGTTGCAACTGAGGACCTCTTGCGCGTAAGTGAACATGCTTACCATCACACCAATAGACTTTGTCATATATTAAGGTGTTCAATTAATTATATATCCCAATATTACACGGTATTTTATCTATATATAGGTATAATTTGGCCAAAAACATCCTTCAACTGTATTTCAAATCTAAACTACATCCTTTAAGTATTTTTTTAGCATAAAACATTCTTTATCTATACCCCAAATTTAAACTACATCCTTAAAGTATCATTTTTAGCAGAAAACATCCTTTAAGTATTTGTAAGTGAACAACTTTCATCCTTTTGTTAGATATTGTCAAAAAACAAGGGATCTTACAAAAACATGAGCAGTTAACGTGACTATCAACAAAAGTTATTATGCATAATTTCATTATTTTCTACAAGAAATTCTTGAAAAATATAAAAAATCTTAGACATTGTTGCTTATGGAAACTAAAAATGATTGAAAGGTGTGAGCATACATTATTCGCCTTTTCAGTAACTGAAAAAGGTTGGATATTAATTATTTTGAGATTTTAGCCAAAATCATCATTTTAACTATACTTCAAGCTCAAACTACAGCCTTAAAGTATCATTTTTATCATAAAACATCCTTAAATTTAAAGTAAATAATTTTCATCCTTAATTGATATATCCCTCAAAAAATAAGTCGTTCCTTCCTAATTATTATTCTTATATATGCCAAGAATATTATCGTGAACTTTTTCGTAATTGAGTTAAGAATTATGCAAAATCTTTTAATTTGACCGTCTTTTTCATTCATTTTTCATTTAATTTTAATTTAAAATATTATTAATTTAAATATTTTTCTTCTCAATTAAATATACTAGAAGCGACATTTTTTGGAGACTTCCCCTTCAAATAATGTAGAATGAAACTCAAATACAAAACATAATCAATATTTTGGTCACTTCGATATTAGATTGACCCAAAAATCTAATAATTTAATTGGTTAAGAAAAAGATAAAATTAATTAATCTCCAACCTTTTTCTGTTGCGAAAAAGGTAAATCATGTACGCTCACACCTTCTAATCATTTTTAGTTTCATAAGCAACAGTGTCTAAGATTTTTTATATTTTCAAGAATTTATTGTAGAAATAATGAAATTATGCATAATAAAAATTGTTGAAAGTCACGTTAATTGCTCATGTTTTCTTAAGATCCCTTAATCTCTTAACAATATCTAACAAAAGGATAAAAATTGTTCACTTGCAAATACTTAAAGGATGTTTTCAGCTGAAAATGATATTTTAAAGATATAGTTTAAGTTTGGGTAGAGTTAAGAAATGTTTTCTGTTAAAAATGATATTTTAAGACTATAATTTAAGTTTGAAATATAGTTAAAGAATATTTTTGGCCAAAAACTCGATGATTGCTGACCACCCTTCCATAACCGTAGCTCCGCCCCTGCTCACCAATGAGATAATTTTGATCGGATAGAATCATAGTGATTTTTGATACTAAGTTGAAAGTTCAAAGACAATTTTTGATGTCTACAGAGTCATGTTGACTAAAACTAAGACAACATACTCTGCGTACTAAAGCCAACAATGAATCTTGATATACATACCATCAAAAAGTGATAAAGTTTTGAGTGTTGTTGGCCAATCATGAATACTATCAATAATTATATATTATAAAATGAAAAGTTAACTAGTCAGAAATATTGAGATAAAAATAAAATTTGTATACATCACTTTATTTGAATTTCACTATATGAAATTAATTAAATAAATTATTGTTATCGTTAGATCTAGAAAGGATCAAAGTTTTGTTATTTGCTCTGAATTCTAGCGGCACCTAAAAGTTAAAAAAATAAATATAAAGGCAAAGGGAGGAAACAAAAAAGTTACCGGCCACACGAAACATTCCAATGGTCAATACAAGTTAACCCACTGTCACACGGATAAAAGGAAGGGTGAAATTGATAAGACAAGAGTTGAAGTTACATTTGACATGACTAGTTGAAGTGATATTACTTTAATTTGTCCTCACTATTTTGGCCCCATCCTCCCATATATTTTGTTTTGGTTTTCGTCGAGTGTTTAAAGCACACATTGAATTAATTTATATATTAAAATATGCGCGTTAATTCAAACTCAAAATTTCTAATTAAAAGTGAAAGCAATATCTATCAGTATACTACTAACTCATATTGGTCTCATTATCTTCTTTTGTTCTTTTATCTATGGGCCATTACATTTTCCTATAAATGGTCTAGCAACTCTCCCTTCACTATTTCTACTTTTGATTTTATCAGTATAAGAAAATTAGAATTTAAAAAATTCTTTAAATAATAATTTATGTGGTAATATTGCATAACAATCTTTGTTATTTATTGAATCCAATGAAATAAATACTACTACCACATTATAATACCATCATAACTAGGTAGACTATAATTCAAACAAAGTTTTAATTTGTAAGTTTTCGAAATTCACACATTAAACGTTAAATAATTTGATCTTCTGAATCAAATCACAATATATTTAATTTATTCACACTTATATACGAACTTTACTTGTGGAGTAAAAAAGAAGTAAAGAGCTAACAAGAAATAAATATCTTGTTATTATTATTTATTTATGATTTGATTTGTTTACGATAATATCCCTTTACCTTATTTAGTTGGAAAATGTTTTTGACATTTTTGTTATTTTATAACGAAAAAACTATTTTTGCTAATGTTATTCCACTAGAAATAAAATAACTAATCTTGATACTAATTATTTGCCTTCATATATATTTATTTTTACAATCAATAACTACACAAGAGACAAAATTGTACTAAATTTTATCGCAACATACCAAAATTAGCCCCAAGTAACTGAGATATTCACTGAAAATTATTTTTTTCTATGAAAAAGGATTAAAAATATATTTAAACTGTTCGAAATAACACAAAGCTCAAAATATACCCTTAAACTATATTTCAACTTAAATATGTTCTTCTCATCAAATTATAGGATCAAATATCCTTCCCATTAACAGAATCTGTTAGACGCCGTTTGGATGCCATGTGGATGGAAAGCTAAATGAGATAAGTGAATTTATTTTTTATTTTCTATATTTATATTAAAATTCGATTAATATAAATTTACATTCTATTCAAAAACAACACTCAACCACTTTTTATGAATAACTTTTTTAATTTCAAAATTTAAATTCGAGACTTGAATAACCTCATCCAGTGCACCGAACATAACGCGAGTGGTATGAATCAAATCATGAACCCATAAGAAGTAAAACTATTGGCACTCTCTCACATCCTATATATAGCGAGTCTTAACAGCTTCAAAAAATACCCACACAAAACTAACACAGCCATGTTAGACGTGTATAGTACCATCAATTCCGTCTCACAAAACTTCTCCCTATCATCGGCGCCGCCGCCGACACTACCACTACCGCCGCCTTCGTCACCACCGACGGTGAGCCGTTACGAGCTACAAAAACGGCGAGATTGGAACACATTCGGACAGTACTTGAGAAACCACAAGCCACCACTGATACTTTCGCGATGCAGCGGAGCGAACATTCTAGAATTCTTAAAATACCTAGATCAATTCGGAAAAACGAAAGTTCACAACTGTAATTGTCCATTTTTCGGCGATCCTCATCCGCCGGCGCCGTGCAATTGCCCGTTGAAACAGGCGTGGGGGAGCCTTGACGCGCTAATTGGGAGGCTACGCGCTGCTTTTGAAGAGAACGGAGGACGGACGGAGACGAATCCGTTTGGTGCTCGAGCAGTGAGGTTGTATTTGAAGGAAGTGAGAGACACGCAAGCCAAAGCGAGGGGGATTGCTTATGAGAAGAAGAAAAGAAGAAATATTAAGCAGCGGATTAGTACTAATATATATGATTAGAGTCTGAGAAAATTTAAAAAAATGGAGATGCTATATATAATTAATGGCTTTAATTATTGGAATTTGAATTAATTAGCTTGTTGAAATATCATGTATATAAATAGCAGTACCATGGAATTTGAATTTATCATCTTTTGATTTAATTGAGCAAATTCAAAGTTAATCTTGAACGGTGGGAGAGGGTTGCGAGAATTCGATAATTGATTAAAAAAATGAAACTCGATTAAATTTTTCTCTTCCTTGATAAAGGTTCGATTCTTCTTGAAACATTGAAATTTTATACCACACGCTACGCATTGCACCTAAGATAGAGAGATAAAATTAAGATTTTTTTAAAAAATATTTAAAGATGTTTTACGTATACATTTAAGAAACACTACTATATGATTCATATCAGGATTTTGTTAAAAAAAAAAAAAAAACATCTCAAATATTTGTGAATACATTTAAGAAACACTAATATTTCGTACTATAAGCGACTTCATTAGTAATTGGCTTATACTAAGTAAGTACCAATTAAGGCAGATTAGCGTCGTAAATCATATTTTAATTGAAGTTCATTTTTTTTCAATTACTTCACAGTATACTAATCTTTATTATGATCATATAAGCATGTGAAAGAGAAACTAGAATGAAAGAAACCATATTATATTCTCTATTATATGGGGCGGAGCCAGGTAGGATCAAGGGGTTCATTCAAATCTCTCTCAACAGGTATTTACTTTTCAAATTTGAATCCGTTAATAAAAATTATGACGCTGTCACTGACGTTTATATTTCCCTTAATAGGGAAAAATCATGAAACAGGCAGAGCTAGTTGATTTTTTTTTTCAATTATTTCAATTCATTCTTAATTTGTTACCTCAATGACAAGTTTCCACTAAATAGCTAGCGATGGGACATGTAAATTCCAAAATGGAAAAAAGAATCCTACCATATTTCCTATTGTTAATAATTGCTGCTAGAAAAAAAGTTAAAAACTTGCTTCTGGATTGCATTAAAATGATGTACAAAAAGCACATTATATTATTCTTCATAGAAGAAGAAATGTGGTAGAGAAAAAAGGTGGACAATAATTGTATTAAGATTCTTATTTTTTGGGTTTTGAATTTGTGGTAATGAAGCCATTCCTTTGTGTAATGGAATCAGTTTTTCATGTTTTGGTCTTTAAATTCCATCATTGCATAATAGGTTTTAGTTTGCCACTAGTTGTATTTTTGTTTGGAGGTTCAAGACAGTGTATCTAGGAAAGGAAATTAAAGTCAATAAGAATATGAATATGTATGTAGAAACAAGATAATAAGATAGGATATTTGTCGAGAATTTATCGAAATATATTTCCAAGAGAGAGGTAAGTAATGTGTACACTTACCTGGCCTGAAACTGTCTTCATTCAAGCAATGGTAAAGAAGAAGAACGAAATGAAGTTGAGAGGCCGAGCAGAGAAAAGAGTCGAGTCAATCTGGGAGGATATCATGCTATGGAATAACACTGGATATGTGTTTGTACTTATGTTGTTATCCATAATATTTGAATTTTAGCATACAAAAAATGTTAGTTAATGGATAATGAAGTTTTGAACATCTCAATTGAATTTTTACCGTAACACTCCAAAAACTTTACTTAGTAGTATTTTATTTAAAAAAAAAAACTAAAGGGATAAAAATGACATTTTTATGTGATGCATGACTCTACTAGTTTGGTTAGAAAACTTATAGTTTTGGTCAGACAAAGCATATTAATGTATTCAGTTTGGTGAATCTTACAAGATATTTTTATCAATATAACTTTCCTTTTATAATAAAGCCTACTACTTTTGAATGACTCATGTTGGAGCCCTTCTCCCCCATAACTGTTGTGTTCAGGTTAGTTTGTGTGCACCTGGACTAATTTCACGAGTTTCCTGACCTTTTCGACCAGCGTCAGGTAACTCTATTCACCGAAGCTAGGTTTTTGTCTCGATTGAAACTTACAACCTGAAACCTCGTGGTTTTCAACTCACTTCATCCACGCCCCTACACCCTTGGATGGTCTCATGGTAGAGCCATTTTCTGCAATGCTATGACTAAGAAAACTGCTGAACTGAATGGAGATCAGAATTAAAAGCTTTATTTTGTAACAGATGCACATTTCCCTGTATTCTGTTATATGAATGAATCAAATGAAAGAATCAGAAAACAAAACACTATAAATGGTACATTTCTCCTCCACTTGTAAGGTCAAGTATAAATTAATCAATGCTGCAACACAAAGATGAAATGCCTATGCTACCTGAAGTGTGGATACAGTGCACTTAGCTAAGCTCTATTCTTGTAGTTGGTTAATAATCAACAGAGTTCTGGGGATGATGACTGTTGTATTTGAAGATTCATTTGAGGAACATAACCCTCATTTTGCAGCTCCATTAGAAGATTGTCTAATAAAAGATATATCTGGGCAGACTGCGGGTGACTCGCGTCTGCAGCAACGAATATATGAGTGCTGTTGTTAACTTCAGTCCAGCTGTAACCAGGTACTTTCTGCACTCCTCTTTCCTTCATCATATGTCGAATTTTAGAAACCATATCCCATTTGCCAGCGTTAGCATGTAGATTTGATTGTAACATATAGTAGCCGGAATTTTGGGGGTCCAGGCTCAAAAGATGCTCAGAAGCCATTTCAGCAAGCTCAGTATTGCCATGTAATCGACAAGCCCCAAGTAACGTCCCCCAAATGCCTGCATCTGGAGCAAATGGCATGCTCTTAATCACGCCAAATGCTTCTTCCACGAGACCAGCTCTCCCAAACAAGTCAACCATGCATGCATAATGCTCCGTTCTCGGTGTAATCCCATATTCATTAGTCATGCAATTGAAGTAGTGTTTTCCCTCTTCAACTCGACCAGAGTGGCCACAAGCAGATATGATCGCAAGAAAAGTGACGTGGTCAGGCTGGAATCCATCTTTTCTCATTCCATGAAACAAATTCAGACAGTCCTTCAGTCGGCCATGATTTCCATAAGCTGCAATAATACTATTCCATGATACTTCATTCTTGTGTGCCATTAAGTCAAATACGCGCCAAGCTACCTCCAAGTTCCCACATTTAGCATACATATCTATTAACGCACTTTCCACAAAAAGATTAGAGCTTAATGCACTTTTCATAACGAAGCCATGGATCTCTTTCCCATAATGGAGAGCTGGCAAATTCGCACAAGCAGAAAGAGCACTGGATATGCTGACACAATCATACTTGGCTCCAATTGCACCCATCTGTTGGAAGAAGTCAATGGCCAATTCCGGTTCAGCATTCTGGCAACAGCTCGTGATCATCGAATTCCAACAAACGACATCTCTTTCAGGCATCCTTCTGAAAACTTGTTGAGCAAGATCCAATCTTCCACACTTAGCATACATGTCCATCACCGCACTTCCCACATAAAGTATTCCTTGAAAGCTGCGCTTAACAATGACACCATGCAGTTCCTTACCTAATCTCAAAGCAGCCAAACCAGAACAAGCGGGTAAGGTACTTGCTAGAGTAACAGGATTGGGCCTCATATTCTTATTAAGTAACCATCGGAAAACATCTATGGCATCAGAACTCATGGCATTAAGAATAAATCCTGAAATCATAGCAGTACAAATAACAACATCCACCGCAGGGCTGCAGCTAAATATGTTGCGTGCTGCCACAACATTCCTGCACTTAAAGTACATGTCAATAATGGCATTCTTTAAGAAAACATCAATAGATACATCATTTCTCACGATATAACCATGAATCGCCTTCCCCTGGTACAAATCTTCCGATATAGAAACACAGGGGAGCAAACTGGCAAAGGTGATAGAGTCTGGCTTGACACTGCTAGCTACCATTTCCCTAAATAAATCCAGCGCTTCATCGATATACCCATTCTGTACATACCCTCCAATCATCCCATTCCAAGTCACACGATCTGCTTGTGGCACTAAATCAAAGATCTTGCGTGCATCAAACAAGGAACAGAATTTAGCGTACATCGCAATCAATGTATTGGCTACTGGAGAATCCATTTCCAACCCACATCGAACAACAAGCCCATGAAGCTGACAACCAAATTTAACCATTGTTTCCGACGCACAAACAGAAAGAACACAAGCATATGTTACTGAATTAGGCTTAGTTTCACTTTTCCTCATTTCCATAAATAACCCAACCACATCATTCACATACTGTTCATCTTTAGCATAACCATTAAGCATCACATTCCACAATACACTATCCCTTTGAGACATTTTATCGAACAAAAGACGAGCATCATCCAAACAACCATTCTCCGCATAAAACTTAATAAAAGCACTACCCACAAACACATCATCCTCAAAACCTAAACTTTGTACCAACCCATGTAGCCATTTACCTAAATTCACAGCATTTATACCAGCACAAGCCTTAATCACATAAGGAAAAGTGTATTTATCAGGGTAAGTACCAAACACCAACATCTTAAAGAACAACAAGATTGCAAGATCAAAACGACCCATTATTGTATACCCTCTAATCATCCAATTCCAAGGAGAAGCATAACACAACTGAAGCTGAAAAAACAATTTCTTGGCATCGATAAACCTGTTACACAAAACATACATCCCCAAGATTCTTGTACCAAGAATACCCAAGTTGTCAATTCCATTTACAGTTACTTGGGCATGAACTTGCTCCCCTTTACGAATAACAGAACCAAGATTTTCTGCAGAATTACTGCAAGATTGCAAAATTGGAGCTAGTTTCGATGCTAAAACTTCTTCTGAGTAGTGAATAACTGAATCTTGGATGAAAGGGGAATTGGGTTTTGAGGAAAATGCAGCAGCGACTGAGATAGTCCTTCTGTAGATTGAACAGATGTTCTTGCTTTGAAACAACATTTACAAAAATGAGGTTTACTCTCTTCCTTTGTCCATTTTTATGCCCTAAAGGCCTACAATGTTATCATAAAATAAAAGTGTTTAAACATATTAATTTGTTACTATGTGTGTATTTAGAATTTTCATGACAATATATGAACCAACTTTGCCAATGAACCACCATAAACACCATACAGATTACAGGCCTAGCTGATAACAAAATATAGTGGATCATATTCAGATATTCTTATAGAGAAACCAATTTGACCAATTTTAAGAGCAAAAAAGTGAGATAAATTGTTGACATGTAGTCCTTCAGAACATGCTTGGCCACGAAATATGGTATCATGATATGAAATTATAAGATAAAATTGAAGTTTTGTTCGGACATATGATACGAAATTTTTGTGTTGTATATTTTTTCATAAACATAAAACCTCATAAGTTGTAAAATTATTAAAATAGCCTCAGTTGTTTATTCAGTTTTATCAAATAAAAAATTATAAAATTGCATGATAAAACTATTACAAAGGTATTTGTTCTATACTTAAGTAATTGTTTCATCTAGCTTTAATTTAATAAAAAAAAGTTCAACATAAATTGTAGTGTACTAGTTTTTCATATAATCCTCTCACATAGATCGGACAATTTCTTCAAGTTGAACTTATATTTCTCGATCATGTGACTGAGAAGACGAACCAACATATTTACTTTTGAGCTATTTGTTGGTAAATATCATCCGTAACTATATTTTCATGTTTATAGACCATAACTCCTTCATTACTTAACAATCGGTTGATGTGAGTTAAAGTGATCATATGTTGGTGTGAATAATAAATTTTATTTCGATGAGAATACTAAACTTTAAAAAGTAATGATGTGGTTATAAATTTTATTTACACATGAAATAAATTGTTAGTAGATATAAATGTGGAATTTTTTTGACAAAATATATACTTGTGGATCAATTTTTGTTTTGAAATATCTAAATCATGATATGGAATCACAATGTAATTCTATATCATCCTTTTGGGAGAATATGGTATCACATTTTATGATATGAAATCATGCGATGGAATCAGCACAAAATCGCATGTCCAAATGTTTAATTCATCTCACGATATCATATTGTGATATGGTAGCACATGGCCAATATAATTTTATCATATAATTTTATTATATGATATTTAAAATATCATATTTAAAATATCATATAATTTTATTAATTAATAATATTTTCAATATAATGTGTTTTATTAATTATTAATATTCTCAATATAATGTGTCAATAAAAGAATTAATACACATAATATGTTCGATTTAATTGTTAGGAATACTTTATCGAGAACTTTTTGACATCGATAGATAAAGGAGTAATAAAAATTTATCAAGTATTTTCGCTTTCTATATGTACTGGAATTTATAAATTTATCAAATGTCTTTGAATTTATAAATAAATATTGTATATTCAATAACTAGAACTTGTACTTGGAGCTTAGACGCGGATTCAATCTTTAAATAAAAAATACTTTAATTTTTTTTTAAAAAAAATTCTATCATGAATTTAATTTACCTGAAATTTAAATTTAAGTTATAACTGAAATACCTGTTCAAATAAAGAAATCTTCTTAAAATGATTTTCTTCTTCTTCTATAAATTACGTTATCTTAAAAGTGATTGAAGATTTTTCGATAATAATCTTCGCCATGGAAATTCTAAAGAAATAATGTTTGCTGAAGAATAAACGATCAATATTATATAGAAAAGATGAATTTATTCGCACCTCAAAATATTTAGTTCACTTTCTTTTCAAAAAATAAAATTATCTCTAGGTTGATAACATCCCTAGTACCCTCATAATAAACTAGCACCGTTATATTCATAAAAGTTCTTTATTGAGATCGTTTCTACCTGTCAAATCTTAAAAATCTTATCGTTGAATTTGTTGTAAAGTTAAAATTATGAATTCAATTTAAACTAATTTATAAAAAAATCTATATTTTTTCACATAAAAATTATATTTTTGTTAAGAAATGAATTTAAGAAATGAATTTAAAGTATTAAGTTAATCTTAAAGATTAGCCAACTCTAGAGGGAATTTTTAACAGTACTTATACACACGGATCACGATATACCACGTTATATAGTTAGTATATACAAGGTATAAAGTTTGTATAAAAGCATATAACGCGGGTAACAATTAAATTATAGGCTATTTTTGAAAATAAATTTTAACCTAACAACTATTTAGTACAAAAAAACAAATTCAAAAATTACAAAAATTGTGATGTGTCTATGGTATCATTTTTAAAGATATTTCATTCGATATAAATTTTTAGAATTTTAATAAGTTGTTCTAATTTTTTGATGGCAGGGACATCAATATCCCAAAAATACGACGAAAAATATTTGTATACCATTTAAGATAATTTTGGATATATTCATCCTTTTCCCCTAAATTAAAAACACAAATATTAACCAAAAAAAATCATTAAGAAATAAAACTCAACATAATACTGTACAACTAAAAGATTTTGTATTGAACTATTTCCCAAAGGAAAAGGACTTAACGTGTTTTTTATATATAGATGATAGATCTATAAGGGGTCGTTTGGTACAAAAATGAATAATGCAGGGATTAGCAATGCAGGGATTAACAATGCAGGGATTAGCAATGCAGGGATTAGGAATGCAGGGATTATTTTTATCAAGTGTTTGGTTCATTTTTTTTGTGTGTGGTTTAAATGTTCTTTTTAAAAAAACTTTTCAATTATACCCTAGAGTTATTATGAGATATTTCGTGTAATTGAGTCAAAGTAGATAATTAGCGGAGAATATTATTTTTTTATAACATTTTTAACTAGTTAGGAGAATAAAATTTTTATTGTCATGTTCACTATTTTCTCACTTAATTATTTGAGAGTAAATAAGAGAATAAAATTTTTATTGTCATGTTCACTATTTTCTCACTTAAATTATTTGAGAGTAAATAATTGTCATCTTAATAAATTAGACTTAATAACTCAAAATGTCACACAACTATAATGATTATAGAGAAAATTTATTGAATTTTGTTTTGTATCAATGAATTTTAAAAAACTCTTTATCATAAAATAAAATAAAAATATAAAATAAATATAGAAAAATAATTAAACTATTTTTATACTCGAGATGTGTGTGTATATATGTATACACACTCTTGTTTTAGACTACTTGTGTAATGTTTAATGAACTTTCATTAAGAGACAATATTTTACTTATGAATTGTTCTTAAATTCATACATCAACATTAACATATTAGTCGGATTATAATATTTTATATTAATAATAAATAGATTACGTAATTCATATTTTAGAAACAAAAAATTATATCTAAATAATAAAAGTTGTAAGCTAATTTATTAAATAACTTTATTAGTATAAATATAAAATATAAAATATAAAATATAAAATATAAAATATAAAATCAAAAAAATAAATTAAATATTAAAAGGATTTGAGGGGTATTTTTGTTTTTACCTAGAATAGTCCATGGTATTAGAGCTAATACCTCAAATGGAAGGTATTAGCAATACACCACATAATACCATGTGGGATGTATTAACTAATCCATGGATTAGTTATACATAGGCTCACTTTCCTACCAAACAAAGTATTAAATTATACCACATCTAATAAATGGATTATTTTTTTAATACATCCTACCAAACACCCCCTAAGTAATATCCCTGTAGGGTGCTTTGGTTTAGATCAATTATTGATTAAATATCAAAATTAAATCAATTATTGATTAAATATCAAAATTAAATCAATCTAGTTGGTTTTAATAAATTTCTAAAATCAAACCAAATCAAACGAAAAAAAAGAATTGTTGGTTTTGTTCAACTTTTCTGATTTATTTGGCTTGAATATAATATTTTTTTGAGAATGTACGAATCTCGATAGACACTAACATCTAGTAATGAACAATCCATAGAAAAGCTATTGGCGATTCAATTAAGCAATTAAGCAATACTAAGTTATTATTACACGATAAAAGTGATTCAATTAAGAAAAAATGTGACTATTTTATATGAAGTTGCGTAGGTAAAGACTAAATATGATTTTGATGGACTTGGACGTAAGATTGTTATAGTTGGGCTAAAATATTGGGCTTGAAAATTGTTAAAGTTAAAGATTTAAATTAATTAAAATTTAACAAAATATTTTTTTTTAATTTATGAATAATATATAAATGATTATAAAATTTATACATCTAATTTATTTGTTCAGTTCAATTATTTTTGCAATTGTTTTTATTAAAATCATACTAAATAATAACGATTTTCAAAATTTAAGACCAAATTAAATCAATCAAATATCAATTTAATTCAAAACATAATTCGATTTAATTTTGTAATCAAAACCATAAATGAAGAATGAAGACAACAAAGAGACTTAAATGATCTTAATTTGGTCAAAAGGATCGCTAGAGAAGTTCAAATTATTACTTCCTCCATGTTGTATATTTTCGCCATTCATTTTTATTTTATCACAATTTTTAATTAGAATAACATAAATTTTAATCAATATTTTAAGACGTATTCATTTAGTAATATTGATAAAAAAAATTAAAATTCTAATATTTTTAGAATTTTCTAAATATCTAAATTTTATTTTTAAAATATTAAATTTATCTAAACAAATTAATTTTGAAAATTAGTCTTCGAAACAAAAAACTAAATATGTTAACTATTTGTGAAATGGGGGAATATTTATTTGCATTATTAAAAAAACATCCGTCTCTAATTCTTTGATAATTTTCAAAATTAATCATTTGTATTATTTGCATTTTGATCTAAAATTAATTATTTTTAATATTATAGAAATATGGTAAAGATACTAAAAAAAAAAAAAAGTTTCCCAATAGTTATTTTTTCATCTATGATAAAACACATTAATAAAATGTATTTAAATGTTAATGGATAAATTAATAAAAATAGCTTTTTTATTTGTCATTTCTTAGGTATTTTGTAAAGAAAAAGTCCACAAATAATACATAGACGATGAAGGAGTAGAATGGTATACATCGAATATTATATCAAAATCAAAAATTTTCTATTGTATAATGTGAATATATGATTTTTGATATGGTATTTGCTATGCATTTTAGATTATTTTGATTTTGATATTTGTATTATAAATATTGAAAGATCATACACCATATCAAAGTTTTATATAATATATAAAACTCATATATATATATATATTATATATATATATATATATATATATATATTATATATATATATATATATATATATATATATATATATTGTTACTTTTGCAAAGTGATTCATAAGCCATATTTACTACTATTTGGAAAATGTAACAAGCTATTTGAGTAGTATTTCAATCATTATGGAGTTGCATATATATGTAAGTCGAAATCTAACTAATTACTATTATGATAATGATATAATACGTACCAAAATTTTAAATGCTATGATATACGGTACTCTACGCCTACTTAGGAATATTTGAAATCTCTTATTATGTCAAAGCATCTCTTAATATTATTCTCTCTATTAACAATAGTTATTCATGATTGATTTGACATATATCGTAAAACCTAATAATTAGTAGGAATAATATTAACACATTATCCTTTGAATACATTAAACTTAATATTTCAAAAGATGTATTAGATGTTAAATAGTATTAATAATAAGGGTGAAAAAGATATCTTGTGATTTTCTAAACCTTTAAATTTCATGTACCTTTTGAAAAATAAGTAAATTTATCATCGTACCCATATTTTCAATATTATCTTGAAGTCAAGCTTTAATAAATGAACATAAGTACTTTATTTTGGCAATTAAACTGATCAATTAACATAAATTATCCATTTAGTTTTATTATACGGATCAATTTCATGCTTTCAACGATAAAATAAGAAAGATAATGTTATTTATGTATTGATTTTATGAAATAATAAATATTTAAAAATATCTATTTATAGTATAAGCGACATGAAAATAAGAAACATGAAGTATTATTAAACAATTATTTTTAATGCTTCCTTCGTTTGAATGATAATTGTCTACGATATTATTTTATAACAATATTTATCCATTTTATGTACTTAATTTCTAATTTATCCTCATCATCAATTGTAATCATTACTCTATTATAATTTTAAGATAATATTTTTTTAAAAAAATAATATAACAAAATTATCTTCTTATTTATAATTTTCTTTTTAAAAGCATAATGTACAGAACAGAAGGAGTACCACATTATTTATTCAACAACTTGTGACGCAAACAAGATTTCAAACGGAATCTCCAAAATATAAATTGTACAATTAATTAGGTCCTAATAAATAAATTATAAAGATATTCTACTGATTTTATTTTATGAGAGACAAAGTCATTTATCGTTTCATAAAAATAATTCAAAGTCTCACGTGGTTGCCAGCAGGCTATATGTTTTATTTTGTCCTTTTATTTGTCAAACTAACATTATATTCACCTCACTTGAACCAAAAACAGATCTACAATTTTTATTTTTTTAAATAAAAATACATCTTTTATTTTCTCACAAATTAGTCAACAAATTAAAGGATTTGTTCGGATATTAAAGCAAATTATGATTCATGTTTAAGGTATTGAGATTATAATTTGAATTACCTAAGAAAAAAAATGGAAAGGTTAAAGCATATTATAGAAAAAAATGACTCGCTAAATGTAAAAGGATTAATTTTCTAAGTCAAACCTTTTTAAATAATTTTTAAAATCCTAGTAAGATTTTTCACGGGAAAGGGAGTGTCAAAAAGAAGGAAATAAGTTGAGTCGATAAAATTTTCAAAAGAAAATATCATTCATTTGATAAAAAATAAGAAGGAATATTGAAAAATTCAAGCATTCACATAATTATAATACAAGTGAACAATAAAAAATTAAAATAATGAATAGATTGTCACATTATATAAATAGATAATACGCGTTTATATAATTTTAACTATTACTTTCACTTTTTCACACTTATTAAAAAAATAGTAATAAGAATAATAATATGATATAATTGTTAACTTTACACCTATTTTATTAAAATATATTTTTTAAAAAGTATTGACTGATAATTTGGTTCTAAGGGAGTAGTATTAAACACTTAACGTAATTATCAATCATAGTTATACGAAGCTATCATTTTTTTTGTCTTAATTATTATGATATTTTCTTTATAGTTTTTTTTCAAAATATATATATGCAAAAATTTACTTAGGCGTAATTTTTTACTTAATTTATTTCGAAGGTAATTTTAAAATATTATAAAGTTTTTTTTATACACCAAGTGTATCATTAAGTCAATATCAAGTCAAATTATGAAGAGAAGTTCAAATCACCCTATTAGAGCATAATACTACGATTAAGACACTAATTACACTGATGAAAAATAATCAAGATGCAGAAACAACAAAAAAATCATTGTCTAGATAATGACTGTTCACCAAAATTTACCAAAATTTTATGTATATATAAAATATAAAATAGTATCTCTGATACTCTAGCATTGAGCAGATAATGATTTAATGGAATGAAATCCCCAAATTAGGGCTGAGAGTTGAGGATACTTCGAATTGACTTCCCACTGATGGTAGGGACAGTTTTGAGATTTCACTGAAAACTATAGTGAGAGAAGGAGGATTGACTATAATACCCTCAATTTTTTTGTGGGGAGACTATAAAAAGTTGATGTTGAGGTGTGGGTAATTTAGTATTTTTAGTCGTTGAAATTGAGCAAAAATGATATCTGCAAAATTCTATAGTTTTTTTCACATGAAAATGGTGATAAGAAATGAATCTTAGCATCTAATTCGACCTCAAGACGTAAAAATTGTTAAAGATTATTTAAAATATCAAAGTTTTGACATCTCAATCGATATAAACGCTAGATAGATACAAAAAAGAAAAAGACCAACATAAAATAAATAACAAGAATAGAAACAAACTCGAACTCTTAAAACATGATGAAGGGATAGCAAATTTTAGACATTATTTAATCCGAAAAATTTAACTATTAAGGTGATGTCTGATTGTACCAAATCATTTAAAGAGAAATAAGTTTCGCATTTCACCCAATATGAACGCTTAACAATTTGGTCTGATTACAAAAATCTATATCCAAATTATTCTTTATTGATATAAGTTATAATAACGATAATATAATTTTTCGACTAATGAACGTCTTTAGCACACCTATGTTTTTACAACGTGTCTCTAAAGGTTGGTATATAATTGCAAAATATATAGTAGGTCCAATTTTCCATGTCTAGATCTCAGCAATTCAAAGCCTGTCAATTTTATACTTGTGCTCTCTATCACTCATGAAAAATATGCAAATAATTTCAACCATTCAAATGAAACAAAATGAAATGGCTTAGCACACCACTAGCCACGTTTATAAAAAATTTAGCATGCCAAACTATTTTAGATTCGGGTCGTAGAATCATTAGCTATGTTTATAAAATAATTTAGCATATTTAACTATTTTAAATTTACATCGCAGAAAATTGGCCTCATTTTATTGGAGATGTTTTTTATTAAAGATTTTTTAATACTTAGAGTATGAACTCCAAATATTTAATTAAGGAATAGGTAATTTTGTCCGAATGCCATATCCTTTAATAGTGGTATAATTTATTCAATTGTTAGGTGAAATAAGAATAAATGTATTACAATTAAATTTGAACTTTTTGTTTTTATATTTATATTATGTTATTTAAAATTATTTTATCTTATTTTATGAAATTATAATTAAGATATAATTTTTAAAAAATTCTAAATGACATAAATTGCAATAAATATTATATATAATACATATTAGCGAACAGTTCAAATAAAAGTGAAATCATTGATGAAATATAATTACATATTTATTTTACATTTAATCTTATAACGTACTATTATGAATGTTCAATTAATGTATTATGGAGTTTAAAATGAGTATTTTTTTGTCCTTATTTTTTTTATGTGTATCTAAAATTGTTTAAATTAATAATTTCGTCTTATACCAATTATTTCGTGTATGCTATTCCATTTTGACCTATTCCATCAAATATTTTTATAATTGAAAAATGTAGTTTAATAACTTGTAACAATAACATAAAAGTAGAATGTTTGAATTATCAGGTAAATTTTGTGCATATTACTTCATAATGAAAATAATTATAATTTAAATTACTTATTTAAAATGACAAAAATAAAAATAAATTTTTAATTTCGAGATGAAAATAGTATACTTATCAATAATATGTTCTAGATATTATATTAATTAGAAAATAAGTATAAATATTAGAGACTTAATTAATAATCTTATATAATATAATAATATTAAAATGACTTTAAATTACATATTTGAAGCGATCATTTCTTTTTTAAAGATAAAATAGAAAAATTATTAATTTGAATGGAAATAGTAACTTGTTAATAATATATTTTTAGATGTTGTATTACATTAGAAAATAAATATAAATGGTAAAGGACTTAAATAGTAATATAATAGAAATCATATTAAAACAATTAAAAAATAAAATAGAATGGTCACCCCTCTATAATTGTAGATAAAACATGATTAGAGAACACATTTTTTATTTTACTCTCCAAATATAAATTCTATTTCATCCCAAGGACTAAGGTTAGTTGGGTATGATTTTTTTTTTTCCAACAGTTCAACTTTTTTTTCTAAATATTTCTTCTAAAAAAATAATCAATAAAAATGAAAATGAAAATAGAATAACTTAGTACTGGAGATAAATTAAAATTTTGATTATTCATGTATTAATTATATATTGTGTTTGGTCTGCAAATAGAATAAAATTTATTCGTGCATTGATTTTATGATGTTTGGTTGGTAGATTTTAAAATATTTTATAAAAGTTATTCGAATATTAATACGTTGTTTAGTAATATTCATTATAATTCTACATGATTAATACTTGTATAACTTAAAAGAAAATTTACTTATAATTTATACGAGATAGCAAGTGAAATAAATTATGTAGATATTAATTACCTATTGCTTAATTGTTATAACGGTATTTTTCTTGGAGATTTTTATCTAGTTAGTTGCTTAATTACTGTTAGTTTCTTTTACTGAAATTCTTGTTAATTGTTTTCTTTCGTGGTAAAAGGTAGTGACTATCAATTTTAGTTGATTTCTTTGTTTAGTTTCTCTACAAACACATTGTCAATACAATTTTTTTAGTTATTTGTTATTTATTTTAATTTAATTACCTATTGCTTAATTGTTTAATCACATTGAATATGAATTACTTAATTACTATTAGTTATTTATTACATTTTTAGCTATTGATATTTATCTAATTTTAATGTAATGATTATATAGTTTGTTACTTTAATGGTGATGATAAGTATTAGCTCACTATTTTTTAAAGAAAAATTAAGAAATAAAAATTACGGTAGTTCACTAATGTTTATAAACTCTATCTAACTAATTTTGTATAATTAATATATGCATACTAATTACTAAATAGTGTATAGTTAAATTATGTATAATTAATGCATATATAAATAAATTTTACATAATTAATATATGTATAATTTATATCTACATTAATAAAATTCATATTATTAATATCTGTATAATTTTATCCGGATACTACGACCACTAAAATTATTGTCTTCTAACACTTTTCTGATCCCAATAATATTTTGCTGGAATACGTGTAAATATTTTTAAAATAATTTGTTTTTTACCATATGCCTGCATCTTAAATTATTGGTTTCGGACTTTGTATGCCCTTAAAAAGATAATGAATGATATGTATTGTTTATAATAATATCGACTTTAATTTATATTAAGCGAATAGTTAGAAATTGACACATAACCTTTAAAAAATAACTATTTAAGAATATAAATTAAATGACATTTTAAACTATTATATATTTTTCATTTTTTGTTCTATTAGAAAATATATAGTAAGGATCTCGTTGATGAAAGGTAAAATATCAGAGTGTGACAAGATATTTTTACTTCAAAGTGTAAGAAAAAGTTTCGTTTTATAAAATATAGATTTTTTTTATTTTATGTTAAAATTTAAATGTTAACAGAGTTTACGATTCAATTTATCAGGTCATGCGGACACCTACTCTAACACCTAAGTAGGAGAATCTTCAATTACCAAACATTTTGAAAATGCCGAAAACTAAGAAAAACTCATGAATAAAAGAAAGTCATGATGTGATGTTTATAAAATAAAGTTTTAGACGAGGCAGCCTTTAAACGACTCAAAGTTGATTTGTAAAGTAACTAACTTCCCAAAAAAATTAGTCTAAACAAGTAAAAAGAGCTTTCAAGATTACACGGATTAACATAATAATAAATGACGCAACTCCCACCACAGAGAAGGAAAAATAGAAGTTGTTGGAGATTATTTTTCGTCCTCACCTACGAAATATCACTGACCCTATAACAAAACAATGCCAAAAGACATAGCAAGAGCAGTATCAGTACAACCACACATACAGATAAGCATCATCAGTTAACCTGATACTCACCGCATAATATAAGAAAACAACTAGTAAGAAACATGCAAAAAGACCAGTTGTTCTTCCATATTTATATTCTCTTGCCCTTACCATTTCCGAATGCTTTATTATATACAAGTATCTGCCTATAACCCCTTGCCCGCTCCGTTCTTAATCATAGTTTAACTGTTCGATCACTCAGATGAGGTTTAGGATGTAGCTATTACCAACTCGGTCAACCACTCACGACAGATCTAATTCTTTCACATCACTACTCAATCCTTTACCCCATAGTACATTCTACCAAGACTTGTTAACTGTTTCAATACGAATTCCCTTCTAAGGTAATACCCAGCTACTCAACATTTACGATATGCACCACTCATTTCTCTAAAATAGCACATAGTAACACCTGGACCCTCGATTTTTATTACCACACTACCTCCCGATTTGGGTTTGATCATTTTAGTTCATTCATTAACGAGATATATAACAAATAAACACGACATGATAAAAAAACGTATACGAAATGCATAATTCAATTATCACTTCAAAAGCCATGTACAGTTTCACATTCTCAATAGCAAATAAATATGACAATGCAATGGTGCTCTCATGCATACATGCATATAGCGAAACCATTAACAGGTTTTGTTAAAGAATGACAAAAGTCCCACATCGGTGGTTAATAAGATGGGTGAACTCCTTATAAGGCATGGGCAATTCTCCTCCCTTTGAGCTAGCTTTTGGGGTGTGAGTTAGGCCTAAGACCTAATTTCACATGGTATCAGAGCGGGGCCCATCTCATCCGATGTTGAGGCCACTCAAAATCAAATTTTTCCATGCACCAGATGCTAAGCACTGGGCGTGAGGTGGGGTGTTAAAGAATGACAAAAGTCTCACATCGATGGTTAATGAGATGGGTGGACTCCTTATAAGGCTTGGACAATTCTCCTCACTTTCAGCTAGCTTTTGGGGTGTGAGTTAGGCCTAAGACCTAATCTCACATGTTTTCATCACACAAACAAGGATTAAACCTTCACCCAACCTTAGTTCACACGATGAGGCTTCCTTTGACACTATATACTTAACAACTGGGTATACAAGCACGATGATTCTTTTTTCGGTACACGAAGGCCTACACATGAATTCTACCGTCAATTATTCATATACTACGTAGTGAAAATAGATTTAAGACTACTCAATTAAATAAACCTAGTCTATCTAGAAGCCAAGCAATCGTAAAGATATTTTAGCCTCAATCCTGGCTTTCGGACAACGAGATGGTGGATTCGATTGAAAATTCGCAAGCTATCGACATACTTACGCTAGACTTGTCTTTCTTCTCCCTTTCTAAGCCTAGAACATCCTTTTGAGGGTTTTAGGGGTGATCCTCGCCTTTTTAGGTGTTTTTAGAAAAAAGGAGAAAATAAAACTTCGCATTATTTAAGTTTTGTCCCGTTCATCCCGCTCCGGCGCAAATTATCCTGCTGGAGCGCTGCCGCCCTATTGCAGCTGGCCTGCTCTGACGGGATGATGGCCCAGTTCTTTTTCGTTGTTTTGCCTTTTCTAAATAAGAAGGTCGTTACAAGTAATGCTTGTCGTTTATATTTTTTGATAAAGTGAAAGAAATAACTACGCTAATCTTATTTTAGTTACATAATAAAAGTGTGGCTCACTTACATGTGTCAATGTTTTCTTTTTATGACTTAAAAATATTTCGAACTCTATTAGTTAGATATATATCACTTCACTCTTATATTACAGATTTTATCACTTTTATGAGAAAATTACACAAAATGACAAATACATAATGTATGTTATGTGATATAATTATAATTTGATTATTTTTAGTTCGTGTTTATGATTTTATGAAATTTTACTATTAATTTTTTAAATGTACTAATTTAAAATTTGTATAATTCGATCCTTGATTATATAAATTCTAAATATATATAATTCAACTCCTAACAATATAAATCTAAAATTTATATATATATACATTTATTTATTTTAATTATTTATATATAATTTATAAAAAATCATTACAAGCGAAATATAGAAATGAAGTAAGAATATTCTACCAAAGCACGTGATTCTCAGATGGAATCATAACCAAAAATAGCCGAAGAAAAGGAATAGTCCTTCCTCCCTCAACTCCGGATTTGGCTCCTCCACACTCTATGTGGTGCAGTCACAATATACACGTGTCTCTGCAATTATTTTAATGGTCGAGATTTATTTGGTGAGCTAAATAATTTTTATTTATCTGCAATTGATTTTAGGTGCTTATTTTTTTTTAAAAAAATAATAATAATCTAGTTTATATTATTTTTGTTCATTTTTAATTATTATAATTTTCTATTTTAGTGTTAAATTATAGAAATTTTTAATATTATTCCAGCATTTTGATATTTAATAAATTTCAACTTATAATATTTTTTTTATAGTTTTTGAATACTCATTTTTCTTTTAAAATATTGAATTAATATAATCTAATTTGACTTTAAAAATTATTTGAATTGACTTTTAAAAATCGCAATACGATAAAATAAAAATAAAAATAAACTAAGAGAGTATTAAATATGTGTTGGATATTTAATTTTTTTTTTGGTAATTTAAAATTATGAGATTAATCAATGTTTGAATATATAATATCATTTCAAATAAAGAGAATAAATTCTAAACTTTTCAAAAAAGCTTATTTTGGAAATTTCATATTCTTATTTTTACATTTTCAAATTAAAAAAATCTCTCACAAGTCTATATTTATATTAATTAATAATAATTACATGTATACAATTTTTTTGGAGAATACCAGAAGAGTAATGAAATATTTCACCTAATATGAATATGATGATATAGTTGCTAATAATATTATTCAATAATTGACTTCTGGTAGAGAGCAATACGCTACAACTTATGTTTGATTTTTTTTGAACAAAAAGTTGTTCATAAATTTAGTTTTTTTTTTTTTGAAACAAGAAAATAAATTTACTCTCGTTATGAATTTTTGCTTATTTGATAAAATTATATAAATAATTAAGGCAAATTAATAGTTTTCGCAACTTACTAAATTTTTATATACATGATCAAAAGTAAAAGTTAACCATTCAAAACAAAATTTTAACTCAAACAAAACTTCTTTATCATGATTTTGATTCAAATAGCTTAACAGATCAAATAGAATCGTCGACACTTTCTCCATAATTAAAAACAATTGATATTTCCAAAGTTCAAGTAAATAGTTGAATTTTTTTCATACGAATATTTTAAATTTGTTTAGGATCACAAGTTTAATTTTAATTTTTAAAATGTAATGTCAAGTCAAACAGTGCCACATAAAATAAAACACAAAAATTAATAATTTTATATTTTTTTTTAATTAGCCGAAGAAGTTAAAATAAAAAGTAGGGATTATTAATGTAGTTAGCAATTCTGTCAATTGGTGTTTCAACAGAATATAATTTAATTTATTTCACACATTTAATTACTATCTTCGAATCAACAATATTTTTAACATAGGGTTTCATAATAATGTTAGTCTATGTGTTCGATAACACTTTATTAAATATTGATTTTACATATCTATATAAAATTATAAATAAAAAAATATGATTAATAATATTGAAATTTAAAAAGATAAATAAACAACTATCGTTGAAAATTGGAAAGATGAAAAACGACATCTCATTACTCTATGTATTCATAATAATTAATTAAAAACTCTAATTTTAACAAATGGTCACTCTCTCACTGTCTATAGTTTATATTTTCTGACATCACTTTAATCTATATACACGTTGCAGATCATATATAACTATTGAATTTTCTAGATTCTTTTTATTTACCCAAAATTTTCAGTAGTATTATATTTTATTGGAAATATCTTTGATCAAAATGATATTTTTTTTATGTCATTTTATATTTTTTTATTTTTTTAAATTTTGATACTTTAATTAAAAATAAAAAAATATTAATTTATTTTAAAATTAAATTAAACTAAAATTTTAATTATTTAGCACTTTTCCTTTTCATCTGATCAACAAAAGGAATCTTGAGCATTAAATAATGAACACGTGTAAAAGTTTTATGAATTTTTTAATCAAAGTTATTTTTATGAAAAATTTTATGTTATTCATAATGGTTTGAAATATAATAAAACGTCTTTTAATTTATAAATCTCAACAAGAACGGAGAAAAATTATTGAGTAAATTTATGTACAATTTTTTTTAATTATATATATTTATTAATGGAGAAGGAGTAAGATATTCTAATAAGATTTTTCTTTTAAAATAATAACTCGAAAATGCCTCTCAACCAATTGTAAAACAAAACTCCAAAATAACTTGCACGGTAGATTCGATCTGGAATAAAATCTAATTTTAAAATAATTTACAAAATTATTTTTTAATCTTATGAAGCGTGATAATAATCAGTATTGGATCAAAGTTAATTTCTTTTTATATAAATAAGTTATTTCGTATAAAACAATGACAAAATAATCACATAACGTATTTTAATTTTTCTCAGCTCATCATTTGCACTCAATAGATTCTACGTTTACGATATCCTATCTGATTACTCATAATTTTTATGGTTTCTTTTTCTAAAAGTCAAATTAGAAAAATTATTTTATGATAAATTATTTATCGTATTAGTATGAGATAAAATCATAATGTGTAACACTAATTATATCTTTTTTAAATATTTAATTTTTTATTTAAAATATAAAATTAATATAATTTTAAAAATTGTCTAAATTAACTTTCGGAAAGGTAATATTATATAATTTTTTGTGGCAGACAAATCATTTATTGTTTCACCAAAATAATGCACTTGGAAAGCGGGCCAAAGGGGTCACGTGGTTGTCAGCGGGCGATAAGTTACTTTGTCTTTTTCCCTATTTTTTATTTTCCAATATATTAAAAATGAATTTTTTATTTAGTTATCTAATTTAACTTATTAAGAAAAAAAAATCTTTTTAATATTAAGTAGCATCTATAATTATTTTGATTTTTTTAAAACTAAACCTCAGTTAATGAGTAATTATTATGGTAACAGTATTTTATTATCACGATTTGATCCTAATTGATGCAAAACCATTTTTTCATGTTTATTTTAATTGTTTCTGCAATAATATGTTACTTATAAGAATAATAACACCCGTTACAATACGTAAAATTATCTCTTTATACTACACATAGAAAACTATATTGTAATAATATATTATGAAAAATATATTATATATAAGTAAAATAAATAAAACTAAGTGTTTTTAAATATGAGTATCTAAAATAATAATATTTAAATAATGCATATAAATTATATGGTTTATGATTATCACTTCGCGATGAATGTTCATTAGAGTTTACTTTAATTGACAAAAATATTTCTTCTTTTTTATATCAAAATTATTAAACTAATTCTTTTTCATACTTTTCTTCAAAAATAAAATCTAAATAGTACCTCACTGCAATAATTGGGAAAATTAATAAGTACTTTCTTAATTTATGTTCAAAATTTAACAAAAGATATCAATCAGCGTTGAACTCATAAGATAATGTCACATAGGCCAAAAAAGAAGAAAGTTATTAATAAATAAGTTTAAAGAATAATAAAATCTTAGTATATTATAAATATGTCTCTAGAATTTCGAACACAAATTTAGAGATTACTTATGAATTATACTATAATAATTATGTAAATTTCAAATGATTATTATCAGTATAATGCCATTTAACGCTATATAAAGTTGTACTCTTTCTAACAATTTTAGTTGTAGTGGGGTCATTTGATTGGTAGGCTAAATGGTGGGCTAAAGATATAAATCACACTTACAAAATGATTTGGATTATTTTTATTCATTTCATCATTTAAATATAAATAATCCATATAGGACAGAAAAATATTGAAAATATTTATAAATTTAGCGAGTATTTAAATTATATTATAAGATTCAAGATATACTATTTAAATTTTAGTTAATAAAGTAAAAAAAATATTTTTAATAATTTTTACGTATAATTTAAAAGTGTATTCAGTACTTAGCATTCTGCGATTTTGTCCATGTCCTCTGCCTACCAACCAAATAACATGTTTTTCCGTAAATACCCCTATTGTTGTAAGTTCTCTATAAAGCACACTTTCATCTTTAACTAAACCATCTCTCATTTTGGGGGGAGTAAACTCTGCAATCCAATTATTAGGTACTCATTTTTCATCTCTTCTCAATTTATTTTATCACTATGATTATTATTTTGTTAAATTTAAGCTAATTTTATAGCTAATTATACATGAAGAATCATAATTAGTGTTAACAACTTGGTAGTTAATTATGCTTTTTTTTTTTGTACAATGCATGACATAGTTAGAGTAGAACAAATTAATTTGTTGCTCATGAGTCATGTTTCACGCATGCTGAAGTTTTTGGGTTTGATTTTTTTTTTTTTGGAGTCAGTTTTATAAACCAATGTGTTGAAAATAATTTTCTGTGAAGAACAAATTATATTGTTCCGGAATCAGTTGCTAATTTTGAAGTGAAAGAGCATAATCTTATTTTTTGGTAATGCTGCAATAGAAGCATATATTAGTAATTTTGTATTTTAGCATATTTAAGAAAAATGTTATTAGTCGAAAAATTATGTTGTATATATAGTCAAATTATAAATATTTAAAGTTCGGATATTTTTGACAAAAGTTAGGTTTGAACTTGCTCTGTTTTCGTTTACTACTGTTCTTCCCTAAATTTGAATAAATTATTGAGAAAGCGGAATGGATTATTTCTCTTGAGTTTTTTTTTTCTGGATATTTCTATGTTTTTTTTTGTGTGAATATGGAGGTAAATTTGTCAAAAAGTTTAGATGATTTTTGGAAGACAACTTAGATTAGTGATGTTTAACGATTAATTAGTATAAGTTGAGTGACCATTCAGATATTCAACTCCATATTTAGTCAATTTGCCTTTACATCAGTTGATTTTACAATGATAATTAGTAACAAGAAAATGGCCATTGTGCATAAATTTCAACTTTTAGTTTCAAGATTGTACTGAACTTGGCGTTTTTCGTGGGATGCTGTTGTTGTTAATCTGATTGTTAATAGCATTATGTTTTTGGAAGAGGTTTCATATTGATGCTATTTGTGCCTTAAAGTTTCTTAAGTAGTGCTCAATCGGTATGTGATTGATGATAAGTAGTACATTTCTTGGCTGTGGGTTCTTAACTTGGATTCGTCGTTGTAACAGTTGTTTGTCCTCAAGTTTTCAAGATGTCGGATGCTAAGGCCCCCGTGGCCACTGCTTACCCTAAGAGGAAGATCCAGTTGGTGGACTTCCTTCTTTCGTTTCGATGGATCATTGTTATCTTTTTTGTCCTTCCATTCTCGTTCTTGTATTACTTCTCGATATATCTAGGGGATGTGAAATCCGAGAAGAAATCTTACAAGCAACGCCAGATGGAACACGATGAGAATGTTAAAGAGGTTGTGAAGCGTCTTGGACAGAGGAATGCAGAAAAGGATGGTCTTGTATGCACAGCCAGACCTCCTTGGGTTGTTGTTGGAATGAGAAATGTCGACTATAAACGTGCTCGTCATTTTGAAGTTGATCTTTCAAAGTTTAGAAATATACTTGATATTGACACGGAGCGAATGGTTGCTAAAGTTGAGCCTCTAGTCAATATGGGCCAAATGTCAAGGGTCACTATCCCAATGAATCTTTCCCTTGCAGTTCTCGCTGAGCTCGATGATCTTACCGTTGGTGGTTTGATCAATGGGTTCGGGGTTGAAGGAAGTTCTCACATATTTGGATTGTTCTCTGACACTGTTGTAGCACTTGAGGTTGTTCTAGCTGATGGAAAGGTTGTTAGAGCTACCAAGGACAATGAATATTCTGATCTTTTCTACGCTATTCCGTGGTCTCAGGGAACATTGGGGCTTCTTGTTTCAGCTGAAATCAAGCTTATACCAGTTGATCAATACGTAAAACTTACCTACAAACCTGTAAGGGGTAATCTTAAAGAGCTTGCACAGGCTTACGCGGATTCTTTTGCACCTAAAGATGGAGATCAGGACAATCCTTCTAAAGTTCCCGAGATGGTAGAAGGCATGATTTATGGTCCAACCGAAGGGGTTATGATGACCGGTATGTATGCTTCGAGGAATGAAGCCAAACGAAGGGGTAATGTAATCAACAATTACGGTTGGTGGTTCAAACCATGGTTTTACCAACACGCTCAAACCGCACTGAAAAGAGGGGAATTTGTTGAGTACATTCCAACTAGGGACTACTACCACAGACACACGAGATCGTTGTATTGGGAAGGTAAACTAATTCTTCCATTCGGTGATCAGTTCTGGTTTAGGTTCCTCTTAGGATGGCTCATGCCACCAAAGATTGCTCTGCTCAAAGCTACACAAAGTGAGGCTATTAGAAACTATTACCATGACCATCATGTCATTCAAGATCTTCTTGTTCCTCTTTACAAGGTCGGTGATTGTCTCGAGTGGGTTCATCGCGAGATGGAGGTAAAAATCCATTCTTTTAGTCCGTTTTTTGGTTTTTGGCAATTCTTTAACTAAAGCACATTTTGGTACAGGTATATCCAATTTGGCTGTGCCCACACAGAATTTACAAGCTGCCAGTGAGACCAATGATCTACCCTGAACCAGGATTCGAGAAACACAAAAGGCAGGGTGACACCGAATATGCACAAATGTATACTGATGTTGGTGTGTACTATGTTCCGGGAGCAGTCCTGAGAGGTGAGCCGTTTGATGGTTCAGAGAAATGCCGACAACTTGAGCTTTGGTTGATAGAGAACCATGGATTTCAGGCTCAATACGCGGTGACTGAGCTGACAGAGAAGAATTTCTGGAGGATGTTTGATAACGGTCTGTACGAGCAATGCAGAAGGAAGTACAAAGCTATCGGAACGTTCATGAGTGTGTACTACAAATCGAAGAAAGGAAGGAAGACAGAGAAGGAAGTGCAGGAAGCTGAGCAAGAGAAAGCTGAACAAGAGACTCCTGAAGCAAATTGATTCCAAAGAATAGTAGAATTTCTATGACTCTTTTTTTTTATGATCGTCTGTTTAGTTGGTTTCAAGTATGAATTTTCGCCTTTTAAAATAAGCAGCTACATTGAAGAAGTATTTTAGTAGTAGTAAGGTCTGCTTGCCTGTTCCAAATTCAAAAAATGTTTCAAATAATAATGGTTAGTGCAGTTCAAAACTCTCAAGTTTCATTTCTCTCTATATATACTACTGCTTTTTTTTTTTCAAGACATTTCTGCCTCATGAAATTTGAAAAAAATTAAGATGCAAGAAGTTGTGTTCAGTCATAATTACCAATTATGATATTTTTCGAAATTTTATAGCTAAACATGATTTTTGAAATTTAATTTCAAAAAAAAGGTAATATATGTTGATGGCCAAATGAACCTAACTCAACTAAAGACAACAACATAACATGGATAAATAATGAATTATAAGAAATAAGGTATATATTAGTTTTGTGTATAAACAATACTTTGTCGGGTACGAATTTTTTTGGGCAAGGGACAAAAATCACATAATATTAAGATATTATTATCATTTGTCACTTATAAGTTTATAATTACAAAAATTTCTCAAACTGATACAATAATATAAGCGCGGATATATTAATTTGATGTGCGAGATACATTAATTGTTAGGTAAGATACATTACATTTTATACATGATACACTAATCTGATGCGCGAGATACATTAGTTTGAAGCGCTGATTTATTAATCTGATGCGTGAAAATGAGGGATTTTAGGAATTCGTAAAACTAACACGAAATAATGGTAAAAGACAAATTATATTAGTAATACAAGAGGATTTAATGCATTAGCATGATTAAAAAGTCAACTGACCCTCAAAATATTTTTTACATCTTTTTTGCAATATTTCTGAAAGGTATCTTTAAAAAAAATATTTCTTTGAAATTACTTCTTTTCCGTTTTTTCTCTGTTATCCCCTGAACTGTCAGTATCGAGACCAAGTTTAGAATGTCGTCTATATTAATATGTAAAACTAAATAATGAATAAAAAATAATTTGAATATATTAATACAAATATTATTAATACATTCTATTTAATATTGTTCGTATACATCCTATCAAATGACTACTGAATGAGACCCTTAACTAGGGATGGATATACGGGACCAGTTTAGCTTAACCCGCAAAATTTTTATTTACTTCATCCACATAACAACTTTTTTCATTTTCAACCTATCCCGCCATGCCTCACCCCACCTAACAATTTTTTCATTTTCAACCCACTTCACCGCATAACAATCTTTTTCGTTTTCAACCCGTCCCAACCTGACCGCATAGAGTGGCCCCCACAATTTTTTAAATTTTTTTTTCTAGTTAAGTTTCATACTAAAAATAAATTATTTTTTTATTAAATTGTATTAATTTAAAGGATAATGACTTAGAGATTTATTTTTAGAGGTCAATTAGTAACATGTAAAAAATTAAATTATTTTTTATTGAACCATTTTCATTTACTATCTTTAATATTTTAATAGCTTTAAAGAAATCATCTTAAGAAATAATGTCCTATCACTATTATAACATGTACAAAGTTAAAAGAAAATATGAACTCATGCACCGCACTGCCGAGGCGGAAGTTGCGGTTCGAGCCCCGTCAGTCCCGACGAATCCAATAAATATATCAAAAAATATCTCCCTTTTTCTGGTCCAATGGAAAGGGAAAGCTGAAAGAAAAGAGAGTTTCAATCCACAAATGATCCGATACATATAAAGATTCTACTTGAACTCGACTCCGTGAAACCATCCCGTTCCGCCCTGCATTAATTTTTTTAAAAAAACCACTCCGCGTCCCTCCCACCCCACTCAACCTTAAAACTCACCCCACCCCGCATCCGCGCCACCTCATTTCCATCCCTACCCTTAACCCACCAATCAAACATATATTCCATTTTTTTTTTTCAAAATTAAAGAAAAAAGTAACCGTTAGAAAAGTAGAACGTTATGCCTAACGTTACAATCCCACCTATAAAAATAGAGCCTATACACAATATTCTCTACATACTCTATTTATTTATTAAAAGCATAGCAAAGAAATTAGGATAATAAGAGATATGGGTATGGTGGTTGTTATTTCTCTTCCATTTATACTTTTCACAATTCTTATTGGATTTGGATGTTTTTTCTTTGGAAGAGCTAAAGGTAGACAAGATATCAAGACCAATCCCCAAGTCTTTGGGGTACCCACCCCACCACCTGGTGCACCTCTTTCTTCAACTCATGAATTCAAACTACAAGACAATACTTCAAATGTGTAAAAATTCAACACACATTGGGGGTGGATTCATTCTACTTGTTGCAAACATGAATAGTGTGAATGATATATATATATATATTTTTCGTAAGATTCTCGAATATTCTTTATTTTTTCGAATTTCAATTGTGAGAGCCAGTAGAGCTGACCTATACTGAGTATGTTGTTAATTATTGTTGTTGTTGTTAAAGTTTGTATTACGAATTGGTGATTAAAGTATGTTTTGATCATATTTTGGTAATGATATTGTATCAAGTGAGTGCAAACTCCCTCTTATATTACTTTATTATTATTTATTATGTGACAATAGTGAACTTCAATAGTTGTTCAATTTTTTAATTTTTATAATTATTTATGTATTTACAATGTTTCTTCAATTAAAAAAAAAAAACACTATTTCCTCTCTCATTAGAGGGAGTGCAATTTATATGTTTTCAATTCTAAATACTACAGAAGTATTTGAAAAAAGACGCAGCAAAATTTTTTTAAAAGGGTAAGTAAGTTAATTAAAATTTTTAATTAAATAACATAATAATTGATATATTTATATATAATTGTTTTTACGGTTTTTTTAAAAATAAACTCAAAATCACATCATAAAATATCAATTCTTTAACCGATTTAATTTGGATTGCAGTTCTATTTAACGCAATTACCCTGAGTCATGGCGTAATGTTTTGCAAATTAATTTTTTATCTATTTATTATTTTGGAAAACTGATTTAATCGATTATACGATCCCCATTAAAGATTTTTAAAAGAAGAAAAAAAAGGTAAAGCAATCTCTATCATATACTTCAACAGTATACAATACTTTTAGTTTATTGGAAATTATATACTCCATATTTCCTATAAATAATAGAATATACATTTAGCAATTTTGTGATGATAAAAATCAATTATATGGTATAAAAATATCAACATGTTATTTGGAGTAATATTATTGTGATTAAATAAATGATTTAGGATTGATATAATATAAGAACTATTTATACCATACATTATTTTACCTAATTCAGTAAAGCAATTCGGTTGATATAGTGTGTAAGAAAAATATTAAATTTGTCATATTGAAACTGGTAATTTTAATATTATTTATGATGAGATTAATTATACTTAAATTATTTCTTTTTCGATGTTTGATTTCATATATTCAAGGATAATTCTGTCTTTAATCATATTTATTCATCTATTACTAAATAAAAAACATGGTAATTGTAATACTATGAGGTGCTATATAATACTTAAAAAAAATTTATAACTAATATTATGCATTGAAAATACTACTAAACTAGATATTGATTAATATCGATCAAGGTAATATGGAAAATATATTCATACAATTAAGTTACCTTTGAGGTAATCATAGGTAAAACTATATAATAAGTATTAAATAATGAATACTTAAAATTGTACAATTACCATATTATTACTTGTTAAACTAAGTAAAGTATAACGTAAAAATCGTTAAGTTGATCCATATAACTTAATTACATATGACAAAATGGAAAGTGAGATACCTCATTATAATTCGATTGATCCTCACGTTAAAATTGGGATTTAATTTGTTTTGTTTCCATTTTCGACTATAAAAATTTGACTAAATAAATACTTCAATGAAACATTTGTAAGAACTCAACTTAAAAATTATCATTTTCCACAAGTATTGAAAGAAAACACAAAATCAAACAATACAAAAAATGACTTCTTCCCATTTTTTCTTTCATTTCCTTTCTTTGTTTGTCATTTTCTTGATAATAATTAAGGTTTCTCAAGTTCATGGTAGTGGTTCAGTGTTTAATGTTCAAAATTTTGGTGCCAGTCCTGATGGGAAGACTGATAGTAGTCAGGTAAAATCGCAATCATCGAAATTAATAATCTAGAAAATATAACAGACAAGCTGCTATAACATGTTACAATATACTAATAATGTATAGAGTGGTAAAATTACCATTGTCCAAAATAGTTATCGATGCATTTTTGGTGAATAATTACATTGCGTAGATAAATAACTTCTTTCAATGTATATGTCTCCTCACTTTTTACTTTTTCTTGTTAATATACATAGAATATACACTGATTATACATATATTATACATCCGCCGATTATTGTTATCGTTATTTCTCAAGTCTTTTTGTTTGTTTGTTTGTAGGCATTTTTGAAGGCATGGGGCCAAGCATGTCAAAACAATGGAGGAGGCACAGTCCTTATTCCAATAGGAACTTTTTTGTTGAATACATTAACATTTAATGGGCCATGCAAAGGCCCAATGTTTTTTAACATTAATGGACTTTTAAAAGCTCCTTTGGGGAAAGTCAAAGATGATTATTGGATATTATTTGCACATATTGATGGGCTGACTATTAATGGACAAGGTTCGTTAGATGGTCAAGGCCCATCTGCATGGTCCTTGTATAATGACAACGGCCCAAATCCTCCTTCGGTAAAAAAAAATATTTTTATTGCATATTCAATATTTTCTTCCCTTCTAAATGTTTATTTTGCGTAGTAAACACATAAATAAAATCATAAATAAAAATATTAAAAAGGAAGTAAAATATAACCTCCGTCTAGTTTATCAACATTACTGAAGTATACATTATCTAATATACTTTGATCGTATATGTTGTATATATGTGTATATAGTATGTATACTATATTTTTATAATATGTATCAAGTATATACTACCTATTCACTATGTACATATTTTTTTTAACAAGATTTTCCAAAGATAGTTAGTTGTAATATTTTATATAAAAAAATTATAATATCTTAATATTGGAATTAAATAGAGATTTCAAATGTAACTAATGGAATTACTATTATAGTCATTACTAGAAACATAAAATTTTTCCATTGTGAATCAATGTAAATTTTATGCTATATATAATGTATGATTTTCGATGAGAAAATGTAGGGTGGTAAACAAATTTTCATTGAAATACAATTTTTCTTCTTATGATTCAGTCAAAATATTTGTATAGTTGCTATAAACTAATCGTTTTTATAACCTTTTATTATGGACTAACAACATTTTATTTTCTTGTATATTATAAACAGTCGATAAAATTCAACAGCATAAGCAATGCTTTTCTACAAGGCATAACATCAATCAACAGCAAGTTCTTCCACTTCCAAATTAATAAAAGCCAAGGAGTTCATTTTCAGAACATGACCATAATAGCGCCAGGCGAAAGCCCAAATACTGACGGGATTCATATAGGCGACTCCAACGGTATAATTATTAACAAAGTAAATATTTCAACAGGAGATGATTGTGTTTCAATTGGGCCTGGTACTTCTAATGTTCATATTTCTGAGGTTAATTGTGGGCCTGGACATGGCATTAGCATTGGAAGTTTAGGAAAATACCAAAATGAAGGTGATGTTAATGGAGTTATTGTGACAAATTGTAATATTGGGAAAACTCAAAATGGACTAAGGATAAAGAGTTGGGCACCTTCACCTCCTAGCAAAGTTTACAATGTCACTTTTGTTGATATTAATGTGAATTATGTTGAAAATCCTATCATCATTGATCAACACTACTGTCCTCACTCTTCTTGTAAAAGTCAGGTACGTAATTTATGTGACACATTTTTCTTTTTCAAATTTTATTTAACTATTCATTTTATTCTTATTGAGAATATCTACTACCTCGTAGATATTTATCACTTGTTTTACATTACAACTTTTAAAAATAGTTTCTTTTCTCTCTTTTGTATCGTCTAGTCAAATATTGCTACATAATCAATAGAACTTTCAATAACAAACAAGTTTTATATATAGATTCTATAGCAATCAAAGTTTTTTTTTTTCAAAAAAATAACTTTCATATTATGTTATATTTTATTATATATTTTTTCCGAATCAGACCCCAAAATGAACTCTCCTTTTGTTTCACTTCATAAAAATAAAATACAAACGACTTTGTTATAGAAAGATTTAAAAATAATACTTTATCAAATGTATAGATAGCTAGTGGTAAAAAAACCTAAGCATTTGAACATTTATTGTTTGTAAAATGCATTTTTTTGCTTGTATATTAATTATATATATTTGTATATAGGGCGAATCACAAGTGCAGATTTCAGATGTAAAATTCATAAATGTAAAAGGAACTTCAGCATCAAAAGAGGCAGTAGTGCTTGATTGTAGCAAAAGTGTACCATGTCAAGGGATTGAGCTAAAGGGTTTGCAATTAACTTTGGATGGCCAACAGAGTACCTCTGCAACTTGTGCAAATGCAAATATGAAATTTAATGGACCACAAATTCCTTCTCAATGTAGTTGATTATTCTTATACCAATTTTTCTACTATATTTAGAGGTTGATAGATAAGTGAGTGTGAATCCGGATTTAATCTGGCTTTGATATGAGTATCGGACACATTGGAAGCTAGGAAATAGGAGTAGTTTATTTTGGTTTCTAATTCCATCAATAAACCCCTTTAATTACTAGTTGTAATGTCTAAGGAAATGAAATATGATTTGACCTTTGGTAATTTCTTTGTCTCTCTTAATTGTACTCTTATTTGAAGTAGCTAGTCATTTTTGTTTTATCTTAGTTTCTCTTTTTGATTTAATTTATATACATCGTCAACATAAACATTCTAAACCTACGTAATAGATCAAAGAATATATGTATAATAAGTCCCATCAACAAGCGGAACTTATAACGCGATTTTTTGATGTAAAAATTACTTACACGATGTATCCATATATATATATATATACTCCTTTTAAAATATGGAGTATAGTGTGTAATGCATTACTTCAAAGAACAAAATGGACTTCAAGCCTTTTGGATGAGTTTAAAAAAAAAATAACTTTTAAAAAGTACTTTTGAAAGTGCTGAAATTTATTTTTAAAATAAATAATTATGTGTTTGGATAAAAGTGTTTTAGTTGAAAAAAGAATTGTTGATGTGTTTGGCAAATAAGTGCTTGTAAACACTTTTTTTTAATCAAAATATCTGAAATACCCTTAAAAGTGTTAACATATAAAAAAATTGATGAACTTAAGGTTTTTATACTTAAAAAATTACAACAAAACTAATTTATATTTTAAATCCATAATAATAATAATAATAATAATAATAATAATAATAATATAATAATAATATAATATATTTCTTTATCATCACAATTTTTTACAATATATAATAATAACAATATATTTCTTTATCATCACAATTTTTTACAATATAATAATAATTTAATAATAATAATAATAAAATAATAATAATGATAATAATAATAATAATAATGATAATAAACTAATAATAAAATAATAAAATAATAATATAATAAATAATAAAATAAAATAATAATAATAATAAATATTAATAATAATATACGAATAATAATAATTAAAAAAAATAAAAATTAAGGGCGAAGTTAATAGTTGGTTAACATAAAATGATTTATGTAATGCATTACTTCAAAGAACAAAATGGACTTCAAGCCTTTTGGATGAGTTTAAAAAAATACTTTTAAAAAGTACTTTTGAAAGTGCTGAACTTATTTTTAAAATAAGAAGTTATGTGTTTGGATAAAAGTACTTCAGTTGAATTTTTTTTTTGATGTGTTGGCAAATAAGTGCTGGTAACACTATTTTTAATCAAAATATCTGAAATACCCTTAAACGGTTAACATGATAAAAATTGATTAACTTAAGATTTTTATACTTAAAAAATTAAAACAAAACTAATTTATTTTTACATTCATAATAATAATATTTCTATCATTACATATTTCTTTATCATCACAATTTTTTTATAATAATAATAATAATATAATTAAAAAAAATCATATTAATAATAATAATAATAATAAATAACAATAATAATAATAAAATAATAAATATAATCTCAATAATACTAATAATAATAATAAATAATAAAATACCAACAAATATAAATAATACATAGTAATAATAATAATAAATATATTATAATAATAATCATAATAATAATAACTAATAATATCATATTTACTAAACTATTTTTTATCAGCATCCTTTGCTATATATCCTATTTTTTTTTTCAAAATAGTGATAACAACTAATAAGTCAATTTATTCTCCATGTGTAAAAAGATATTATTCTTTAGTGGTGTATATACTCTATATATACTATGTGTTATTAAAAAGCATTTATTCTTTCCAGGATTTTGATAATAAGTTTTAAATATTTTTCCTTTTACCGTTTTCTTAAAATTATAAGGTAAGAGTGAAGATGTGTTATGTTCGGTGGTATTTGCAAAAAGAGACAAGGGAGCACTTTTTGGACTTGAAATTAAAGATAGAGTTGGTAAACAAAATATAAACCGTTTTTCAATTTTGAAAATCAACGGGATTTTAATTTTTCATAATGAAATACTAATATAAAATATAAAATAAGAAAATTATAAAAAAATGAATAATACTTTTTGTTATCGAATGAGTTCTAACTATTTTGTTTGGGTTTTCATCCGTTTGGTATGCATATTAGAACATAACTAAATTCAAATTCGCGCTGAGAAGCCTCACTTGGAAAGATAAATCGCTCTTAACAAAGACGACTCCGTACCAAAAAGACTCAAACCCATAACTTCTTTGATTACTGAAAGAGATGTTACCCATTATTAAGAGGCCTTCAAAGTGCCCAAAAGTAACAACTTCTCTAGGTTAACTTTGATGACATTAACATTCAACTAATCAACTAAGTAAATTAGTAGATCTCAAGTATTACAGGAGTTTGAAAAGTGAGTTATTATTATAATTATTATAATTACTTTACTATATAATATATAATCATAACTATTATGAATTCAATGATTATTAACATCCTTTTGTCACGAGAGTCTCGTGTGATGAAATTGGCATTTTGTGTCGTGCCCTACATCTTCAACTTGTTCATACCTTCAAGAGTTGCCGCTTTCGAATTTGAAAAATAAATAAAAGACACATCAATTTTCTTAAATTGATGCGAGAGAATTGTTCAAGTGATAAATATTTTGCGCCTTCAATTTCAAATTGTTAGTTCGAGTCAGTAATAAGGCAAAGTAGAATCTCTTAAGAACGAATAAGAAAACTATTCATATAATAAATATACGAGAAATGAAATTTGTTTGACTACATTATACTCTAAATAATGCTAGAGAATATGACGTTTTGCACACCCTTAATGTGTGTTTTAATTTGTGATTTTCACTTTATCCTACCTTTTTTATTTTATTTTTTATGATGATTTGTAATTTTTTGTAAAACAATAAAGAATTACTATTTTATAAAGTTATCGATCCACTTTGAGCAACTATGGATGAGGAAAGGAGCTTTCGATATTTTCTATATGGCTAAGCAAATTTTCTTAGCTAAACAAAGTTAGGTGATTGATAGTTTGGTTATGAAAAAAAAAAGAATTTAGGGTGCAAATCACCCATGTAAGAAAAAATAGAATATGATGTAAATTGCACAATAGAACATATATTAAGGCCCTTGAATGAGCTTATAAAAAATAATTTATAAGTCAAAAGTTAAAAGTCAGAAGTAGATGATATTCTATTTTTGACTTATTTTAATTTCTTTAGCTAAAACTCGGTGCTGAAAATCAATGGGCAAAAATTAATCTGCACCTTGTGCTTGTATCAAACTAAATCAATTTTCATTATTATGCGATTTAATAAATAAAACGCATGTTATGTTAATTAATTAAAGTTAAGTAAAATGAACATATTTAAACACATGACATGAATTGATGTAAACACTCGATGCAGATAAGTTTTACCCCTTTATAATCTTTTTCAACTCTTTTAAAAAAAAAACTACTTACGAATTTAAAACACTAAAAATAAATAATCTAATTGTACTAAATATATAAGGTTAAAATAAGTTAATCTGAACTGCACTAGAATATAAGGTTGAAATTAGTTAATATAAACTGCACTAGATATGTAAAGTTGAAATAAGCGAGTTGGTACTATTTTAACTTGATAAAATATACGGGAATAGTCTTGATTTTTTTTACAAATATTTATTATTATTAGAAGTACTTTGATTACGTTTTTTTAAAAAATACTAAAATAAATATGTTGAATTTATTAGTAGAGATCTTATCTTAACTTTAACACCATGGTTTTAGATTTTTAATTATGTTTTTTAATAAGTGGGTGACCACAATTTGTAAAATGCACAAAAGTCAACAAAGAAGATCTAGATATTTTAAAGATGAAGATATTACTACTATAAATGAAATTAATGTCCCAATATTACTTTCTTCTTCACCTATTTTACTTTATTTATTGCTCAAAATGTTACTCACTTAATAACGTGCAGTGTTAATCTTTATAAATCTTCCATACTTATAATTAATGCTAAGACGAAAAGACCTTCCGTTTATGGTACCAAATCAAGAATAAAAATTACTATATATTATTTGACCTCTTAGATTTATGATATATTTTGAAAATATTTTTAAGTAAAGGTTATTTTTAAATTAATCTTATTGATTAATATTTTAGAAATTTAAATTTGATTGTCATAATTATTTTGTATAGTCATTTAATATTAAGATTGTGTTTGAATATATATATATATATGTATATAGAGTCAAGACTGTAAATATGCATTTGGATATTCACTTTGAAATCTAAATACTCCAAAAAATAAATATGGTTTGAGATTATAAATCATGATTTCAAATTTATTTAAATATAATTTTACTTATAAGTTTTATTTCGTAAAAAAAAAAACTCATTATAAACTTATAAAAAGAAAGGTTCATACTCAACGTGAAAGAGTTATATTAAAAAAATTAAAAAAATGACAGAAATTCCATCTTTAAGTTCTCTTATTACTATTATTCCTTATAAATTTTACAAATTTTTAAAATTCTTTATTTTTGCGCATCTGATTAATATATCAACGCATCAAATTAATGTATCTCGCCCATCAAATTAGTGTATCATGTATAAAATGTACATTAGATTAGTAGTGTATTATGTATAAAATGTAAATGCGATCAATGTTTCTCGCACTTCAAATTAATGTATCAGCGCATATTATTGTATCAGTTTGAAGAATTTCTATAAGTATAAAAAAATAATTTTACTTTAAAAGTATGTAATTTATGTCCTTTGTCAAAAAAATAACTTGTTAGTAATATTATTGAGTGATGCATCTTTATAAAACTTATTGTATATGAAAGGTTTTTATCATTTATTTAAAGAAAAAACACTCACACATATACATAATTTTAGAATATTTCAATATTTTATTTGTAAATATGATTTGCTTTCTTTGATAAAATTTTATCAAAATTATTTTTTTATAGTTCTCACAGATTATAAAATTTTATATTTTGAAGAAAAAAATACAATTTAAATTATACTCATGTCAAAACAAAATTTTAATTTTCAAATAATAATTTTATATTCATATTCTAATGGGGCCCCAAAGGTAATACGAAAAAAAAAAAAAGGAAAAACCTTTTGTGATGTGCTAACAAGTAAAACAAAATATTTATTTTACTTATGGGATCAAGAAAAATAAAACGGAAGGAGTAATTAAGTGAAATTAGCCCGTAATCATACGTAATTAAGTGAAATTAGCCCGTAATCATACTTGCCCTTTTCATTTATATTTTTTTAAAAAAGAGATAAAATTATATTAATCATTTTCAAAATCTTAAATTTTTCTTGTTTTTTTCCTCTCCTCTTCCATCTCTTCTTCTCCAAATTCACGTTCGTTACTTTTTCTTCCATTTTACAAAACCCAAACCCTAACATCAATCCCCTCTCTCTCTACTCTCTCTCTCTCTCTTTCTGTTGAAGGAGCTGAAAGAAAGAATGTCAGGTTCATGGAGCAAACTCCAAAAAGCGCTTTCATTTAGGCAACCTAAATCTCCTCCAGAAAATGCATCCTCCGATGCCAAATCGCCACCGTCTACTCGGCCGTCCTCCGCCGCATCTTCATCCACTTTCTCCCGTTTATCCAGAAGTTTCAGTAGTACCTCCCGATCCTCTAAGGTTCGTTTTCTTTTCGGAATTTTTTTTCTGTTTTTCGGTTGTATTTTCTTGTTTTTGGTTTCGCCGGCGTGTTTGATTTGCTATCTATGTGATTCGACCGGACCGGAAGTCGGTTGCCTTTTCAATTTTCATCACCGGTGATGACAGCTGTTATCTTACCATCGCGAACGGTGAGCAGAAAATTCTGCTTTGCCAAAAATGGAATAGAAGGAGAATTTTTCTGGACGAAAATACCTACCTGTTTTTGCTAAATTTACGGTTTCTCACGTTATTTGGGGATCTGTAACAAGGGTAATATTGGAAATGCACTTTTTAATTTATCACGTTTGTTTGGCTTGATCTTAATCAGTGATTAAACTAGTGGAAATTCAGCTTTACAAGGTTTTAGATGACGAAATGTATGTGTAAATTACTATACTGTCCTCTACTTTGGTATCAACGCCTTCTTCTGGAGGTCAAAAAGGTAATTTCACAAGCTGAAAAAGATTACATTTCTTGGCTTTCCGTGCAGGGCCTTTTTTCTAAAGTTTTGACTTTTGAAAAATACCTTTTTCTACTATTAATTATAAAAATGGCACCTAGTGTACAACTACTATTAATTAAAGCACTAATGAATGTTTAACACTTGCTAATAATTTTATTTTAATAAGTTAATCTATGGATTAGCTAGGGATTATGATGATTTCAGCTTTTGACAAATTGCAGATCTTTTTTATTGTTTGTTAAGATATTTTTGACATCTTCCTACGCCAGCTATGTGTTATGTCCATGTCTTTGGACCATTTCTGAAATCTAGTATTATAATTGGTGATATCTTAAACGTATCTATAATTGACTTTTGCTACCTATAAGAAGATTATTTTCCTAAACATTACGTGTTTGCTTCTTATGTACTGTATCTGTCCCAATTTATGTGAACACGTTTGACTAACCACAAAGTTTAAGTATGAAAGGCATGAATAAGTTCTAAATCCTCTATACCTGTCTAAAAGGAAAGATTGTCGTATAAATTGTGTCCGTGGGATGGTTGTTTGGCTTTTGTTTTTTAATTGAAAAGTAAATTTGCTAGTTTAATAGGCCTTGATTAGGAGCTATACTTGAACAAAGTCACTTGGACTTGTATGTTGGTTTGTATAAAATTTGAACCGGTTATTGCTAGTTTAGTTGTTTGTGGATTAGTAAACGTACTCCATAAGGACTTGGGTGGTCTATACATTTTAATGCACAATTTATTAATAGTTGTTTTCTCAATTAACTCATCCTAACCCTATGCAATTGTATTGCATGCACATTGTTACCATCAATACTTGTCTTGAAGTAATTTGAGATTAAGACCGTAGTTGTTTGATTTATTTACAATGTTATCATGGAATAATGATTCCCTAGCAAAGTCACGAGTGGTTGTTTTTACAAAGAGGTGATGAGTTCCACACAGCGAACTTTGCTTTCTGTTTTCTACTAAATTATGTTTGCGAAATGCATATGATTAATAATTCAGTAGTTTTTAATCAGTACTTCGTTTTGGCAAATTTTTTCTAGATGACCTCAAGTACATTTTATTCACAAGTCCTTACTGTTTAAACAATTTATGTTATTTCAGTCAATATTTCTTTAAGTTTTGGTACCTAATAATCTATGACTCTAATAGCTTATTCTAACAATGACTAGTTAGTCAATGAAGTCCATGTTCTCATTTTTTGTGACGAAAAATGATATGTGCCCAAGGTGGCAAAGGTTGCAATTGCTCGGTCGAGTGGATATTACCTAAAGTGTCAAAGTTTTTCTTAAGTTAAATGAGAAGTGATTAAGCACATGTGATTATGTATTTGCCTCATTGAGCATGTTACATATTTATGTACTGATTTCAATATTCTAACTGTAACTTGCCACTCTATTTTACTGTGACTGTAGCGAACATGTGCCATTTGCCTTGGGAGTATGAAAGCAGGGAATGGTCAGGCCATATTCACTGCTGAATGCGCCCACTCATTCCATTTCAGCTGCATTGCCAACAGTGTTAAGCATGGAAATTATCTCTGTCCCATCTGCAGATGCAAATGGAAAGAGATCCCTCTCATGTCGTCCTTCAGTACTGATGTAAACACTAATAATGCTGGGCGGACTCGTGTCTCTCCACTTGAAGATAATTACCTTGACAACATTCCTCGTGTTCCACCACTCGTTTCTCTGCCCCTTCCTGAGCCCCTTCACTTCTCTGATGATGAACCTCTTCCCAGCATCACTGTGGATCAGACCCCCTCCCCTTCCTCTGTTCATCCAGAGACTGCTGTCTTGAAAGCTTTTCCTGAATATTCTGCAGTTACTGCTTCTGGAAGTATATCAAGATTTGCTGTTCTTGTTGGAGTAAAGGCACCTCCACTTGCTGATGATGTTCGGCACCAAGAGCGAGCACCTATTGACCTGGTCACAGTTCTAGATATTAGTGGCAGCATGGCTGGATCAAAGTTGACTCTCTTGAAACAAGCAGTTTGTTTTGTCATAGATAACTTGGGTCCTTCTGACCGGCTATCTATTGTTACCTTTTCATCAGGAGCTCAAAGAAACTTTCCCTTGCGAAGGATGACAGAACAAGGGCGTAGAGAGGCTGCACAGGCTGTCAATGCCATTTTAGCAAATGGTGGCACAAATATCGTGGAAGGACTCAAGAAGGGGGTTCGGGTTCTTGAAGAAAGACGTGAAAGGAACCCAGTTGCAAGCATTGTTCTCTTGTCAGATGGGAGAGACACCTTTAACGGTGATATCGCCAACCAACGGCGGAGTCCTCGGAACCGCAGATCCTCTAATGCAACCTCAGGTCCCGACTTTCTGAATCTATTGCCTTCTTCCATTTGTCCTCGCAATAGAGAAGGACTAGCAGCAGGACAGCAGCCAACTTTCCATGTACATACGTTTGGATTTGGTTTAGACCATGATTCCTCTGCTATGCATGCTATCTCAGATGCATCGGGTGGTACATTTTCGTTCATTGAGACTGTTGGTACTGTTCAAGATGCCTTTGCAATGTGTATTGGTGGTCTCCTCAGTGTTGTAGTCCAGGAACTCAAGCTTACTGTTCGGTCAGCATCACGTGGAGTAGAAATTGGATCCATCCCTTCAGGAAGATATGCTAGTGAAATTTCTGAACAGGGGAAGCAAGGGGTAATAAACATTGGGAACCTGTATGCAGATGAGGAAAAAGAATTCCTTGTCTACTTGTCTGTTCCCTCAGCTGAAATTGAGCAAGGTTCAACAATGACATCTCTGTTGCAAATAACATGTAGTTACAAGAATACCATATCGGAAGAAATGGTCAGTGTGGAGGGTGAAACAGTTGAGATACGTCGGCCACCAGTGCTGTCTCCTACAGATGTGGTAATAAGTCGAGAGGTTGATAGGCAGATAAACAGGCTGGCAGTAGCAGAAACCATTGCAGAGGCACAACGATTGGCAGAAATGGGAAATCTTGAGGCTGCTCAAGCCGCGCTAACTAACCGAAGAGCGACTCTTCTATCTTCTGTATCTGCTCAAGCAGGCGATGCTCTCTGTAGCTGGCTTGAGACGGAACTGACTGAAGTCAGAGAGAGGATGGTAAGCAGGGAGCGCTATGAACAAACTGGACGAGCTTACGTCCTCTCAGGTTTGAGCTCACATTCTTGGCAAAGAGCGACAACTAGAGGAGACACGACATCACAAATATTACTGCAAGGTGGTAGCTCAAGCAATAGTGCCGCCACCATGTATGAAACTCCATCTATGGTCAGCATGATCTCAAAGTCACAGAACCTAAGTCTTGTTAATCGAGCTGAACAAGTTCCGCGCCCCAACAAGTCAAGCAACTTACCTCCTCCACCATCCTAGCAAACATTTCTGACCTCATTCGTTCTCAGTGTGATAGGCAATTGAACACAGCACTCTTTTAGTGATCAAATTCTGTGGCATTTGACTCTGCTATACTTTTTGTTTTTTGGTTCCATTTATTTGTTTCTTTTAGTTCTTCAAGGATCATTTGCATATCAGATTCTTTTAGAGACCAACAACTCTGCATATTGTAATAATATGTTAGAGATAATTGCTTGTCTGCTGACCTCCTTTTTGTGAACAAAGTGTCTTTATGACTTAATTCTGCTTAACCTAAACTACTTTTTCTTTGATTATTCTTTAACTCTAGTAGTTCTGAACTTCTTGTTTTGACTTTTGCTATCATTCCTGTCCTAAAATTGTTGCTAATTACTCAAATCTTAATAACTATATAATGCAAATGTCTTGCAGTCTTTTTTTAGATTGTGTTTTGCTTTCCTATTACTTGTATGTCCTCTCGCCTCTCTCTCCAAATATCGCTAGCACCTTTCGTCTCAATTTTTATGAGTTCATTTAATTTGACACAAAATTTAAGAAACAAAAGAAGAAAGACTTGAAATTTGTGGTTTAAAATAAGTCAAATATATTTATGTAGCTAGAAATTATTTATTTAAAGATAGTATGAGCATTTTAAAAATAAATTGTTAGTAAAGATAGAAATGTGTCATTCTTTTTGAAATTGAATAAAAAAGAAAATAAGTCATATAAATTGGGACATGAAAGTATATATGAATGTTAGTAGTTCTAAATATGTCCTATGAGATATTCACATATAAAAATCACAAAAGGTAGAAAGTACTACGCTCCATTTCAATTATATGATATTTTTTTCACTTTTCAAGATTTAAACTTGTTAACAGAATCTCGAAATAAAATTTATATATTTGAAAAACTTGATAAAAGATACTCTCTCTGTTGTATATTAGATGGTTGTCTTACTAAAAATAATTATCTCATATTACTTGATTACTTACTAAATTAGGATTTATTTAATTAATTTTTTTCTCATTTCCCCCTACGATTAATATGGCTTCTTTCTAATATTTGAAAGAATTTTGATGGAAAAAAAATTAATATTAAATCTTTCATTGGTATCAGAGCATGGCTGATTGATCCTTAATTGTGATTGATTTTTCTAAAAAACCGGTGAAAAGAAAATGTGAACTAATTATATTTTAGATAAGATTTCTTGTCCTATAATGATACCGACTCATATTATAGATAAGATTTCTTGTCCTACGATGAAAGTGATTATGTGATTTATCTGTTTAAGAGAATCTCATGACCTTTGAGTTTTAGTTCTGCATGTTCGAAATTTGGCATGAAACTTTAATTTTTAAGAACTACACGTTTGTAGAATTTTTTTTGTATATATATATATATATATATATATATTATAAGGGTAAAATCAATTTCAAACAGATATGTTATTTTGAGATTTGGCTCATTTTGAATTGTTTTTTTAAAAAAAAAATGCTTCTGTTTGTTGTGTATTTGGAGTTGTTAAGTTTAAATTTATTGAATCAAACCTTGATTTTTTCAAGATCTACTCATTTATAGCTTTACCTAGATATATTAAAATGAGTGAGAATGATTTTTTTTGAAGTTAGACTGAAAACTTAAATGGTAAAAAGGTTTTTTTTGGGTCCTTTTAAGGATTTTTTCGAGAAAATTTATGTGTCCTTTTAAGTATTATTCTTTTGGATTTTTTTTTTGTGTCCTTTTAAGATGATTTTTTGATAGTATCTGTGTTTATATATTATATTTCTTATATATATTATAATTATTAAGGAACTTAAGGACTAAGCGAATTATCAAGACCAATTTTTGAAAAACATAATATATAAACATATATATTATCAAAAATCATTCTAGAAAGGACACAAAATCCTTTTCCAAAAGAATAATCCTAAAAGGACTCAAAAAACTCTCAAAAAATTATTTTTACAAAAAAGGACAAAGAAATGTTATTTTGGACAAATTACAGTAATATACACTTTTTGTTTTATTTATTTCTATTATCCCCTATTACTTTTAAAAATTTAGAAATCCCTTACTTTTTAATTTTTGAGCTGCATATTAATGTATTCGAGCCAATATTTAATATATTCGAGCTAAATATTATGTATCCGAACTACATATCAATGTATCACAACCAATATTTAATGTATCTTAGCTTTAATTATTGTATCAATTTTTTTTTTATCTTAAAGGAATTAATGTAATTAGAAACTTATTAGACCATCTTCGGTTCATCTCTATTTTACCCTCCATTCTTTATATTTGGAGGGTAAAATAGAGATTGCCCACTCCAACCCCCCTCTATATTACTCTCGACACTCCATTCATAGAGAGGTGAATAATAGTTCTCACCTCTCTATTTCATTTTTTTATTATTATAATATTATTTCTATTATATTACTATTTGAGTCTTTATCATTTGTAATTATTTTTTAATGTGATATAACATGTAAAATATATTATTAACAAGTTAATACTTCCGCCCAAATCAATAATTTTTCTATTTTATATTAAAAATAAATGGTTATTTAACTATGTAATTAAAGTTATTTTAATATTATTTATATTATATAGGATTATTAATTAAGTCTCTAATATTTTTTATTTTTTTCTAAGTAATAATATCTAAAACATATTATTGATAAGTATACTACTTTCAGCAGCCCGAATTAACAATTTTTTTATTTTTATTTTCATTTTAAATATGTATTTAGATTGTAATTATTTTTCATTATAATGTATGCACAAAATTTACATGATAATTCAATCAAATAATCTACTTTTATATGTTACACGATATTTTAATTGTAACAACACTTTTTAAAAAGCATGAAAATATTTGATGCAATAGTTCAAAATGGAATAGGGGAAGTAAATAGTGCAAGAAATAATTGTATACAGGATGAAATTGTTAATTTAAACAATTTTTAGCTATACATAAAAAATAAGGACAAAAAATATTTATTTTGAATTCCATAATACACTAATAGAAGATTTATGAGAGTAGCGTAACAATCTTGAAAATTGAATATTTATGTAAAATTTAAAATAAATTTTACGATAATACAGTATTTATGATGCAATTATATTTCATCAATAGTTTCACTTTTATATTAAAGTTCGTTAATATGTATTATATATAATACTTATTGCAAGTTATGCTATTTAGAAAGTTAAAATAAAATATAATTTATATTAAATGAAGGGTTTGAAAAAGATAAAAATATATATCACATAGAGATTATAGAGTAATTGTTTGCAAAAAGAAGAAATAAGAAATAATCTATATTATGAAATAAAAATATAAGAATGAAATAGAAATAATAATATAATATTAAAAATAGAATGTAAAAGAATTAATAATATAATAACGAGGAGAAAGAAAAACTTTCTTTTATAGAAACTAAAATAGAGAATAAAATTATAGTTGGTTGTCTGAAAAAATAGAAAACTCTATATTTGGAGATTAAAATAAAGGATAGGGTTGAAGATGCCATTAGATATAGATTGTAATTTTATGAGATTTATGTAATTCACATTTCCTTTTCAACTTTTCAACCCAACTTTAAAAAATCACATCTCGTTCGTTTTTAATCTGTTTTAGTCATATAGTATATTCATGAAAAGCTCCAAACGAGTAATTCCTGAAAAATCAAATTTCAAATTTAACAACTCCAAAAACATAACAAATAATTATGTTCATTGTTGATGTGATAAAGGGCAAAAATTACAAAGTTGATCAAACTATCACTAATAATTTCTTAATTATCGTATAGTAAATGTTTGTTTAATATATTATTAATAATTGTTCATTCAAGAGTTCTCTTTACCTATGTGGTGGCCACGCGAAAATATGAGTATCTGTAATCCATGGTTGTTGTTGTTCCACAGATAGATAAAGTTTCATAAAATCTCTAAAACTCACAAAATCCAACTTTGTTATCCAATGAAATCGTTCCACCTAAGCTCCCTTTCAACTCCTTATCCTCTCCCTTGATCACTCACAAATTCTAAAAACCATCTCTTCCTTCTTCTTCTTCTCTTCTTTGTATCATTTTCTTGAAAAATAATACTCTTAGAAAGAACACCATGTCTCTAACTATTCCAACAAACCTTTCAAAACCCATTTCAACATCTAAATTTGGGTCTCAATTTACCACAAAACAAAGAACTTCAGCCATTGTGTGTTCTTCAAACCAAACCCCTGTTTCTAATTCAACAGAGGAAAGTTCTTCTTCATTAAAGGCATTCTCTGCCGCGCTTGCTTTGTCTTCTATTCTATTGTCAGCGCCAGTTCTTCCAGCTTCTGCTGATATCTCTGGGCTTACACCTTGCAAGGACTCAAAACAGTTTGCTAAAAGGGAGAAGCAACAGATCAAGAAGCTTCAAAATTCTTTGAAACTTTACTCACCTGATAGCGCCCCTGCACTTGCTATCAATGCCACTATTGAGAAAACTAAACGCAGGTTTGCCTTCAGTATCTTTCTTCACAATTCTCAAAAAGTTTTACTTCTTATTTGCCTATTTTCCCTAGTTGATCATTTTTTGATTGTGTACTAGATAGAGAGTACTTATATTAAGATTTTGAAATTCTAATCAATTTTGTTAGAAATTCACAAATTAAAATACATAATACAGATATAGGGTCTATGGAAAAGAAACTGGATTCGTTCGAACCCATGAAGCCCACCTAGCTCTGTCTATGCTCTAGAGTCTAGAATGTGTCAATGCTCGTAAAAATATGGGTAGCTAATGCTGAATTGATCCCACCAGAAGTATGGATAACGAGGTTACCTTCTACCTTTAATCCCCATAGGAGTAGGAGTAGAGGAAGAGCTAAAAGTATTGTTTTACGAATGAAAGCATAATGTACATTAACATTTGCTTATCAAAGAAAAGCAGATTGTTCAGAACAGATTTTCAACTTTACCCTTTGATACTCGAGTTAGTAGAAGTTTAATTCATCAGAAAGTCACTGAACTAATGTCATTGCAGGTTTGACAACTATGGAAAGCAAGGACTGTTGTGTGGATCGGATGGACTACCGCATTTGATAGTGAGTGGTGACCAGAGGCACTGGGGTGAGTTCATCACACCAGGGATCCTCTTCTTGTACATTGCTGGATGGATTGGATGGGTAGGAAGGAGCTACTTGATTGCCGTAAGAGATGAAAAGAAACCAACAATGAAGGAGATCATCATCGATGTTCCATTGGCTAATAGACTCGTGTGGAGAGGCTTCATCTGGCCTGTTGCTGCTTACAGAGAGTACTTGAATGGAGACCTTATTGACCCTAATGTCTAATTTTGATTACCCTTGTTTAAATTTCTCTTGTTGGAAACTCGTGGAATTATACTTTCACTTGTTTATATCAATGAAAGATTGTGAATTCTCTATACCATGTGTTGCTAGATAATGGCTAGTTCACTGTCTAATGATCTTTTTATGATTCGTTTGGCACGGTTTGATAAGTTAAGTCGTTCATTTCAATATTGTATCACAGTAGATAAAGGTTTCTATGCGCAACTATCAATGCCACCCCAAAAATATTTCCCATGAATGATCCATGAAAAGTAATCAGATCAACAAGTAGTGGTGTGCATAATTCAGGCCTGTCACGCGGCTGGAGAGCCCTCTTTGACATAAACCTCCAAGTTAAGGAAAATCTTGTATGTCTGCCTGGAAAGGGAAATATATCATTCTGGTATGCCAACTGAACAAAAATAGAGCCCCTTTGTCCTCTGTAGTCATTTACCTGATGATGCAAAACCGAAATACCCTGCATAACTGAGGTACTTTACAGTATGATATGACAGAAGTGGAGATTCAAACCGCAGTGCAAAGTGCATGTGGTAGCACAAAAAAACACATGAGAGGTCGTAAAATGAAAGAAAAGAAGAATCAAGTATGGTCTATGGATACAAAAAATATGGCATAAACAAGTATCATTGAAGATGACATTTGCTACATGGAGAGGTTTACATGACAATAACTTGCCCCACTCTAATGAACTGGAAAATTCAGAGAATTTTATGTCAAAACTTGATGTATCACCTAACTACTCTTGGCCAATAATGGAAACATAAATCCGTAATCTAGTATGCTTCTTCATGACCAAAATTTTACTAGCATAGAGATCAAGGTGCGCACATAGATATGCAAATTCAAAATTTCATTCGAACATATGGGCTCATTGAAGCTGTTTGACTGGTTTACATTTAAATCCATATAGAAATATGCTTTTGCTGAGCATAAAATTGTTAGCTCAAAACCATAAAATTGTACGTTTTGCTTTCAAATAGATTGATCTATTAATTCTGCTCTTCAAATAAATAAAACTTATATCTAGTAGATTCAAAAACTGAAGTCATGTACGGAGATATTCTGATACGAAATAATAAACTTATACCTTGCAAAGAATTATTTATCGCGAGGGACAAAAATTAAAGACTATCCCAAAATAGTGTGGCAAAAGTGTACCTGACCCAAATCATAATATCTGTATCTGTTAAATCCCTGGTTCTTGCTCTTCCACAGATGGATCAAAAAATCCCCAAAACTCATAAAATCCAACTCTATTAGCCAATCAAATCCCTCCACCTAAGCTCCCTTTCAACTCCTTATCCTCTCTCTTGATCACCAATCCTTTCTTCCACAAATCCTAAAAAAACCATCCTTTCACTCTCCACACTCCAATCTTCCTCTGTTTTCTTGGGAAAAAAAACACAAAAAAAAAAGAGAGGAAAAAAACCAACAGCATGTCTCTTACTATTCCTTCAAACCTTTCAAAACCCATTTCAACATCTAAATTTGGGTCTCAATTTACCACAAAACAAAGAACTTCATCCATTGTGTGTTCTTCAAACCAGACCCCTGTTTCTAATTCAACAGAGGAAAGTTCTTCATCATTAAAGGCATTCTCTGCCGCGCTTGCTTTGTCTTCTATTCTATTGTCAGCGCCAGTTCTTCCAGCTTCCGCTGACATCTCAGGTCTCACACCTTGTAAGGATTCAAAACAGTTTGCTAAAAGGGAGAAGCAACAAATCAAGAAGCTTCAGAATTCTTTGAAGCTTTACTCACCTGATAGCGCCCCTGCACTTGCTATCAATGCCACTATTGAAAAAACTAAACGCAGGTAGTAATTATCTCAGAAAAGTCATTCAATTATTTGACATACGAAATCACTCTTACTAATTGTCATTACAGGTTCGATAACTACGGTAAACAGGGACTGTTATGTGGATCAGATGGACTGCCCCATTTGATAGTGAGTGGTGACCAAAGGCATTGGGGTGAGTTCATCACACCAGGGATCCTCTTCTTGTACATTGCTGGATGGATTGGATGGGTAGGAAGGAGTTACTTGATTGCAGTAAGAGATGAAAAGAAACCAACAATGAAAGAGATCATCATCGATGTTCCGTTGGCTAATAGGCTCGTCTGGAGAGGCTTCATCTGGCCTGTTGCTGCTTACAGAGAGTATTTGAATGGAGATCTCATTGATCCTAATGTCTAATTTCACATAACTTGTTTATATTATGAAAAGAACATTGATTGTGATGGATGATTGTTAATTACTTCTATATTTTATTATGGTGTTAAAAGATTGTAAGTATTGTACGTGGCTATGTTCGCAGTTCTAACATGAATTTCAGATATCAGATGGTTAAATAAGAGTTTTTTTTATGGACCATTAGTTGTTAAAGTATATAAAGGGAATTTAATTTCTTCAATCAAAATTGGGGGGAAAAACAGCACAAAATTTTCCTATTACATATATATACACAAGAACAAAGATGATACTAGTATAAAACTTTTTTTTTTGCCAAAAGGCCTAACACCCCATGAAGGGTTTGATTTCATTCTAACACACTCACAAACTAAGTTGTTCAGGCTCTCCAAAAATGATGTTACACCCGTGTAGGAGGATATGACACGCATTTTGGTGGAGTCTGAGCAACATAGCTTACGAAACAACAACCTAATTCATCACCTTTGCTCTTATAAGAAAAAGATATATAGAGGCAAAAGGACACAAGATAATTTTTGAAGTTTAAATAGACAACAAAACTCATCTAATATGGCCACATAGGCTCATTGAAGGTGTTGGACTGGTCTACATCCAAATCCATATGGTAATATCCTTTGGGCTGTGAGCCCATAATGGGAGACCCACTATTTGGTGGGCTATTAGTAATGTTTGTTGATTGTCTTAGCCTCAATTGGACAACCTCAGCTTGGGTCATGGCTAGTTGGGTTCTTAGCATATCAATTTGTTGTTGAAGAGATGAAATGGCTCCAACACATCCATAAACTGGATCTCTAACTCTAGCATTAGCTTCATACACCATGCTACTCACTGCATCTCCTCTTTTGTGCTCTGGCAATTCCTGCAATTTTACGCCATTTTACGTTTAAGATCGAAATCCATGACACTGTCATTGTGTTTTTGCATTTAAAATGGCTTCTTTTTTTTTTTTTATGAATTTTCAAGAACTAATTAATATTTTCATATCAGATTTATCTAGATACATGTTTTTATTTGCTACCAGACACACTGAAATAGAGAGAGAGGCGAGTGAGAACAGGAGGGAGACGAACAAAACTTGTCTATACATACTTCAGATACATGTGAATCACACCAGATATATGTATATGGTGTGATTCACATGTATACGAGCGAGATATGAGGGAGGCGAACGAGATTTGTCTATGTATTTCAGATACATGCGAATCCACTTAGATACATAATATCTACAATAAATTACACTTAATTTGACCTTATGTATCACGAGATACATGTACAAGCCAATATCTTCCAAATTACCCTAATAAGTTTGATAGGCTAATAAATGGGCTTGGTTTGCACCCTGAGGACCCCAAGAAGGTATATTCAAAGAGTATGTCATATTGACATCATTTTTGTGTCATAAAAATGAAAATAACTAAAAAGGAGTGTTGGTTGAAAAAAAAAAAGAAAGGAGAAAAAGGAAAAAGAGAAAGAGAAATCACCTTTTTTTTTAGGTCAAATCAAAGAAGTCTTTAATTATGGCTAAGAGGTGATATGTTACTATCAAAATATATATATATATATATATATATATATATATATATATATGGTCAAAAGAATAAGTGTGTTCATTTTCTTGAAGTAAGTTGATTCTTTTGTCTTTCAAAATTTTAAAATAGGAGACCATTTAACAACCCTAGAAATTTTATGAAAAATGACGATAGGAAAAAAACATGACGTGTCCACTTAAGATTTCAGTTATAAAAAGTATATATATTGTGATAGGTGACCATATTTATATTGAATAAATTAGTTGACTTTCAAATATTAAGAAAATAAATAAAATTACGTACGTAGAAAGAAAAACAATTGGACATGGAGGAATGGAGATTATGGCTCCAAATTAAGGACCTATTCAAAATAAGAAAATGTCTCACTTTATCTGAAAATTGTTGTTCGATCGTGAAAATTTTAAATTCAATATTTTCTAAGATTTTATGTGGGACAAGGAAAATAGACTACTTAAAACTTTTTCCACATTTAACAAATGAAACGGTTTTTCAACAACTAACAAACGTCTCTTTGTTCCCCTCTATCGACCCTACAACTTATGTCATAATAAAGATAACATTGCTGAGAATTTTGAATAAATTATTTATACGTATTAAATAAATTTGTTAACATAAATAAATGACTTTTCTAATCAAATTGATTAATGTTGAATTTATAGCAAAGTATTGTGGTCTATGGATCAAAGTGAAAATTAAAATACTTAACCAATAATTTAGTACGCAGTATATATATACGTTTTTCCTAATTAACTGAATGTTTGACACATTTGATCAATAGAAAGAGGACAAATATGGTTATCACTTTTTATACTCCATTATTTAGGTTACTTAATTTAATCTATTATATATTTATCATACATACTTGTTTATTGTGCTAATTATATTTACTCCAACTTTTTGGATTTTATTGCATGTGACATGTTAAAATACATTATCTCCTCTCTATTATAGTATGTTCAGACCTAGTGCATGTATAACTTCCATCTCCAATATTTTTATTTAATTAAATAAAGGTAATGATCTCTAGATCCATCTCATGTTGAATACTTCATATAACAATCTAGTGCATGATCAAGGAACCTCAAGGGAGTGATATAAGCAATCTAGCTATCATGACACAAATATCAATGACTGATTCCACAGCTCGAACTATAAGTCACAGACACAAACATCAATGACTGATTTTACAGCTCGAACTATAAGTCACAGACACAAACATCAATGACTGATTCCACAGCTTGAACTATAAGTCACAGACACAAACATCAATGACTGATTCCTCATCTCGAACTATAAGTTACAGACACAAACATCAATGACTGATTCCACAGCTCAAGGTATAAGTCACATAGAAAATTAAGGTGTTGAATTGAAGAAGATAAAAGAAGAGATAAAAAAAAAAGTTGAACCTGTAACATTTTGCTGACATTACTAGCACCAAAGACCTTATGAACATTAGCAAACTTGTGAGGCTCATCAGCAGGGAAATAAGGTGAAAAAACACAGTCATGACCACATCTTCTTCTCAATAACTTGCAAGCTGCACATGGTGAGCTACTATTTTTACCACACTCCTTCATTATATGATATGTTGGAGTAGTAGCTAATTGTAGTGTATATATATAGTACAAAGTCAAGTGTTTGTGTGTATATATAGTAGAGAAAAAGAAACAATAAAAAGAGTATTTAACAAGGCAAAATAATTCTAGAGAGAAAAAAAGAGTAGGAATGGAAAAGGGGGAGGCAGGTGAGAGAATGAAAAATGTGATGGATTTTTATGCATGCTAAAGGGAAATATATGCTAATCAAAGGGATCAGACTTTTATTTTATTATAGGTCTTTTAATATATATATATATATAGATAGATAGATAGATAGATAAATAGATATAAATAGATAGATAGTTATTGACTATCTTTTTATATTGTTCATGTTTCAGATGTCTAGTTCTAGTCATGAATACAGTAGAGTATTGATAGATAGTCATTGATCATCATCTTATATTGTTCATGTTTCAGATGTCTAATTCTAGTCATGTATACAGTAGAGTGTTGAGTTCCATATGTGTTGGTTTAGTATATTTGATTTCTTTCTAATATATTGAATAATTTTTTACGTTTTGAGCTAATTTTTTAAATTGAATTAGATGCAATATATCTTTATTAAACAAATCCACCCTTCTAAAAGTGTCAATAAATAGTTTTTTATTAAAAAATTATATTATAAATAAATTTCAAAGAGGATATATATAAATATTAAATTTCCTTACCTTATTTGAGTGTTATTTTTTTAAAAAAAATTGAGTAGCATCACTAAAGATAATTCATTTTATTTAATTTTTGTCTTATTGTTTCACTTGTCATGATCAAAGGGAAAACAAGTTTAAATTTAATTGTAATTACGTTTCATATAACATCCTTTTTAATTAAATATGACTTCAAATTTCATATCAAATCAAAATAAAGAATATAATTTTTGAAGCGGGGAATGAGAGGCTGCGACCTGGGTGCGTGAGGGTCCCAAAGCTGGAAGTCTCTACAGATTTTGGTCTAACAAATTAAAAGTAATTTCTCCTGATAAGACATCTTTTTGGCGCCTTCTTTTTCTTTTTCAATAATTAATTTACATTTCATAGTCCCAATTTTTAAACTTCAATTACTTTTTCTCATAATTTAAGTGGGAAACAAAAAGGATTACTTCTTCTGTTTAAAAAATAATAATTTTATTTTTTTAAATATGTTTAAAAAAATGTTTTTTTATAATATTTTAACTTTAACATTTCATGTAGCATATTTAAAATTACAAGATTAAAAAGCATTTTGGTACACTTGACATAACTTTAAATTAGAACCATAAGATTAAAAAATCTTCTTTCTTTTCTTAAACTCCATTTTAAGTCAAACTAGGTTATCATTTTTTAAACGGAGGAGTAAGATTTTTTGGTGGGGTTGAAGCTCATGTAGGTGTTACTAAGTTACTCTTTATTATGTTAAAAAAAGAATTTTACTAAGTTTTATGTTCTTTTTTTATTTTTACTATTGGTGTTTGATAGTCATTCAAGCCTGATTAAATTTAGATTCGCATAAATAAATCTCACGTTGAAAATAAAGCACTCATTAACAAAGGTGACTCTGTAGCTAAAGAAACTCAATTAATCATAAATTCTAATTAAGGATGAATGAATTTTTACCATTCCACTGACCGTCCTTGGTGGTAGGGTTTTCTTTATTTGAGAAGTATACAACATATAAAGGAAAGAAAAAAGGGAGGTTTGAGAAGTTCTCCTTTTCTTGTTTGGTTTGCTAAAGTGGAAAAAGCAACGCAACTCATGTAGAAGAAAGTAAATGTTGGGTCTACTTCTTTAGTTAAATGAAAAGAAAAATACACTTTTCCTGTTCGATATTATTTATCATGGTTTTTATTTTTAGATTCAAACTATAAAATTTTTGACTAACATTTTAAGATGAATTTTTTCATCATATTAATATGCAAAAAATTATAATTTATAGTACTTTTCATTTAGTTTTAGAATATCTAATATTTTTGTTTAAAATATTAAACTAATGTGATCTAATTTACCTTTAAAAATTAATCAAATTGACTTCTTTGATAAACGCAACATGACAAACATTTCTAAACGGAAATAATAACTTCCTTCACACACCACCTTTATATATATATATAATATATATATATATATATATATATTTGTATTCTCAAAACTCACATCACATAAGGCTCGTAAAGCTATATAACTAGTACCTATCATCAAACACTTTTTTACTATTATTGATAATGCTCAAACTCTAAACCTTTAATTGTAGATGACTCTCGGTAGAAAATGTGTTAACTTTTAAAGGGTGTATTTGGTACGAAGGAAAATGTGCTTTTTAGAAAATATCTTTCTGAAAAATAAGTAAATTTATGACTTATTTTCTCATATTTGATCAGTGAGTAGTAAATACTTTTAATGTTTGATTTATATATAAAAAATATTTTTGAGAATTATCTTTATTTTTACTAGAGTACAAAATAATTTTTGAAATTAAAAATATTTCTTTAAAAAAAATTAACTTTTTTTGGGGGAAGGGTGGGCTGGGGAAGGGGAGGGATGAAATAACAAAAAATTTAAGTTTGAATAAATTTCTAAAAATATTATGAAAATTTATTTAACGATGTGGGTGGGTGGGGGGGGGGGTCAAGGTAGGGGTTAAAAAAATAAAATTTGAAGTCGAAAATATTTTTAAAAATAAATTAAAATTTTATTTTTTTAGGGGAGGAGAGGGGTCGGTGGGCGTCGAGGGTAGGGGTGAATAAATGAAATTTTGAAATTGAATTTTTTTTTTAAAAAAAAAAAATCTATTTTTTTTTTTGGGGGGGGGGGGTCGAGTGGTGGTGGGTTCGGGATCAGGGTGAAAAATAAAATTTTGAAATTGAAAATATTTTTTAAAAAGCAAATTTTAATTTTTTTTTGGAGGGGTGGAGGGATGATCGGAGTCCGGGGGGAATGGGGCGTGAAAATATAAAATTTTAAAATTGAAAATATTTTTTAGAAATTGATGTTTTTTTAAAAAAAAATGTAATTTCTAGTTGGATGAGAATTTTGAAAAATGTTTTCCTTAACTTTTGAAGGGAAATCATTTTCCTTAATTTTAAGGAAAATGAGTTGATTCGAAAAACATTTTCCAAAGCTTTTATCCCAATCAAACATGAGAAAATTAAAAATATTTTCCTTTACACTAAACACACCCTAAGTGTAGAAGAATTTTATTTGATCTGTTTATCAAACATCACATTATATTATAAAAAAAAATAAAAATGAAATGAAATGTTGAAAATAATGGACTCTGATCTTCTATAAAATGATAAAAGTGCATTTCAATTAATTTGTTGTGTAATAAATTGAAGTCTAGGGTGTTAGGTTACAATAACTCACTACTAGAAAGTTTTAAATTTCGCCTTGATTAATTGATGATCGATTATTATTATTAAGTGTTGATCTAATTAACCCTTTGGTTAATTTATTTTCCTTTCTAAACCAACAAAGTGTGAGTTCAAATATGAAATTGCTGTTCCTTTGGAAGAAAAATGACTCAAAGTATCATGCATATGTTTTAAAGGAACCTTAAGTCAGATAAATACTGCCAAAGATAATAATTAATAATGTATACGAACGTACTATATAGTAAATAAAAATATAATTTAGTTTACTCAATCCTCTTTTGCATGCTTCTTGTTGTACATACAAATAGTCCACACGTGTCCTAAATTTTGAATTTTGAGAAATAGTTGGAGCATCTTCCTTGAACCTAAATGGATGACTTTTCATAATAATTTGGACTCTTTGGTTATAGATCCAATGCAAATGTTTTTATTTATAAGTACTCAAAAGAATCATGCTCCTTTAATTTATGTTTCACGCTTTTATGGTATCAAATGAATAAAATTCAACAATTTCAAAAGAGTATAAAGACAATTCTATTTTTTTCAAAAATATTTCATTATATATCATGTTTGACCAAAATTACAAAAGTAATAGTAATCGAGAGAGATGAATTAAGCACATAAAGAGGAGATATATGAAGCAGAAGCGTGAAAGATTGAATACAAAAAGATAAACATAGATCGAAGAAATAATCGATAGAGATGATTAAATATGACAAGACAATTATAATTTACTATTAAGTACTCAAAAGAATTATTCTCCTTTAATTTATGTTACACGCTTTTATGGTAACAAAAGAATAAAATTCAACAATTTCAAATAGTATAAAGTCAATTCTATTATTTTAAAAAATATTCCATTATATATCATGTTAATCAAAATTACAGAAGTAATAGTACCCGAGAGAGATGATTTAAGCATGTAAAAAGGAGATATATAAAATAGAAGCGTGAGAGATTGAATATAAATAATTTAAGAAAAAATAAAAATAGATCAAAAAATAGTCAATACAGATGATTAAATACGACAAGATAATTATAATTTATTATGTAAAACACATGTTAGATCGAGGAGTATTGGATAGTAATAATACAATGTAGCCGAAATACTTTATTGACCATTGAACAAAGATAAGAAGGCATCTATTTGATTAGCAACTTATGAACAAATCGAGAAATGTATTAACAATATTCAAAACTATAACAGCAAAAATTTGTAAAAAATTCAAAAGGCAGAAAGAACTTATTTTTGTGTGTTGTTTTTTTGGTATCATATGCACATTTTTATAATGGCATATATATATTTATAGTATATTCTAACTAAGTCTTCCAATATTTATTCTTCACTACCTAACATTGGGTACCGACTACTATATAGTTAAATTTAATATATTATGCAGAAGGTATAAAAAAAGTTATCTATTTATAAAGTAATTCCATTTGGTGTCAGCACCAAATTTGGTGTAATTAATTTCAGTTCACTGTGTCAAATTTTATATAAAAAAAATTATCTTTTTATCTCTTTATTATTTCATGAAACAAATTTTTTTCTAAAACATTCATCATATATAATTTTTTTTAATCATTTAATATAAAATTATTATGTATCATAATTTTTTAAATAATATAAATTGCTTGCAAAATGCATTAAATTATTAATGAAGTATAATTATATAAGTATTATATAATAAAAAATTATTTTAAATTCTACATAAAATATTCAAACTTTGAAGAAAATAGTATTGATATTTATTTTAAACTCTTTCTTGTTTGCCCTTTTTTGGTTTTTGATCTTTAGACTCTTCCAACCCAAATATATATTTTAAAGTTATAATGGGGATAGGAAAATTATAATCTTTCAATCATTTCTTTAACATTTAATTTTTGTAGTCCAATTTTGGAAGTCAAAAAGATTGAGGAATTATGTTTGACAATGGCATAATGACTTTGACTTTTGGTGAAAAACATTTCTTTAGTTAGTGCTCTCTTCATTTTATCACATCTTTTTTCTCGTGTTGATTTGTCCTTAAGCAAACATTAATTAATAATTGGAGTACCATTTTCTTTAGTTAAAATTATTTTTTAAAATATTTTTATTTAATGTCTATCAATTATTGCATATTAGTTAGATTAAAATAAACCAAGAAACTATGGTCAGGTGATTTTCTAAGAACAAATTTTGGTGAAGTTCTTAAAATGTTATGAAACACACTAATGATGGTGCAAAATACCCACTTTAAGTATGCATAACATATATTAATTAAATAGACAAGTATCAAAAATACTCCGCGCGAATTATCGGTTTGATCTTTAAATTATCAACAGTCTTAAAACTTAAATATATCGCATAATATTGCAACATGAGTAAAATACTCGTCAAGTTTAAGGGTGCTTTCTAACATTTTTTTAGATTTTTTTTTTATTTAGAGTCTCATGCTTCACAAGAGTTTGAGACCACTTGTCATGTTATGTGTCAGAATCGGTGTGTATCTAAGTTTAGTTCGTCAAGTAAAAAAAGTGTTTTTAAGGCTTTCAATAGTTCAGAAACGTAACTGATAATTCGCGTCAAGTTTTAAAATATTTTCAATACTTGTCAATTAAATAATATGAGCATTAATTCTCTTCAATTAGTGTAGTTTCTTCTATCTCAAATTATTTATCATATTTCTCTTTTAGATGTATATTAAAGAAAATATTAATTAGAAGAAATTTTGATATTTTTTATTTGCTTGTGTTATATATAATCTCTCTTCATTAGTACTTCTGCAAGCGTACTGTCTTTTGACGAGCTTTTTTATATTATAAAATAAAGTCAACCCATTTAAATATGCATCTCAGGCCTCAGCCACTTTAAATCCAATAAATTTACTTCTCACGATACCAAATCTTCATATTTACACTTCAATAATACATTTTATTTTATTTTATAGTTATTTTCACTCAAATGGTGTCATTATAATGTTTAACGTGAATAACTAACTAACCATGGGCGTAAGCTTTAATTACATTTTAAATAAGAAAGAAGATTTAGGAAGTGTTTGGTACGAATGAATATGTTTTTCACGAAAAATGAGTCAAAATGTTTCTTTTTGAAAAGTAAATGAACTTTTTACTTATTTTTAATATTTGGTATGAAAGTAAGAAAATATTACTTAAGAAGTATTTATATGATAATTTACAAACACTACGAAGACGGAAAGGGATGACCCGGGAGTTGTGGTTCAGAGGTGCGGGGGTGGGATGGTCAAGAGATGAAGTTTGGGGGGGATCGGGTGAGTGGGGAAAAGATAGTAAACTTAAATGTTAATTATGAACGTGTTTTCGTTGCTTCTATTAGAAAGTTAATTTCTTATTTTTGCAAAACTTATTTTTCTAGAGATCATAGAAAAATGTAAAATACTTTTTTTTCTATCTATCAAACACGGTATTGTATGTATTTGAATAAATAAGAACTAAGGAAACAACAGTATGGTCCAACTCGAATAACTTAATTAAACTCTTAAATGAGATAGTCACGCATTTAACATATCATATCAGACAAAGGTTTTGATTCGAGTCTTACTGTCATCCACTATGTAGTTCTTCTTTTATTTATTTTTTAAATATTTGACCCATCATGAAAATAAAACAACAAAATAAATAAAAATGTGTTCTCTTTAATAATATTACATCATTGATAATCTCATCTCATGAGCTAGTTTTCGAGCACTCATATGATGTTGTCCCACATCATGCAACGGTTTATTATGCCACATCATTTGTGGGATGAATAATTTAACTACTTATATAGTCTTGAACAATTTATATGTTACGAAATAATTTTTTGGTTCAATTTATATTAATATTCTTGGATAGTTGAAAGCAAGCAAATTCTCTTGGCCTCTAACCCAAGTCAACAAGTGAAACTATTTATATGTAGCCTTTTGCCTATCAACTTAATATGTCTCATATTTAAAGCTAACACCTACAATTAATATTATTATTTTTTTGTATAGAAATAATTTTAAAGGGACCAAAAATGTGGAACCAAATTCTTTAGAGTCCATGAGGGGTCCGTAGTACTCTTTCTTGTAAGTATTTTTGTAACAAAAGCAAACAAAAAGATGATTTTATTGTCAGCACTCTAAGAAAGTAAACAATTGGTGTTGATAATGTTTGATCTTAATTTATTTGAAAACATTAGGAGAAGGGGGGGACAACTATTTGCTTTTTTGTCTCTTAGGTTGTCTATATTTTGTATGCAAAATTATTACCATAGTAAGCCTCATGTACTCATTTTGTTTACAACAATAACAAGTGATGATATATATAGTCTACACTTTTATCAAAGTTACTTAGTATGTTCACAAAAACTTAGTACTTTTGGTGAGACCATAAGTTATGTTGTCTTGTTTCATTTCTTTGTTTATATTGGGGGTGAGGCGGAGGGTGATGGTATTCGATCTTTCACCAAAATAAGGGACAAAGGATGCTCAACTAATTGAGCAACCCTCATACTCCGTAAAGCTATGTTGTCGTAGTATTTTATATGGAGAAAATAATTAATTTCACTTGAATTACTTAATTAACGATTTCTTCAGGTCTAACCTAAAAAACAAGAATAAAAAAAGAACATGTAGCTTGAATGCATTTCATTACCTTCCCTTTTCAAATAGTTATACCGATAGACTTATCTGTAATAATCATCTTTTACAATAACATTTCATTACGTGGACAGATTTTTCATATTCTGCTACAATTATACGTTCTCTATTTTATTTTAGCTAAAAATTATCCAACTTAACTATCACACCCCTACGCGCCGACGCACACTTTCTAATTTATTGGCAATAAAATAGTGAACAAAATATATATTTGGGGCTCAACCTAATTAGAATATATAGTGCACAAATTTGAAGGATGATTTTGGGCTAACATCTTGGTGATTGAGGCTTAGCTTGTTTAGCCTGGCCCATATTCACCTCAGGCCCATTATGAATGCTTCTAGGCCCACCATTTCATTCATGTTCCATTTCCATAAACAAAATATGGGAACTTACATAAATGTATCCTTCGGCCATCTAGTTTACTAACGTGACGAAGTATACACTATCGATACACTTCAGTTGTATATGTTGTGTATAGGTATGTATATTATATAGTATATGTATATTTAGTATAACGTATACATTACTTGTACTTGACTTTGGGTTCCCAACAAATTTTTTGGAGTACAGACATTACATGTATAGCAAATCAAACATCTCTAAATTATTGGTAAGTACAGAGCTAGCTAAATAACATGAAGTACCTAAAAACCTATATTTATGAGTATACAAAGATAACTTTTTTTTTTTACATTGATTTATAGTTATATGACTACTTGTAACAGACTTAAACATTGATTTTCTTCTTTCTGTTCAACTGTTCCTTCAACTGCCTAATCTTGGTATCAACTCTAGCAGAAAATCCAACTTTAGTCTTTTCATTGGATTTCTGTTGCTCCTTCAACCACATAGGTCCATCGACGATATCCATTCTAAAATGTTCCATTTCTTGGATCAAATGATCATCCATAGGCAAGAATGATCTTTGAATAACAATGTGAATGAAGTATGGAAGTAGTGAGGCTACAACAGCTAACAATGTAACAATCCAGAATATTGCTGCAGGTCCCATGGCTTCTGTTAAGAGGTGGAATCCTGTTTTCGAGTAGTCTGGTGGGATCATTCCATACAAGAACAAGAATATGTACCAGAAAATGATGCTACCCCATATGAGTAAATGACTTATCCAAGTGAAATGGTTTATTATTAGCGCGATTTGGCAGTTCAGTGTCCAGATTATGCAAGTGTAAATGATTGCACCAATGTGTCCAATGTCTGCCACTTCTCCCCCTTGTGTGAAAGCAGCTGGGGAAAGTGCACTGATGCTGATTGTAAAGATTACTAGTGATGTAAATGACGCGTTTAGTATCCATCCAATGATTCGTTTCCAGCTGAAGCAGATATTCTTTGGTCCTTGCTGATAAAGGGTTGGAAACTTCTCCGATGAAAAACATCAAAAGAGTGATTAGATTTTTTATGAAAAGCCATTTTAAGGACTTATAAGTCCCTTTATTATATGCAACCTAAGTAGTACAAAAACAAACACATCATGTTACATATGAAACCTAACAATGCACAATGGTAAACAATTAGGAGGGGTCTAGAGGTGGATTAGTGTAAGTTCTTGATTTTTACCTTAAGACAGACTTCATATGAAACATCCTGTTCTAGCACACCCAAGGAGATCACAGGCAAGGATGTCAAGAAGACATTGAAGATGACAATGTACCAATCATCAAATAGAACTTGCCCTGAGGAAGTGGTAAGGATGTCATAGAAGAACAACGTGAGGCCAAAAGCGACATTCTTGTAGACAAAATATAGAATCTGCAGCATCAAAATGAAGAACAAAATTGTTATTAGTGCACTGAGATTTAAGGATGGAGAAAATGTTCAGTGTTGGCAGTAAAAGAAGGATTTTTCTCTCACGAGCTTGGAGATTCTCTTGTAACACCAGTGACCGTGGACTATAAGTAGGCGTTCCAGGAAACGAAATTGTGGCATTGAAAAGTCACTTGCCATAACAGCCTGTAAATCTCAGTAATCAACATCAGAAGTTAGTTTGAAGATTGGGTTTCAATAGCTGTAGAATTTACCAAAGCATTTACCTGCATTCCTTCCATGCCACTGATTCCCACACCAATATCTGCTTCTTGAATCATACCTACATCATTTGCGCCATCGCCTATAGCTAAAGTTGTCTTGCCAGTATGTTGCTTAACTAATCTTGTGATCTAGAAATTCCAGCCAGAAATTTGCTCATATAAACTTGTGTATTGAAACATGAATATGCAATTGTATGTAGAATATTTTTGGATAAAGATTAAGTTTTTAGGAATTTGAAAAGGTCATTTCATTTATCTGATCTCAAGCAGATGATAAAGGATTTTTCTACATTAGACCATTCTAAGCATAAAAAATGATGACATACCAGAGCTTTTTGTTTGGGAGAAACTCTGCAGCATATGACAGAATCACATCTAACGGCTAATCTTAGAAGTTGGTCCTTTATGTCATTGTTCAAGGCGATTTCAAGAGCTTTTCCATCCACTATCAACGCGAAAGGTCGATCCTTTGTGTCTTCTTTAATGACCATGTGATTGTATCTTTCAATCTGACCCAATATATCTTCTCTCATGACCTGAAAAACTAGACAAAAAGTTGACTACCTTAATACCAATTCTATTTTACTCCACATGATTCTTTTCTCTACTCGAATCAAATGATATTTGTTTTCACCTTTATGAAATTTTTCGACTCAGCTTCTTTGCTTAGAGTCAAATGAACTTGCTTCATGTCCTGCCGAAGTAAACTGCAAGCATATCTGCAAGATTTGAGAGGAAGTAGATTTAGCTATAGAGTGACCTTTCTTTGTGCTTCATTTAGATTCTTTGAATATTTCAAAAGATGCATACTTTTGCCATCTCAAGAAAAAAAGTTCTCACCCAATGTTCACTGCTGTTTCTGTCTTATCGCCAGTTAGCAGCCAGATCTTCAATCCAGCTTGTGCTAGTTTATCTATGCACTCGGGTACCTGAAAGAAGTCGGGCAGAATCGTTTCCATCCTTCAAAATAAGTTTACTTTGCAAGAGATGCATAATGTCTTTGTCCTTTTTAATGCAGCATATTAGAGTTATAATTTGGCCAACACCTCCTCCTCACCCCACCCCCAGCCCCTCCATGTCATACTAGCTTTCTCATCTTCTTTTTGCCAGTGTAGCTTTGATAGGAGGCTGGAGAAAGATGTTGGTGAAAAATAGAGCTTTTCGACTTTTCCCTCTAGACTATCATATGATGCTATATTAACCTCTTTGGCCAAGATTCGGGACTCTGGTAGGCGGAAAGACAATTGAACATGTGGAAGATTGATAAAAGAACAGAAAGCTTACCCCTTTTTGTAACTTATCCTCTATTGCTACTGCACCTAACAGGATCAAATCTTTCTCAATCATTTCAGAGACATTTTCTAGTAGATCCTCTCTTTCTGGACCTATAGTAGCCTTGGCTTGTGTAAATAGTGAGTTCCATTCCTCATATTCATCTGGCTTTATTTTCTTGTATGCAAAAAGCATAGTTCTCAATCCATCTTCTGCATAGTTTGACAGATGCGCAGTTGTCGCTTGCTGGTATGTCCTACCAGTATCTGCAAGTCTATCAAGAATAACACTGCGGAACAACGGAGAGACTTAGAAACATACTAGAAAATCTAAATAATAGTTTATTCACTTAACAATTGAAGTAATGCAAGTAATTTCATCTTACTTGTCAGCCCCTTTGCAAAGGAGAAAGATGTCTCCATTTTCATTTCTCACTATCACAGACATCCTCTTTCTAGAGCTGTTGAATTCTAAAAGATTCAAAAGCTTGTACTCCCTAGAAGCAATAGCAAAATGAGTTAAGTAATGAGAAGAAACGGGGGATTGAAAGAAAAGAAGAAGAAAATGAATTAAATTAGTTGAAAGTCACCTTTTAACATCCATTCCGGAAGAAGGGTCAAGTTCTTCAACAATCATCACAGACTGAGTTCTATGACAGAACTTGAAACCAAACTCTTGTGCAGCTATCAGAAAGGATACTTCCTCCGGTGACTCTGCCTCGTATTTCATTCTATCCCTTCTCTCATCTTCAATAGGAATACCGGTGTGACATAGAGCCATTACGCGAAAGAACATCATCATATCTGATACATTAGATCGATTAATCCACATTTTGTCCATTAGCCTATCATCCCTGAAGTTAAATCCCTTAATAGCCATGTCTCTTCTTGTAATAGAATTTCTTGGAGTTGTTGTATTTGGTGTCTCCATACCTTTATCGAAAGCAAGGGCCATCTTCTCTGTTGTTGTATCAGCCATTGAGAACTCAAACATCTCTAGGCTTCTACCAGTGGGATCATATCCACCTAGACTGAACCGATATCTCTCCACCTCAACGTTCATTCTCCTCGATGCTGCAAGATCAATTTCTGTGATCTCACCCCCATACGAAATCCCTTCAATTGAACATTTCCTAAATTCCATTTGGTTACAAGTCAATGTGCCTGTTTTGTCAGTCAGAATCATTTCCACCTGTCCAAGCTCCTCGTTTAAATTCGAAGTCCTTGCCTCAACTGATTTATCTGTTACATCATCATACATCTTCTGGTCCTTGTTGATGAGCATAGCTTGTAGAACTTTCACAACTTCAATCGAAACATATAAAGAAATCGGTATCAAGTATCCATACAACACTAAAGCCCTTATGAATTGCAACAACCATGATTCCACCGGCTTTGATGGATCAAAAGATGAATCAGTACCATTTTTCACCTCAAGGTAATACCACTTAACAGCATAAGATCTCGTGAGTACAGCTGAACCGATAGAAGATACCATCGATATCAAAATGAGCATGACAAAAAGGAGATAAATTACATAATCCATCTTCCTTTCTACTCGACTACGTTTAGATGGGGACCTTGTGGAGTTCCTCACTGCCTTTGTATCCGGTCCACTAAACACCACAACCCCATAGATATAATCAGTGTTTCGGAGCTTTGAATCCCTTAGAAGAATTTGAGTTGGACACAAAGGATGAGATTCATTTCCTAACTCCAAATTTCCTACAAATGTATAAAGATTTGGATTTGGATCCTCACAACGAACCGTGGCTGAAAAATTCCTAAACTTTCCATCCCCATCTAGACCAAGTGTAACCTCCAAACTTCTCTTAACTTTCAGATTAGTCTCACCATCTAGATTCATAGTCTCAACATAACAAAGACCATCTTCATAGCTTGATGAAAGCAACAAAAGATCACTTGGAAAGTACTCATTCTTGTTAACTTTAATCACATCTCCAACATACACATCTTTCCAAGCTTTCTCTACAAATTCACCATTTCCTATATGAACCTTAACTTTCCTTGCATTCACCTTCAAGTCCTACAATACCAAAACACAAAGTAAAAAACAGAACACACTGAGATATTTTCAATCAAAACATTTATAAGAGTACCTGCAAGAATCTATTCCAATCCTCCATAGCCTCCTTAAGCATACTAATCCCAACGACGAAAACAAGTGGTGCAATGACACTAAGAGGACTAAATGGAGCTAAGGAAGTGAAAGATAGCACAGCAGATAACAAGAAATATAGATTGGCAACACGACGAAACTGCTCAAAAAGCGCTATAGGAAAGAAGGTAACAATGTTGTATTTTGTTGTGGATACATAGTTGTTAGGATACTTGTAATGTTTGTGCTTGTGAAAATGTGACTCATTGCAAAAGACTACCCTTGAATAACCTGGCTTACCAATGAAACTTTGAGGTGATGGTGCATTACCAACAAAAGAAAATGAAGTAGGATCACCATCATTGGTTTGAGGATTCAAACATGAGAATGTATACAGTTTGCTCCATTTTAGTTTCTGTTTCTTTCTTCCTGCTTCCATTTCAGGGAAATGGAGAAAAAAAGAAAATGTAATGTCTATTCCAATGTTTGATCTTCAACTAATAACAAACACATTAACTTTAACTGAAAAAAAAAAAATTATGAGAAAATTGCCTTCTTGATCCTTGAAATATACCCTTATTTACAACTTTAGTCCTCCATAAAAAAAATTATTGCATTTAAAACATTAGATGTTCTATGCAACTAATTGACATCTATACCTTTCAACTTTGGGTATAACACAAGTAATGTCGAGTTGGACACGCGTGTTCATTTGTTCAATTCTATATAAATTTAATTTGTCTGATTGTGCACATTAAAATTGAAAGACATAGATAAAACCAAGTTAAAAACATGTTTATGTATTGAAAAGAAAAAAATAAATATACTCCTGAACTATCACAAATGGTATATACATACCCGCTATCATTCTTTTTGGGACATTGACGCTCTTTCTATCCAAAACTAAAGTTTATACATATCCTTTATATTAATAGACATAAAAGTTTGTTAAATATCGAATCGATGAATAAGATTATGACACGTGTATGTCTGTTGTATAAAAGATATATATATGCTCTAGTTTTTGAACGGCATAGAATTAATGTCCCAAAAATATGACGGAAGATATATGTATACCATTTATGATAGTTTGGAGATATATCTATCTTTTTTCTGTTAAGTATTATGTCCTTATTTTCAAGTATTCAATCTTAAACTGGATAGTTTGTGTTTATCTTGACGTAATCTGATAGTATAAAAATTACCTATAATAAATTAATAAAAGGTTTTTTAAAATTTAAGGTATAATCCGTTTTGGCACAATGCTCCAAGGACTATATTTGACGATTATTACAAAGTGCAGGACATAAAACAAAAACAAAAAAAAAACTTTATTATTAAGTTTTACTATTATTTTATCTTTATTTAGATTGTTTTTATTTTGTAGACGGCAATCTCAAGAAAAGAAGTTTCTTTTAACTTGTCTGTTGCTTAAGGTATTATGCAAAAGGCCACGTTGTTGCTTCAGCATTAACCGGCTTCTCACTTAGGAAAAGACAATTTGCAAATGCCAAATATTCATCAAAATTTATTCGGTATATACGGTATTTATATTAGAGTTTGATTATTTTAAATTTGTATATACTATCCTATTCGGGATGAGTCGCTCTCTGTCAAAAAAAAATTATACTCAAGACTTGAATTTGAAATCTCTGATTAAGAATGAAACAATATTATTCACTGTACCATATTTTTTTTACGGGGTAAATGATATACTTGGGATCAAGCAGAAGCAGGCCTTTTAAATAAACTACAATTTCCACTGTATATGCTGCTTTGGACTCTGGTTGATATTTCCTAAGCAAATTTTCTTCTTTTTATATTACTATGTGTTCTGTTTTAACGCTAATCTTACAGGGAATGCAGATGCCCAATTTAATAAAATGCACCTCAATTAAATTCGTTTAAAGAATAGTGTCAGATCAATAAGGATCAAGTAATATAAATGGAACAAGTAATTTTATGATTTTATCATTTGTGAAATGCTAATTATATTTTTGGTTAGAAATATACTTCCTTTGGTCCAAATAAATGAGTTTATGGCACTTTAAATATATTCAAATATAAATGATCTTTTCACAAGTTCATAGTTGGCTCTTTTTTTTCCACATTAATAGTATTTTCAACTCTCTTAAGTTTTAAAAAGTATGGAAAGAAACAAAAGAATAACATTGACAATCTTTGATAATTGTGTTCAACTAACTTCTTTAAATGGTGTGTCACATCTTCGAAAATTTATCTATTTTGAAAGGGATAATATATAAATATGCCTTTTAACTTGGCTTCGAATTATATTTATGCCCTTTAACTTTGGGCGTGCACAAGTAGACACTTAAACTTGTACAAAGTTGAACAAATAGACACACATGTCTTACATGTCATTTTTTATCCTATGTGTATTGTGTCATGTAGGACTCATGTGTTTATTTATTTAAAAATTGGATAGTTAAAGTGTTTGTTTGTACATTATAAAAAATTGAAGGTTAAAATTAAAATTTGAAGCTAAATTTAGAAACCAATATATGTATTATGCCATTTTGAAATGAAGTAACATGTAAATGAAACGAGACATTTTGCTGCAGATAAACTAAATCTAATAACGGAAAATTATTGAATACTTGTCTTATATTTTTCTTATTTTCAATATTTCGTTTTATTTTTAAAAATCTCTAAATTTTCTTGTTTCTTTAATGTCTGAGCTACATATTAATGCATTTGATTTATTTTATAATGTATTCGACCTACATATTGTGTATCTGAGAGTAATTTTTAATGTACCCGCTACATATATCATGTATCCGATTTATGTTATAATGTATCTGAGATACTCTTTAATATATTCGATCTATATATTAATATATCCGATTTGTGTTACTTTTTAAGGGATTAGTTTGTAATTATAGATTAAAGAGGGATGAATTGTAATTTCATATTAAAACTATATGATTTCTAAAATTTATCCTAAAATAAAAGCATTCTCTTTATAATGATTTGAGTTTTGAGTTTTGAGATAAAATGGTCACACAAATTAAAATATTTAATTTGGATCGATAGAAAATTAATGGTCTCACAAATTAAAATATTTAATTTGGATCGGTAGAATATTAACTTCAAATGATAGTTCAATTTAAATTTAACTATTAAGAGAAATTTCAGCTCAAAATATAGTAGATACCAAATTACAACATTCAAGAAATGAAAAAGGGGGAAATATGGACTAAATAATATCGACGATAAAAGAGAATTGCTCGAATGATAAAATGATGAAATAAAATTGTATATGCAAATTCATTATTTGGATATCCAAATTCAAACAGTCACTTGTGTAATTATACAATATTGCAGTAGCCAGATTTCACGGATCTACAAATTAAATAAATGATTAGCCTTTTAATCTCAACTGTCAAATTGTCAAATGTCAATGCATATGGATTTGAGAAGTGGATGAACCCTTTAATTAAATAATACTGCTTGGTTTCACAAGTCAATAAAACATTTAATTCAGTGAACTATTATATGTAAACATGTATATGTACTTCCAAGTTTATCGAGGGAAAAAAAAACTATTCTTACCATTGATTTGTTCTGAATTAATCTCTCCATTCACAATTGTTTGATAGATATACTATAGATATTTAAAATTAATTATTAATTTAAATAATTAAGAAATAATTAATCACTTTTTTTTCAAATTTGCCCCTAATGATAGTGTAGTTTATTATAAGTACGTGGACTTTTGATATTCTTGATATAGTAAGGTTATATTGGTCAAATTACACCTTATATTAAATTTTCCTTGAGGAGTATGCATGACCTCAACATGACAAACAATTGCAAACAAAAGGAGTAATAGTTTATGCATATTTAATATATTTTTAAGACAGATACAAAACTTAATTCAAAAAAAATGATTTTAACCGAATAAGCTCCGTCATCCCGACTCTTATCATTCACAAGCAAGCAATAATGTTAGGAAGAGATTGTGTGGAATATCAGCAAACTTATGAATTTTCATGAAGAGTGCATAAATTTTAAGTATATACCTATAAAAGGTATATTTTAAACTTAAATATGTAATATTATTTAGATGATATATTTTTTCGAAGAAGAATGTTCAATTGACTATCCTTTAGAGTATAAAAAAAACTATATATACAAAAAATATACAATTCCTTTATTTTTCTAAAAGGAAATTATTTTTAGCTAGAAATTTGACACTCACTTTGAGGCTTGACTATTCTAGAATCGAGCAAATTGTTCCACTTTAGAGTAAAATAATTTGGATAAATGACAGAAATCCATAGTTCCACTTGAGAGTAAGATAATTTGGATACGACAGAATTCCTACCTTTAAGTTCTCTTATTACTATTGTTCTCTATTAGTTTTACAAATTTTCAAAATTTCTCATTTTCACACATCAGATTAATATATCTCATGCATCAGATTAGTGTATCATGTATAAAATGTACATTAAATTAGTGTATCATGTATAAAATAAAGTATCTTACTTAACAACTAATGTATATCACAAATCATATTAATGTGTCAACGCTTATATTATTACATCAATTTTTATAATTATAAACTTATAAAGAACAAATAATAATTTTATCTTAAAAATATGTGATTTCTGTCCTTTGTCCTAATAATTTTACCAAAGACAATTTTATTCTCAAAACTCGAATGCAGATAGATTCGTCCTGATTGGGCTTACTTCTATTGTTGGTATATAGGTCCAAACAGACCAATAGCACAAGAAGCCCAAAATTCAAGAGCTAAAAGGCCTGAATTATTTGGAAAAATAACTTAAATACACAACTATAATTTTTATATTCTCTAATTTTCCCTACTTTTTTTAAATATTACATAATTCCCTATTTTTTTTTATTTTAGTGTAAGTTTTTAGATACATTACACTCTCTCTCCTATAATACACCTTTACCAATTTTAATGCCTATATTTTCTCCATTAAAACACTCAACCTCTTAAATCAGTTTTTTAATTTTAAATTTTATCCATATAAACACTCAACCTTTTAATCAGTTTTTTGATTTTGAATTATTAAATTTAATTAAATTTAAATAAAAGAACAAATTTTGAAATTTTGAATTTCAAAATTCAAAAAATCAGGAAGCAGGGTAACTTCCAGTGCCTTCTACCGTTTCGTTCTTACTAACGTCAACTTTCACTTCTTCTTTTTTCCTTAATCGTCTTCATTCATCTCAACCCAGCATATTTTTTTATTTTCTTCCTAATCTTTCACTTCTATTTCTTCCTAATCTTGAATCGTATGAACCCAGACCCTTTTTATTATTAATCCATCATCAATTCGTATATTCTTTTCTTTTTTGTTTTTGTTAATTGTTCTATTACATCATAGTAATGGATCCGTCAATAATAGAAGGATATATGATTCCGACGATGATAATTGGAAAGAAAATAGGAAAAAGTCTTTGCATGATCCTATGAATCTCAGAAGGATATAAACAAAGACCATGGCGAAACATCAAAGGTTGTCAAAATACAACAAAAAAGGAAAAAAGAAGCAGCAAACATTGTTGTTAGGCCTACATTGTCTCGGGTTAGTATTTTGGTACTTAAAAATGGTGTTGTTTAAATTAGTAAAATTTTTAAGGAATCAAGTGTGCTTGCTGATACATTTGAAAAAGGGTGTATAGTGTTTTAGATGGTCAACTGATACATGAATTTGTTGTGTTTCATAATATTTTATATGTATCATTAAGTTTTTGAAAATTATTATAATGTATCATTCAATAAGTGTAGTAAAGTATAAACTGTGCTTGATGATACATGTAGAATCTGTGTGTACATTGTTTAGTCAATGTACTGATACATGTAGTAGATATGTATCACATGTTTTGCATCTTCAAAAACCCACTGCAACAACAACAAAATTTCGGTAGCTCCAATTTTAACAGACTGTTTAAAAAAAATTGTTTTCAAAATAACTGATACAATCTTTGATTTTCAAATTTTGAAATTAATATCCAATTAAGTGCTGATTTAATGCTGAATAATGATCTGTTACCACAAATTAAGCTGTTTTAGTAACAACATTAAATTTACTGTTTTTATCCCCTATTTTTTCTTAACAGTTTTAAGTTACCATGTATCATTTACCATGTATCACTACATTCTAAAGTATCACGGCTCAACAATTTTAAGGGATTTTTTGTAATTACTAAACTTATCGGGACAGAATGTAATTATTGAATTAATTCCTTAAATTTATACTTATTATTTTACACGGAGTTTATGACTATAATTGTGCTTGGTGGCCATGAAACCAAATTGTTCTTAGGGAGATTAAGTTTTATAACCTTTTATAAATATATATTTTTAGGTTTATGTGACAATTATTTATGAAAAAAAATATTAGCTTTTTATTGCCATAAAATGAGAATAAGAATCTCAAGTTAATCTTCTTGCCATTTGATGCCACAAGATTATAACAAATAAGAGAAAAACAATTATGAGATTAATGCAATATTGTATAGAAAAAGACAATTATGAGATTAATGCAAACATAATATAGTTAAGTGAGCAACTAAAATCAAACCAAATTAGGTAAAATTTATTTATAAGTCTATTTTTTTTTTTGGTACAATTTATTAATTATATCTTTTTCACAAGCAAAGTTATATTAATGTACCCAAACACAATTTTCTTCTAATTGCTGAGTAGTACTTGTATGTTGTTCTCAATTGGATAAAATAATTTCAAATATGATATAGAAAAAGTTAATCTTAAATTTTATCGCCAAATTATAAAGGATTAAGAAATATAATTTATTGCTATTTGAGGGACTAAAAATGTTAATTTGACAAAAGAAAAATTGAGGAAAAATCTACTTGAACTGTTTGAGTTGATTTTATTAGAAAAACAACAATGGCTATAGAAAGAGCTTCATGTCCAGTTCTCAACACTTTGCGTTTCTGCACCAAAAATTCTTCCAAACTGTACAATTTTCCTAGAAAACACCTTCAATTTCCCTCTTTCTTCCCCAGAAACTTCAATTCTATCAATGGCAAGCTGTACACTCATGGATTATTTCTCAATTCGTCAAGTTCATTCTCCAATACTACCCAGGAAACTCCGTCTCAGAAACTCGCTCTTCTTCTCGAAGTTGAAGGGTACAATAACTTTTCGTCCTTTTTGTGTGTGCATACTGATAATTCATGAGCTTTTATGTTTGTTTGTTTTTCGCTTTTTTACGGACTGCATTGTATTTATTTTCGTGCTATGTAATGCCCTGTTTGTATTAACTACTCAATTATCAAATTGAACACATTTTTTCGCAATTACTGTCATTTTGTTTGTGAAATTCAATCGTGAAAACATTGATATTTTGAGATTTAGAAGTGAAATGTGAGAAGAGAAGTTTTAGGTATGGAAAAAGTGAACTGGGTAATAATTGAGTATTTGAATTAGATAAATTAGCTGAAATTCAACATATGCTTGAATTACTATACTTTCACCTCTCCTTCTTCTCCAAGGGGAAATAAAAAGAATCAAACAGATTTAATATTGAGATTATGTTAATCTGGAGGGTTAATATATGTATCTAATTTTATGTTCAAGGTTTTTATGTGCTATTATCTTTGTGTTATATTTTCAGCATCATTTTCCTCTGGTAGTTACTTTTTGTTTTGTTTTGTTTTCTTGACAACTTTTATATGTTTAGGGTATTAATGGATGTGGACCGATTGGGCAACCGCCAAGCCTTCAACACAGGTGAGGTTTTCTTTTTGTACTTTTACCAAGTAAATTATATGCTTTATATGAAATGACATTTTTTTGTGATGATCACAAAAGTCATTCTTAACGACTGAATGCACCAATATGGTGTACAAGCTAATGCATAACAAAAATAAACAAAAGACAACAAGCCTACCTGGGATAATCTAAATGTCTTTTTTCTTCTACTAATGTCAGCATTCCGGAAGCTTGGATTGGACTGTGCAAATTGGAGCCAACCAGTTTATCAGGATCTTGTAAAGTACGATGTTCATGAGGTTTTGTGATTTAGTTGAGGCATACATATATTATCTGAATCAGAGTGTATTACATAGTTGATTTTATTTCTCTTTAATACATTTTATCTTTTCCTGATTTCATAACTTTCCTGGTTTCATTTTTGACCTCTAGTCTACAGCATCCTAAGTAGTCTCTCTGACTAATTACATAAACATATTATTCTTGCTTTCTCCAGGAAGAGCATGGGTGATGAAGAAAGGATGTTGGTCTTGTTTTTTAATAGAGTAAGCTCACATAGAAAAGTCCATTAATATGTGCCTTGTATTCATTCTAAAAAAAATTCAAGTACTCTTCCAAATTTAAATAAGCTTGTTCTTTATTCAGATTGGTTGGCCCACATCACTGCCCACTAGTGAGAAGGAGACATTTATGAAAACTGTTCTGCGAGAGAAGGTATGTATTCAGAAGTAAAGCTTGATAGGTTGAACATGTGATGATACATTTCTTGCACTTCATTTGGTATATTTTAGATATCAGTAGTAAAGCCTTCTATAGTTTGGAATAGGCTATCTGCAGAATATTGTCCTGCCCCCATTTCTCTTAGTGGTTAATGGCTATCATATAGCTTCAAATTGATGTAAGAACTCAAAATAACATTACTGATAAGGTAATCCCATAGAGCTGTTGGCATGCTTAGCTCTGCTCCATTGACTAAAATCAAATTGCAATTCTGTCTTCAAGTATATGTTTGAACTGTTATATGCAATCTCATAGTTCTTGTTTCCTGCGCCTTTCTTTTGTTTTTGTTTGCACTGTTTAATATTTGAGCTCCTACTAAAATCAATTTGCTATTGTGTTTTCTCGTACTTGTACTCACTATTATATCCAGTGTGATAATTGTTGTTTTCCTGTTCCACTTTTATACTCCCTCTGTCCCAAAAAGATTGTCTTAGTTACTATTTGGACAGTCGCAAAATATTATCTTTGACCATAATCTTTTCATAGACTTCCTAAATATTTTGAATTGTTAACTATTGACTTAGATTTTTTATTAAGTTTCTAAATATGTCAATTTTCTTTCAGAAACATTGAAGATTTTATGTCCAAATTCACACCTAACATAAGTTAGACTCTTGTATTCCAAATCAAGATAACTTTTTTAGGATGGAGAGAGTACTTTATTTGGACTTGTTTTGTAATGGTTTCATATTCTTTTCTAACTACATATAATATTGCTTACATGATCTTGGTTGAAGTACTTATCTGAATAATGGGTTCATTGCTTGTAGAGAATTGCATTGGATGAACTTGTCATGTCAAAAACCTTGCCTTTAAGACCTGGAGTTGAAGAGTAAGTAATTTTCTTGCTTCAAGTCATTTGTTCATGTGTTACATGCATTTAGTTTTCTCCACAAATGGTCATTTATTTCATGATGAAGTAATATCCTCGTCTGACCTTCAGTGATTTTTGAGCCATGCGGAAGATTTCTCCTTTAATCTTGCATCATAGTGAGGTCTCTTATGGTTACTCCATTCTTTTACTTGGGTAATGCATTGCTAAGTGAAGAAGGAGAGAGATCTCCTTTCACAGGGTCGAAGCGCTTAATCATATTCCCTTTATTTGCTTAAAGGTTTATTTACGTGTTGATTTTACTTTTAGTATTATATGCTGCTGTCAGGTTTTTAGGTTTATTCTTATTAAAAATTGAAGCTATTTAGGGTTTTCTCCTATTATTTTTAGCAAATTTTAGAGGGAACGCATTCAGAATTCTAGGGTTATTCAATGTTTTCTAATTTGAGTTGGTATCAGGCTCATCTTGAGATCCAAGTCATAGTCCTCATTGTTTGGTGATAGCTGTATTAGAGTGGAGTTAAATATGCAATAGGTTAATGCAGTAGCTGAGCCAATAGGTCCTCTGGGATTAACCCTGTTTGCTTTACTATATCAGTTATGACCTCGCTTGCCCCTTCCTATAGAAATTTGGGGTCAAACTCAACAGAGGAAATCTACAACTTTTTTGCTCTATATCTAGAAGTAATGGTTCCTTGTCGGTTTCATTGAGCTATATTTTTCCACACCCAGCAGTTTTGAGACCCACTTGTAGTTCAGATATTGTGACTTTCTATATGTAACAATCTTTGGATCCTTGACACTTTTGAGTGTTTAGTTTGTGTGCAAAGCTTATGGTTTACAACAACAACTACCTCAATCCCAAACAAGTTGGGACCAGCTACGGAATACTCAGTGACTATGTTACTCCACTTAAATTCATATCATGATAATACTAAGCAAAATAAAAATGAAAATTACCTGCAGTTCCTTATATTTTCTAGTGGCATATAAATTCAACTCCTAGAAAAGCATAGGATGTAGAGTAGAAATGCTAATATGGCGAAACATACTCTCAACTAACAAGTATTGGATATATAGATAATTTTCTTTCATTGTGATTTGTGCCTAATATTTCACCAAGTCTGCATGGATTCCAAGATATTGTAGATCCTTTGAGAAACCTTTGTATAACTGATTTTTAGGTCTATCTCGTCCCCTTAACACCTTCACCCACCATGTTCTAACATCTGCAGACTTGTGCATCTGCCGTTCAACACCGGACATGACCATGTCATCTCAAGAGACAGCCTCTTATTTTATCCTCGATATTTGCTACATGAACCTTCTTGCGGATGCAATCATTTTTTAAATAAGATGGGTAAAAATTGATTGAAAAGGTACCAAGAATATAATGAACTCAAATCTAATGTAACAGTAACCAACTTCTCAACTATATCAATAAGTCTTAAGTTCAATTACACTTCCAGAAAGTAAATTCAACAACTCAAATGGGAAAAGGCCCAAACGGACATACAAAAATATTGATTATTGAAAGTAAGACTAGGGATTGGTAGCGGAAGAAAGGCGATGCGAAGCTCAGACTAAGAGTGGAGATGAGAGGATTTAGATTCTTCACTCAACAATGTACATAAGACTATTTTTCCTGGAATGTGGTATTTATGAACCTGGATCCCACACATAACCACTTAATGTGGTATTGGGCTGCTTTTCCATTACTAGTCTTGGCACATTCATAACAGTGGTACAGAAAAGTACAAGCTAAGACATCTGAGATAGCTGTTACACCAAAAATATAAATTTTGCGGACATCTTTTCTTCAGAACAGTAATATGAGAACTTTTGCCTTTAAAGCATCTGCTATTTCTCTGTTTGATGACCATGGTGTACACCTGGCTGGGACAACTTTCACTCAAAAGCATCTGCTATTTTTTTCCAACCAAATGGTGTTCGTGATGCAAAGAGGGTGATTTTCATATTTTCCTCTTTCTTTTGCCAACTTTCTGACTTAGCCAGATTTCTAATAGAGCTCTTATACTGCAAGGCATGACTCATTGCACTTCACATATGTTAAAAGAGAGACCCAAAAATTTTCCAGCTTGTTTACAATGGAGGAATAAATTAGTTGCAGATTCCTGATCTTTTTCACAAAAGAAGCATCTACTATATAGGGCGAATCCCCTTCTCTGAAGCGTATCTTGAGTGAGGCGGGTATTTTAGCTGCTACTCGGCCAAAACAAGCCACTTAGGATGAGCTTTAATCTTCCACAACCTCTTCCAAGGACAGCTTACCTCCTACGATTCACCCTGTCTCTGCAATCAATTCTAATCTTATTTAGTCTTGTATGACCAAATGTACATCTAGCATTCACATCTCTACAACACTCATCTTGAGGGTGCACTGGATTTTAGTGGCAACATTGCTAAGCTCATTGGTATAAGCATCTAAATTTTGACATGTTCAGCAATTTATCATATTGTTGATCCATAGATTTAGTTCTAACATTTTCAAATGTCTTAAAGTTAACTTTTCCACGATAATTAAGAAAGAAGTTGCAGGTTAGAATGTTAGCATGTCAGGCTAACTCTTTAGCATCTCGATTAACCGTGTACAGTTAGTTTGATTCCGCGGTCTTTGTATTTATTAATTTGATTGGTTGATCTTCCTTAGTTTTGTCATAGTTCTCGTAATGAATTTTGCAGATTTATTGATGAAGCATGTGAAGAAGGTGTACCAGTAGTGATGCTGACAGCCTACTGTAAAAGTGGGGAGAAACAAGTCAGGTTTACTGCTAATTTCAATTCTTTGCATTTCAAATATGAATTTATAAGAATTTTTTTTCTTGAACATTAAGTTCTTTAAATAGCTTTAGGGTGAGGTAGGATTGAATGAAATTGAATATGTTAGTCTAAATTGCTAATGCCGAACGCTTGAAACTGTTGAATTTAGGGATCTGCCAGTGTTAAATTGATGTTTCTTAAAGCACCCAAGGGTGTGTCATAGTGGTTAATGAAGTGGGTGAAAATGATGAGAGACAAACACACTAGGTGATTTTTCCATCTGCCTATGCCTTGATGGACAAAGTTACCTTGTCCCTATTCTGGAGAAGGCAGTAGGTAGTCGGTAGAATAGTCAATGTGTGTGCAAAATCACCCAAACACCATTATCAGTAAAAAAACAATCCGTTTCTTGGATCTAGATTATATGCTTAACGGCTTTTAATGGTCTTTGTTGCTAGAACGTCATCATATAAACTAAATGATTCTGCAGGTTGATTCATATCAGGAAATAAGTAAAATCTCTAAAGCAAGTTGCAACATTAGTTATTGAGAGGACTGTTAGTTGGCATGCAGTAATTCCCATTTTATCCAACATCAGTGATACTTCTACACTTGCCTGTCAAAAAACTCGTTTTGGTTTCCTCCCATAAGAAATTGGGTTGTTTTGATGTGAAAAAGTCTGCATACATTCTGCCAATCATCGGAAAAGTAACCAGTTCTTTGATTCACTACAGATCTATCATTGAGAAGCTTGGAAATGATAAAATGGCAAAGATAAAAATAATTGGAACTGAGGAGGTAAAACGAAGTGCCTATGGCCAACTTGTATTAGGCGAAGGGGTGGCATCTGACCTAGGTGAGCAACTGGCTAAAGAAGCAAGAAAAGCAGGTAAATTGTCTCAGACAATCTGGTTCAATTTCGTTGCACAATCTGCTAAAATATCATGGCATAAGCTGGTTGCCTTTCTTTGTACCATATTTCAACATAAGAAATTGCACACCTCCTCTATATTATTTTGACCCAGTTTCCGCTGAGGAGCAAAGAATTGCTAAGGAGGTTGCTTCCATACTAAAGTTGACTGTCGACATTGATACTACTTCAAGTGAAGGGTTAGTTCTATCATTCTTTTCGTTGTTGCATTTTTAATTATTTTGTTGTTTTGATGGTTTACTTTCAGTTTTACGCCATGAAATTATATTACCTGGATGAAGATGCTTGATTAAACTTGTCAAAATCAATAATCAACTGCACTTCAATCCGAACATGGTTGGGGATCTTATCAACAATTAACTTGAATTGAGATGCTTCATGGTGGGTGCTAACATGTTGTTTCCCACATGCTTTGAAGCTGGACATTTCATGTATCTAGTGGTACTTTGAGATATGCCCAAGGAAAAAGAATATTATTTGCTGTAAATTAATTGTAATGAGACTTGTCAAAAAAAAAAAAAAAAAAAGAGTGGGAGGGGAGGGGAACTCTGGTCCAAAAAGAAATTGCTTCTCCATTTCTGGTGGATCATAGTAAATGCATTAGCTTCTTATTGATCTCATTTGTGCTATTTCAGACCATGTTTCCTTCACTCATTACACTTATTTGGCATGGCCATGTTTGAATGAATTCCTTGTTACTTGAATTCACATTGATCAGACTAGTTGGTGATATTTCTGTTTGTTACAGAGATAATCTTAGGAAAAACTGCCAAATCAATGTCATTGATACTACACAGAATTGGATTCAAATGCTAGATATTATTATAGATTCATACAATGACTTTGAATGTTCAGTAAGAGTACGTTGTGAAATAGCCATATTATACAATATCGTACATCCTGGACAAAAGTATGTCAAAGGAGCAGTAAGAGTCCATTTTATATAGTGGATCTCATATAGCTCACGTTTGGAGCTTTGATTTGTAGTTGAAGACAAATTACTCAGAAGCATTTGGGGCTATCTGAAATTCATGCATATTTGTATTGAGTGCATGCTGCAATTTGGCACACAGTAGGTCTGCTGTTCAGTTATCTAAATGTGGTCTAATACTTTATTTACTTTTAATATAGATTGCAGAATGTTGTGGCTGCACTGAGGGCTGGGGCAGAATATGCCGATGTACCTGTGCACAATTGTGTGCTTGTTTCTGGAAGTCTATCTGGTGTTGCTGGGGCAGAGCGAATTGGCATGCCTTGCGTTGTGGTCCGGAGCAGGTTGATTTTTCAAAACCAAGTTTAAATATCAAATTCTTGAATGCAATATAAATACTTTTTGTCTTTAATAGAAGGCATATATCAATCAATTAGCTTTACTCTATCCTAAATTAGTTGGATTGGCTAAATAATCCTATATTATATGTAAGTGAGAATATGTGTCACTTCATTCCACAATAAGACTAGTACCACATCCATCCTGCTAAATTAGTGTTAGCTAGTTTTACTTTTTGATAATTTTCTTTTACTTATTAGTATAAACATTGCTGAATATCTTTTCTGAATAATAATATTTTTGTGTGTGTGAGGAAGTTCAACGGCCAGAGCTGAGTTTCCCGGAGCTAAAGCAATAATGGATGGATTTGGTGGTGCAGATTTAACAATATCTAGGCTGCGGCAAATACAAGAGTCCTGATATTTGATTCAAAAGCCAAAATCGTGTAAAATTTCTAAACTTAAAAGCGAGTGTAATTGCGCTTCTGTAAAATTATTTACTGTGAAATATGCAGGCATAAGTTAAAATGCAGTATCATCTTATAGCCATTGACCATTTGTGGAATTACTTCTCAATTTTGGTTTTCATTTCATCTCTTTGTGAAAAATTTGAACAGTCTGCTGCCCCTTTTTCTTTTTGGGTTTCCTACTTTGTGGCTTAACTAATCTTGACTCTGAAAGTCCAACTTGGAGGTTAAATGCAACTTAATTCTGAGCTTGAACTTGAAACCTCTGATAAGAATAGAATACTTACCACCACTCAAATTACTTATGCTGGCAGCTGTGTATTTTAATGAGAATTTCCTCAAGACATGTTAACATTAACCATTAAGTACGTAGATTGTAATTTCAGATTTATTTCTATGTGCCTCAGTGAAATAGAATTCATAGATGAGCTTGTGAAGTACTAAAAAAAATAATCGAGTTGTCAAAAACGTATAGTTAACGTAAGAGTATTAATTTTGATCTGTATGAAGAGATCTGTCTAATTAGGCATTGTTAGCTCAAATTATAAAGTTACAGGTTACATTAAAGAGAACTAATAGAAAAGTAGGTTTAAGTTATAAATTACATTTTCCTATAGAGATATAATTTGCTAAGCATATCTACGAAATCCATCGTTCATAAAATTAGTCAAGGGTGAGGTATATGAATTTCCTACAACTTTGGAATATTCATTCCACCACAGCATGAAGCTGCTTTGAGACAAGAAAATCTCAGGAGACACCAAGAAGTTATTAACCATGTCCATTACATACTGCTCAAATTTGATCAGGTTTTCTCTAGCTGATTCTTGGTCTTGTGTACTACTACTTTGTCCATCTTTCAACACTTGACAAGAGATCATAGCTTCCTCAACATAAGCCCAGAAGCAAGAATCAACTGTTAGACTAGAGGCTTGGCTCCTCTGGTATGTTTGAGTATTTTCACCAGTTAACCATTTCTCCAGTAGTTTATAATGTTCACTTCTTCCGTGAAGTACATAATCTCTCTTTCCCCTACCATAATACTCAGCAATGTCGAGTGGTTCAACCATCCTTCGGTAGTTTGTTCCAGCATAAAGCAAACGCTTTCGGCGAGTTCTCCCCTCCTTCCAGGGCAAATTTTCCACTTCAGTTACTGTTCTTTTCCAGAAAAGCTTCAAAGTTCTGTGATGCTTGATGAGGTTTTCTGTGCTTGCAATCTCGTCTCTGCTTCTGGAACGCCTGGTTTTATATTTGTCATAATACCCTGCCTCTTCCAAAGAGTTTTTCATGTACCATTCAAGGTAAGACATGGACTTTTTAGTTTTACTTATTTTGGAGGGATCGAAAAGCTTCTGCTTGTGTTTGGCCTGAACCTCTGCTCTTTTAGCAATATTCATTGCAAGATAGCTCAAGTTAACATTTTCCTGTTGCAGTTAAGAGACAAATATCTGAAATTTGCTGACAAAAATAAACATTAAGAGAAAAAAAAGAAAGAAGTACTCTGCTGTATGGCGTTTTCTAGTCCATTTAACCAAGAATTTTTGCCCCAAGTTAATTTCATGTTATACGCCTTCCTATCCCACCAACAAACATAGCCTTGTGCATTCTTTAATACTTCAACACAAAATTCTTACTTTACGACTTGTATATGCACCTGAATGACTCAAGTTTTATCTTTCATCAAGATTCCCATTGTGTTTCGGTAGATGAACCGTCAAAGTGGGAACATCACAATTTGATCAAGTAGCAAGGAAGTGTATTTACCTGTACCTTTCCAACTCCAGTTGCTTCTAGCAGTAGATAGGTACCTGCTTGAAGTGGATTACTTATTGTGTCAGGTAGCTCTGAGATTCCCCTGCAAATGGCTTTGTTCTTCAACTGTTCCAAGATATGTCCATAATCAATAACCTGAGAGCAGTTATTTAGATTTTCACTTTCAGCACATCTTGAGCTCATTATCATCAACAACTCCAGAATCGACTGTGGTTCCTCGAAGCAAGAGAAACCTGATTCTGAGCCGAAGAGATAGGTACCAAATGGCATGTACCAGGTCGGAGTAGTCAAGGTAGCAGCTGAGGCATTATGGTCTGAGATCAGGAATCCTGGAACTGGATCTTTATCCGAGACCACATGCAAGAAGCAAGAGCTCCACATCGGATGCTCTGACATGGCTTTTTGAAAGCCATTGTTACCAAGAAGTGGGGACCCAAAAGTAATGCAGAGGATATGCTGCACACCATAGCTGGGAAGGCTCTCAAGCAGCCACAAGGTGAAGAGAGATGCAACTGATCCTCCCAGAGAATGTCCAGTTACAATTAGAGGTTGGCTGCTGGTGAACTGCATCGAAGCAGACAAAGCCACAATGCCAATATCAGTTCCACATATAAGAAAAAATCCAACCAACTGAAGAATGTGTATAATTCTTGAACTCTAAAAGCGATCTCACTATACTCTCATCCTTATTCACGAATGTAAACACTGAGATAACTTTTCGTCATTTCCTATCTAATTAATCATCCAGCTCTAATCCCATGAATTACCTCCTTATACAATGTCATACATTTTAAATGATCAACTCAAGATTACATCTCAAAATTAAGGATCATTTACTCCAATTAACTAACAATTTTGTCATTTCTGGAACACAAATACATGTATAAAATTACAATAACACAATTATGCTAACGCGTTCAATGTACATATCAAAAAAGGAAGCAAAATTCTGTACCTGTTGTTTGAGAAGAGAGAGCTCATTCTCAAGAGAAGCAAAAAGGGCAAAAGCAGCTTTATGAATGGAGATGGAACTAGTATTACTTCTGGTGCGAAGAAAGTCGAATGTCGTAATTTGATCTGAAGAAATCAGCTCTCTAAACTCTTCTTGCAAATGATTAACAGCACAATTGGGTGAAGATACAAAAGCTATAATAGAACCCTTTGATGGGCTTTCATAAATTTGGTTTTTAACAGAGAAAGGAAGTGATGGGTCTTCCAAAAGAGTGAGATTCTGTTTTTGAAGCTTCGAAATTGCTTCCCATGACTGATTCAATAGGTCTGATCCTAACAATAGATTTGCCAATTCCAGTCCAGTGTTGTACCTGAAAAAAAAAGAAGAAGAAGAAGATGATCTAACCATTTGTGAAGACGATAAACTGAGAAGTAATAGGGTTGATTGCTTACAAGGACACCATTGGAGGGCAAGCTTCAAATCCACGTTAACGAATATTTAACTGGCTTTCCAATTCAAGATATTGTCAAACATTGCGTAGGATAACCTAATTTATAAACTAATTCGGCCGTTTCAATTTATATAAGATATTTCGGATTATGAAATTTAAGCAAGTGAATTTTTTATTATAAATTTTTAATATATCTCTTAAATATTTTAAATTATTAATTATTATGACTTATAATATCTTTTAGGTAGTTTGTAAATATATCAATTCATTTTTAAAAATTTGAACAATCTATCAGCAAATTCTCGATCAAACTTAACCTGTTAGTCTCAAAAAGCGAATGTGTCACATAAATTGAAACAGAAATAGTATTGGTTTCATTGATTCGCGAGTTAAATTATCCTCAAATTATAATTTTTGAGCTAGTTATTTTAGAGATAAATATCTTAAATATATCTGAACATTGGGCGAGATTATTGTAATGATACCAAACTTTGAAAATGACCTTTGATTTCTGCAATATTTAATAGTATATTTTAAACATATATATGTGCCCACGTGGACATCATAAATATTGTACAATTATAAATAGTAACATGTCCACGTGAACACATGTATATCTTTAAAATACACTATATAATAGTGCAAGGACTAAAAGATCATCCGTAAAGTTTGGTATCATAACAATAATTTCAATCAAAGTTGAAGTATTTTTCAGATTCTTTTTTCTTTATTTTAACTTAAAATTAAGATATTTACTTAGAAATAAAGATTAGAGCGAGGTTTAATTTTAATTAGTAGAATAAAAAATGGTAGATTAGAACAATGTAATAAGTAGTAGTATTTATCTAGTAGCAACTCAATTCCAATATATATATATATATATATATAGCTCCAACTCAAAATTGAAAGTAAATAAGAGTTATCTATTGAAAAATTTTGGTGGTTGATTAGTTTTAACTTAAGAGTCCTATGCCTAGACCTCGCAGTTTTTTTTTGATAGTTTATTTGATGTTATATGTTCCTGGGACGTAAGTTATTTTTTGAACGTTTATTTTTGTTGGATTATCAGAGATATATTATCATTTCCATATTTTAGTCAAAATATTATTGATAATGTTGTTATTGTTCAGCCTGTGCTTCTTCTGCTGTTGTTGGCTATTACAATACTATTTTAGGGGCCCAATGGACATAAATGGGCCTCCAGGACCTTTTGGGCCGCAATCTGCGGCCCAAAAGGAATATTCCCAAAAAAAGAAAAAATAGAGACAAATTATAGAAGTACTAGTTTCCGAGAATGTGCGTTGCACGTTTATCCTAAAATCCTTCATATAAACTTTGTACTGCAAAAAATAAATTTAGAATATATATATATATATATGTATATATCAAGAATTAGCTATTATCACATTTGTTACCGACCCAAAGGTATATATGTACATTTCACAAATTTCGTCAATAATTTATTTCCTCGTAAGTATAAAGAATAAAGTTACAATGGTTCATATCAACGTATAAGACACCATTGAATCTCTTCATCTTCATTTTTATTCTCTTCATGGTAATTTTTTTTAATCTTTCTTTAATTTTTTTGTTAGTGAGTTGGATTCACTTGGACAGAAATCACATCAACTTTTTGTCTTGTAGGATATTCCATTGATTTTCATGAATGTAGTGAGTAAGTTGGAAGTCTTTCTTCTTGTCCTTGTGTAAAAGACTTTTTTTTTTATTCGAGAATCCAATTAAGTGTTCCGTCTCAACTTCTATATAATGATTTTTGTATAAAAGTCAAACAAAAAATTTATTAAGACCACATCAACTTACATAGAAGCAATTAATTGCATGTAAGGAACAATGATATATTACCTGGAAATCGATACCACTTGAAACAGTTCAATGTGTGTTGCTTCACTTACTACATCATCACCATGAAATATTAACGTCATTCTTAACTGTATCTTCATAAAAAAAGTCAAATTAACAAAATTCTTTAGTAGTTGAAATATTCAACAAATAGATGAGTTAAAATAAAGATAAATAAAACATTGAGCATAAAAAGCTCATATAAAAAATAATAGAGATAACATGATTACATGAGAAAGTAGAATACATAATATAGAAAAATGGAGAATCTGCTAATAGAAGATAAAAACGTTACAAATTAAGTGATCAAGAAGTGACCTTTTGATATCTTTAACCTAACACCTTAATATGAGTTTTTTTTTTTTTTTTTTTTTTTTTAAAAAAATGACAATGGTTTAAAGAGCATAATAATAGTAGGTAACTTAAAAGGCTAAATCATTATTGCTATATTTTTGAAATTATTTATTCCAATGCATGTATATTTTTTTATCTAGTAAAATTTTATATAGAAATCAATTATGAATGAAGGACAATAAATTTCCACTTTAAGAATTGAATTAGGTCTTTATTATGTTATTAATTTCAGTAAGTATTATTTAATAATATCTATCATCTGAACTAATATCTAAAACATAATTAACTATTATAGGGGTAAAATGGTAATTCAACTTTGAGTTTTGGAGCTTCACACTTATAATAATATATGATACATTTTTGTTTTACTTATTTCCATTATCTCCTATTATTTCTAATTTTTTTTATCTTTTTAATATATTTGAATTGCATATTAATGCATCTGAATTAGTAATTAATGTATCAAAGCTAGTTTTTAATGTATTCGAGCTAGTATTTAATGTATTTGAACTATATATTGTGTGTTCGAGCTAGTTTTTAATATATCCGAGCTACATATTAATGTATTAGAGTATCAATTATTGTAATTAATTTTTAAAATTTTAAAAGAATTAATGTAATTAAAAACTTATTAGGGATATATTGTTATTTCAAATAAAATTTTTGGAATTTATATCATTTTAAAAAAAATACTATAATGAAGAAAAAAAAATTTACTTGTTTGGGTAAGAGGATAATTAGAAGTTTAACATAATGTTATGTATTATCTCACAATAAAAAAAAAAATATCTGATATTTGGCCTTTTTATTCGTTCTATTTAGTGCAATGTTGTATAAAATGGAATAAAATAAGCAGTACTCCCAGTACAATTGTACAAATGATCTCGACGGTGCTAGAATGCTCGGTGAGTGGAAGGATATTTATTTCGAATCGATTATTTTTTATGTATTCTGAATTATACAAATAATATTTATATTCAAAGCTAATGTATACATTATTTTTATTAATACACGAAACCATTCCTTGTAATCCTCTTTCCCTCTGCGCACCAAGCAAAACACACCAAACCCCACTCTACAGTACACTCCTCTCTCGTTGTGTGATTTTTTTTTTTTGGGTGCAGTGGATATGTCAGTTTGAATGAATTTCTATTTGGCCTTTTCTTATAGTGGAACTGTTAATTTCTCCATTGCTTAATACTAGTACTGTTCTACTCCTCTCTATTTCTTCCTTTGTCCATAACTTAAACCCCCTCTCCAGTTTTGTCCATCTTTTTGGGTATATAGTGGATAAATAGACTTTGATTTCAACTTTAAGATTTTAAGGAGAAGATACTATATGGTGTGATTATTTCTACATGTTTTTCATAATTTCCATTTTCAAATTTCAAAACCACAAATAAACCCCAAAAGTCCATACTTTTTTAGGTGTTTTTTTTTTCTTGCTATTTTTGCCTTAACTTTGCTATACAAAAAGCCAAGAAAAGAACACCCTTTTTCTTGTTTTTGCATAAAGTTGGGTTCTTTATTGTTATTTTTGCATGGATAGGTTGGTAGGTGATCAAGGAGGGAGTAGTAGTAACATGTTTAGGGACTATAGAAAAGGGAATTGGACAGTAAAAGAAACAATGATTCTAATAGAAGCTAAAAAAATGGATGATGAAAGGAGAATGAGAAGGCAAGAGGGAAAACCAACAGAGTTAAGATGGAAATGGGTAGAGGATTATTGTTGGAGAAATGGTTGTTTGAGGAGTCAAAATCAATGTAATGACAAATGGGATAATCTCATGAGAGATTTCAAGAGAGTAAGGGAATATGAAAGAAGAGTTGTTGAAAGTAGTGGAGAAGAGATTATAAGATCCTATTGGAAGATTGACAAGAATGAAAGGAAAGAAAAGAACTTGCCTACTAATATGTTGCCTGAGATTTATGAAGCATTAGTTGAAGTTATGGACAAAAAAAGTCAAAGAATGTTGTTGCCTTCTTTACCTCCCACATTACAACAACAATCTACTCCTTTGCCACTTCCACCAATTACAACAACAGTAACACAAACTGATTATACTACTAATGTTCCTTTTACCACAGTAGGTACTCTTATCTCCTAATTTTAAATTTAATTTATTTTATTAATGATCACTATTTGACTAGTAGCTAGTACTATTTTAAAGTCCACTCTCATTTGCTTTAAAAAAGTTAAATAGTTGACATAATTGCTTTAGAGAAAGTTCTTTTGCCCTGTCTATGTGTTGCATCTTGAATATTCTTGATATCTTTCTAGTTTCTCCATGATTTATTTAGAACTGTTCCTTTCATTGTTCCTAGTTAATTTGGCTACATACCTTGGGGTGGCCTAGTGGTTAGGGCTTGGGACTTTTATGTTGAACATCTCAAGTTCGAAACCCCTTGCCAGCGAAAGTAAGGAGTTTGCCTTCTAGGTCCGTCGCACCAGGCTTGGCCTAGTAGGGGTTGCCTCTCCTATGTGGTTTGCGAGTTATTGTATAGGAGCAGGGGTTTTACCTGTGCGCATCCAAAGTAGTAGCTGCAAGTTTGCCTTGTTATAAAAAAAATAAAATTGGCTACATATTTTCATGCTGCATTCTTGATATTTTTCAAAGACAACCTTTTTGTTTAGTTTCTTGAAATAAAAATATACTTATTCATCTACGAGTGTGTACGCAGGTTAAGATGAGATATTCTATGAGATTATTATATTCCATATTTTGTATGGGATGATAATTCTACTATGTTTTAGCATGAATTGTGGAGTTAGTTAAGAACTCGAATCAGACATGAGACAAGAATCATCCTAAATTTTATTCCGAGATTATTATCCGGTTGGAAATGGATCTTATTTGCATTTATATCAATCTAACACATCAAGCTAGAAAGACATTGACAGTTGAAACTGTTTCATTCACTCAATTTTGTTATAGCTGGTGTTATTTTATCATGAGCATTTAGTATTAATGAAAATTCCTGTATGATATACCCCATCTGTTTATGTTTTGGAGATGTGTGATAGCTCAGATCCTGATCATAGCAGTGAGCGTTCAGATTCATCAGCAAAGAAAAGAAGAATGAGAGGAGGAGGTGAAGGAACTAGTGGCACATCAAAACGTAACATTAACAATTCATCACAAGAAGTTGGCTCTGCCATCTCCAAGAGTGCTGCTATTATAGCAGAAGCAATTCAGTCTTGCGAAGAAAGAGGAGATAGAAGACACAAAGAACTCTTAAGCTTGCATCAGAGAAGGCTACAAATTGAGGAGTCAAAAGTTGAGATCAATAAAGAAGGCATTAATGGACTTGTTGATTCTATCAATAAACTTGCTAATTCCATCCTTGCTTTGGCTGGTAACAAGAATCAATCAACTGATCCTAAATAGCTACTCATCATGTGTCTTTGTCAATCTTGAATAGTATGATTATGTTGTTGTTTCATAGTTCATACTATTATCTTCTTATATAATACTAAGTTGATGAGCTGATTGTAACATTTTCGATTCATTGATGAATGCAATTTAAGTCATCTCCTTTGGAATTCTCACATTGATCCAACTTTTCACAACACAAAGTACTTCTTTTGTTTGAAATGTAACCTCTAAACTTAGCTCTCTGATCTAAGCACACAAGAATGTGAATTAGCTATCAATAAAGTGGTACAAAAATTACAGGAGACAATGATATATCTAATATTTACAAAGGCAGAAGATGAACTGTTCCAAAAGCCACTGTGTTTATTGAGTTTTATACACAAGGGGTGTGAAGATTATAGTTCAAATTGTAATAGAGATAAAAATATGTTCTCATGATAAGTCGTATTAGTGCATATAGTATCTCGTATATATATATGTTGGTGGGAGGCAGCAAATACCATATTCATACTGAATCAAGAAAATAATTGGTTCATTGAAGGCAAAACATGACAAAGCAGCAGTCAAGATGAACTATTGTGTTTACTGATTCTGCACACATGTTGTGTTGTTTTCTACTATACCATATTTCAGTTTCAGAAAAAAATAAGAGAGTAATGGGCAAGTCTGAGTAAAGAAATTGTGTGTAGGGCATGACAAAAGGACTGGTCAAAGGTACCTCTTGACTAGCATTGCAAAGTGGCCATTTATGTGTTATTTTTCATGTCAGTTTTCTGGAAGGTTTGTAGTCATGGAAATGTTTGGGCTTTCCTTTTCCCATTATTATTGGCTGGATGTGTATGCTTTCTTCAGTTTTCCTGACACAACTTGCCCATACTAACATTTTATTTTTAAATTATACTATTCCTTTCGTTTAAAAAAAAGTGATTTAGTTTGATTTTGATATGAAATTTAAAAAAATATAGAAATTTTTTGAATATTGTATTTCTAAATTAAAGTTATGTCAAATATACGAAATTGTCTTTGATTTTGTAATCTTAAACATGTCACGTGGAAAACTGAAAATAAAATATTATCAGAAAAAAGAAAAAAAGTTATTTTTTAAAAAAACAAACTAAAAAAGAAGGGTTATTCGTTTTTAAACGGAAAAGTAATAGACATGCTTTATTAAATGCATATTTAAAGCGTGTGAAGTTTTGATTATCTCTTCCAATATGAAGTTTTAGAACTATTTACATCTCTAAATTATGAGAAGTTTTAACTATCCCCGTAATTATGATCTTTTGGAACGATTTACTTCCTGATATATCAAATGCCATAAAATTATTATTCTAGCTAATGTATAGGATTCACTTTTTTTAGTTAATTTCGAAAGGAATGACATATATTTATATTTAGTAAAATTTTAATTACCTTTTTAATTTATATGATTTAGTTTAATTTGACATCAAATTTAAGTGAAATATGATCTAAAATAAATCATAAATATTTGTGTGCCAATTAATCATTTCATTAGGGGAAAATAATTTTTTTATTAAATATAAAAACATGCCACCCTTTTTGAGATTAACTAAAAAAGAATTGAGTCATATAAATTAAGATGGAATAATATTTTAGTGTCATGTAACATATTATGGGGTAAATAATTCCAAAAATTCATGTTTGAAGGGATAATTAAAACTTCACATAGTTTATGGTTAAATTGTTCCAAAGATCTATGTTTAAGGGGTAATTAGGACTTGTAATTTATGTGTGAAATTATAAAGTGTTACCAAATTTAAAGGGGCTTTAGTTTTTATTTTTTCCTTTCCTTTAGGAGATATGGAAAAGAGTTGCAATGGAAATTCAACTTTTCTTTTCCAAGTATACATTCTTTTCATGGGAACTTGATGGAGTTCACTAAATGAAAAATAAATAATTTTTGTGATGGAAAGTTTATTCAAAAGAATAATTATATAACCATATGAATATTATTAATGTATTTAAAATCAAAAGTTTTTATTGGTATATGATAATAAGAATACTAATATTTTTAAAAATTAAATCAACGAGTACTAAGTTTTCAATACTTGTACCATATCTGCATGATATAAAAATATAAAATTATTTGAAAATGCGATATGAAACCAAATTGTTATGAAATTGAAATTTTGATCGGACATGTAATTTGAATTTTTTACTTTATTTTATAACATGAAACCCCACAAATTGCGAAAACTATCAAAAATTTCTCAATATTTACATAATCTTTTACATAATTTATAAATAAGATATCAAAATATTTTAATTCTCCCTGTAATATCCATTTTTTAATAAAATTTATATTTCGAAAATAAAAGACCATCATTTTAAATTTTCTCACAAAAATTCATACTCTGAGGGAGGAACAGCAAAATATTTTGGGGGAAAAAAACGGATACAGAAACAGAGTGAACAAACTTGATTCTCTGGGTAATCTGATAACGGCGGGGTAAACTCTCGACGGTATCGGTTTTGACATAGGAGTTGGTTCAATTGTATGGTTTGAAGTTCCGATCGAGGTTTAGTCGTCCGGTCAAGGCATATACTCAGTTTCGTTGTTGTTGGGTCTTCGTTCGTTTTGCTGTGTCGGCTCGATTCAATTTGGTTAAGGGATTTCAGCTATACAGAAGGTTCACTACTAATCCTATACTTATTAATTAGTGCTTGGATTTTAATTTTTAATAGATCTATGTGTTACGAATTGAAATGTTTGCCTTTGATTCTTTTCTTCTGTGATATTTCTTCATCTAGTGTTCTTATCACTGTTAAATATTGGATTGAAATTTTGAATGTATTTGCTGTTAGACAAAGTAAAGGGATTGTAGGAAGTAATCTGAAACTAAATGAAGTGTTGAGCTCAGGTTTATGGAATGATCGTACCATGGGTTTTTGCTAAATATTGAATTCGGGTTTCAATAAGTAAAAGGAGTTTTGTGTTGTTGCGGATGATAGGTAGTGTTTGGGTTGGTAGGCACTTCTAGGTCTGTTTAATTGCATGTGTCTTTATTTGCTTTCAATAAAATTAATGTTCTTTTTCCGGAAAAATGCCCCGAAGAATATTTGTAAAGGAGGAAGGCTGTTAATGGACATGTAGCTTAGGATACTAAGATAGGTACTTTTTATTTCGGTTTGTAATAGTTTAGATTTTGTTTCGAACCCATTGTTGGTGCCTGTGATTGCATTTCTTTGAGTTTTTCCAAATGAGTTACTATTTGAGCCAATACAAGTCATCTAAAGCGACCATGCTAAAACCACGAGACTCAAGGAGTGCCTCACACCTTCCTCTCGTTCAATAGAATTCCTTAACTAGAATCTGTGTCGTTGACCAGTCTATTAGAATCAAACTTGTTCAAAAAGCGATATTTGTTTATCAAAGTGACTTGGCACAGCACAATCCAATGTAAAGTGGCCTCCAATTTTAAAAATGTTTCCCTTTGAAACACATCTTTGTCACTTTCAGTCTTGTAAACCTTTTGGAACTTAAAACGTAAATCTGTTCTTTTATGGTTAAACATGGGGTGTGACAGTGCTATCTTAGTAGTTTTCATGTTGCTTTAGCGAGATGAATATATTTACACATGTGACTATAATTATTTCAAAAAGGGATATTTGTTTATTAAATTGACTAATTCCTGAGTTGGTTATAGTATGCATTCAAGTGGGCCTTTTTGTTTGATTGGATCATGGTGCATTTATTTTGTAGTGAAGTTGATTACTCCATTAATCTGCTTCAATTATTAGTTTAGTTTGAATTACAAATAGTTGAATATGTGATTATTAAGCAATTGAAGTAGGAAATATGAATGTCTAAACTAGGACTATGTACACTTTGTTAGTTCGTGGTCTTAAGATGTGAAGGATATGCTAGAAGTGCATGATAGAGCTAGATGGAAATTCTAATATAAAGAAGAAACATAATCTGTATTCTGATGTAATGAGTAAAAAATTTGCATATTGCTCTACATTTTTTGCTAGATTACAGACAGCTTCAGAAAGATTTGATTTTCTTGATCAGCTATTGACAGAAAGTTCCCTCGAGGGTGTCATGGGGTTGAGCAAAACTGAAGTGAACTTGAAGAGGTTACTTGTAACTGCACCACAGCAGCAAAATCAAGCAAAGCTTATACATGTATGCACAGGTCATTCAAGTTCAACACTAAATAGAGAATTGATAATTGTGTTTGTTTATTTTTCTTTTCATTCTTCCCTATGGCTTGGGTTTGCATGTATGTGAGACTTGTCCTGAACATGGTGAATTTATCAGCTCATTGATTTGTTTTTTTTTTATAGATATAAATTAAGATATTATATTCTTGAATGGATGATTCATTTTTCAGTCTTTGAGTCTGGGTATATCTGGATTGTAATTCCATTTTTTATTTTTCAGTCTCCGAATTTGGGTATGTCTGGTTATCTAATTTGGAAAATTTTGTGCTCGACCTAAATCACATTTTATAGTTACACAAAACAACACATCTGGTGGTCTTGATTTCCTGGGCATTATGATTTAAGAGGCTCATTTCTTTGATTTTCATGATATGCTTTGAGAAGCTAACTTTGAAACATAGGCCTGTGTAAATGAACCTTATAGGTATTGACAAGCAGTGGTTTGATGGCTATATGCTTTTTGATATCTTTTTTTTTCTCTTCCTCTTGCCTATTATTTGCTAGAGGTTTTGAAGAACTTAGGAGTTATGCTATTTAATGGAGCTCATATAATCTGTGTGGACCGTAAGCATTTAAGAAAGTCTTCTTCCTATTTTGGAAGCTTTAAATATTTGAGCAGCTTCAGGTGAACTGGTAGCTCTGTTGATTCACTAACAAAATGAAGGGTAACAAGGATTTCCATTGTTCTGATACCAGTACGAGTCCATCCATAAAGAAGGCTATGTTTCTTCATCCTACTTGGGCTGATTAAGTGGGTCTTTCCTCAAGTAATTTTATATGGACTGTTTGGGGAAAGATGAACCGTTCTGCCTTTTATGGACAGAGAGGCTAATGGTCAACTCTGTCCCTTATTAAATATACTCTCCTATTTTTGTTTATTATTGAGTAAAACTGTATTGGAAAATGATAGTGTTCTATGGCTTTAGTATTGGGACTTTAGTGCATACAGAGTACTTGCATTCTCTAAGGATACATCTTTTTGGGTTTTGCAATACAAATTTTGTATACAATTCAACACATTTACCTGTCAAATATATTTTTTTGGAGCGAAAGTACTTTTCTGATCTCAACAAGGTGATTAAGATTAGTAGTACTGCAATATCACCATATCCAGGATGAACAGTGCTCAGCAAGGCTCATCCACCTACGGAATTTTTGTAATCAGATGTAGGATGAGAGATATAGTCATAGTAATACCTCCTTGTCTTCCCTAATCTTCTGAACAAACATGCATCAAATGTTTTTTTGATGTCTCTGATGGAGCCTCTATTCCAGGAAGCTGATCTTTTCCTTTTCCATTGTATGTTCTCCGATGTAGTTGCTATATGTGAAACTTGATAATTTTCTGTGCACACAGCTGTAACTTGCCGCATAGGTTGTTTCTACTTTCTGTGAAAAGCTTTTCAGGAAATCATGGCATAGGCAATTTTGCTTGTACAATTTGTCATCTGAATTTTTTCTTCATTGGGCATATGCATTTACTATTTCCTTTTGTTACATCTTTCACAGTACGTTGCCACTTTGCGGGAACTACTGGAGCAGTTGGCTGACGAGAGGAATTCTGATGGATTACCAAGGTCTATATGCTTTGTTCTTTTCCAATTAGATAATTTGAAGAAAACTCTATGTTGCTTGGACTCTTCAAAATCGTTAGTGGGTGCGTGTCGGATTCTCCATCTGTAGTGTATTTTTGAAGAATCCGTCACGGGTCCGACATCAAAATTGAAGAGTCCACACAACTTAGCTGAAAACTACATGCTGCTACAAAATTTCCAGACTGTTGGCTTCCTTACTATATGTGACTATTTTTTATAATGTCCTCGCCTTCTGTTTGTTTAGTTTGAATTATCATTTAAATTAATTTTTTTGGTAAAGAAATTGTATTATTACCGAAGTGGGAATTATCATTTGAATTTAAATGTATGCTTCCTAGCCTTTTCACTCTACCTAATCAATAAAGTGGAAACCCCTTATCATGGTCGGTTAGATGGAAAGTCACCCTCCTTTGATCTCAACTCTGCCTACCCTCCCCAAAATTGGACATATTTTAGTTATATTTTTTATGGAGTGGACTAATATACTGCCTATAATGAAAAAGTCGCATCCTGACAGTATGACTAGCTATAATATATGCTTCCTAGCCTTTTCACTCTACCTAATCAATAAAGTGGAAACCCCTTATCATGGTCGGTTTGATGGAAACTCACCCTCCTTTGATCTCACTCTGCCTACCCTCTTCCAAATTGGACATATTTTAGTTATATTTTTTATAGAGTGGACTAATATCCTGCCTATAATGAAAAAATTGCATCCTGACAGTATAAGTAGTCTATTTTATCTCCTTCTATGGAGGAAGTTATGATGCTCTATGCTGACCGTTTGGTGGTGTGTCTAAGCAGTTATTTTCTGCATTTTTCTGCTTGTTATAAGTGAAATGACCAGGGATGACATAAAAGGAATTATTGTCTTCCTGTGTTTAGAATAGAACTTCATCCATATAGTTCTAACAACTCTAAATTTTTTCTTTACTGTATGAGGTGAACGTTTTGAGCTTCTATAAACTAGTCGTTGAGAGTTTTTCCTGTATTGAAAAAGCTAATATGGATTGATTTAATGCCTGTGAAACACTTTACTTAAGGGTGTATATTCTTATTGGATCTCTTTTGTTAAAATAAATAAATAAATTTACTAGATGCTTTCTTCCTGACGTTTGTTCAATTTTCACGTTGTCTCCCAATATAGGGTTTCAAAAGCCAAGGTGAATGAATACTCTGAGAACATTGAAACTGTTGCTGCCAAGTTAGCTGTGCCCATGGTATGCACGTGCTAGTGTCATTTCTTGTGATTTACCATTCAGATTCACCTTACTTTCTTATACGAAAACATATCATATTGAGTTACTTTACTGATTTTGATGGAATATGGAGGAGCTGCCATTTTTTTAATCAAATAGACTGTACTTGAAGTTTAGTGCCTTATTGTTTGCTTTTAGTCCATAGCGCTCAGCATTCAGACTTCATTAACCTTGCTGTTACTTCTGTTGCCATACTCTGTTCGTTTGATGTTTTTGAACGTGTTTCAGTCTTCTCTTCTGGAGTCACCTTTCAACTTATAGACATATGGTAGTAGTTATTTGAAAATATTCTTGCTTCTATTTATATGATTAACAAATAATCATCTTCAACCATGTCCAGTCTGATGTGCATACACCCGAGGAACCTGTGGCTGAGAGTTCCAGCAGCGGAACTCCTAAAGCAGAAGAAAGTTTGAATTCTGCTTCCGAAGGATTGAGAAGAAGATTTGGGTACCTGCATTTTAGCCGTTGCAATGTGTTGTTTTATAATTCTATCTCTTGACAGTTGTTCTTTGAATGAAACAGGGTCCATTCAAACAATGAGGAGAGATCTCGAGATACCATTGATTCTGATCAATCATCAGCTGCAGTCAAACTGGATGATGCTGCACGGACACATATTGAGAAGCACAGGTACTCTATCTGTACTACTTTTCTGTATTAATATTTATACAGTTTTTTATTTGTTGACTTCTGTTCCTCCAAGGCTTTCCCAATGAATATCTATTCCTGAGAAGGTACAGCTTGCCATGTGTGGCTAAAAGTGTAATAGGTATGCATCATCTAAAAAAAATGTGTAACAGATATCTGCTCTTATGGTGTAGTTGATCTAGTTAAATATAACCAGAACGGTGTAGGAATACTCTAACCCCCTCTTCCCCTTCTCAAAAAAGAAGAAGAAGAAGAAGAAAGGAACTCAAAAAGATTTATGGGAGTATTCTCATGGATAACATACTAACAAAGGTATTTGTAAGGTCGAAGTTAAAATTTACTAAAGTAGTTCAATGTCACTATGCTTTTGTGAACGGAGGCAGATAATAGGATCAACTTAGTTGCTAATAAGAAGTTGTACTGAAGAAGAAGAAGACAATGAAAAGTAGGTGTCCGTTGTAAATTAGATGTATAGAAGTGGCCGTGTGAAGTGGTTGGTTTTGCTTAAAGAGATGGATTTTGGTAGAAATTGAGGAGTTGGATAAACTATTGTGTTTCTCTGTTAAGTTTGGTTTTGCTTAAAGAGATGGATCTTGATAGAAATCAGGAGTTGGATAAACATTTCTCTGTTAAATTTTCTACATTAGTAAATAGGAGTTGTGCTGATTTTTCTTATCTCGAGCTAGGCAGATCTTCTTCCTATTCTTGTTACTGAAATGTCTTGGTGGAATGTTGGACTAGACAATGGAGAAATGATGTTTTAGTGGATTTAAGGTAGGGCCAGAGGACAATAATTTGAAATCTATCTTTTTGGAAAATAAGAAGACTAACATAAAGCCTCACATAGTTTCTACGCCAATGATACACTGTTAATGTCTTAAACAAGGAAAAACATATGATGTTCCTTAAGGTGGTCGATTTGGCTATGAAAGTTGTTTCAGGTTTGAATATAAACCTAAGTAATGTATGATTTATCCTATTAGTAGTACGGATTATAAGCTAACACTTGCTAACATATCTGGGTGCAAAAGCAGGAGAATTCAATTTATTCGGAGCTCCCTTCAGGAAAAAAGCATAATTCTATTGAAGTATAGGAAAAGTTTGAAAAAAGATTAGCAACTTGAAAGACAAAATATTTGTCAATGTGGGGAAGATTAAGTCTTTGTTTCTAGTGCCTGATAAATTCTTGAAATATTTGGACAAAAGAAGAAAGAACATTTCATGGGAAGGCAACCACAAGTCAAAAGTTGTGTTAATACTGAAAAAAGAGAGGAAAAGGTGTGTGTGTGTTGGGATGGGGGTGGGGGGGGGATGTGGGAGTTGGAAACCGTTGTGAAGATAGAACCCAGAAGATGACGCTTGGTGGGGAAGGTTGTTGATGCAAATTATGGTATATAGATGAACATTAGGGCACAAAGGTTGTTGTTTCCTCCTATAGTTTACACTTCATCTGTAGATTTCATAATGAAGTTCTGTTTTGATTTTAGAGATGGTTAGATAAATCCTAGATTGACTCATGGCTGGGGCATACTCTTTGCCACTGGCCACTGCCATATGTTTGTCTAGTCTTTTTCATTGAAGAAGAAAAGTAACCAGAGAAAGTAATCACTTATTTGTGCAATATTTATTTTTCTAAGAGAGGGGTGAGGTTAGTTAGGAGTCTACTTGATAAAACTATCAGATGTTGCCACCTTTTGCAGGAAACTTCAGGAGGATTTGACTGATGAAATGGTTGTTTTGGCACGGCAGCTCAAAGAGAGCAGTCTCATGATGAATCAATCCATCAAAAATACTGAAAAGGTAAGTTTTTTTGTTTCAATTACTTTGCTTAAATTGTCGGGAACTTCCTCATACAGCTTTTGCCATCTACAATCTAAACTATTTCGTCTTAGAAGGCAATGAGGCCATTCATTGGTAGCTCAAACTATCTTTTCTTTTCTGACACAACAATATTTATTAGTCTTCCTCTGATATTACAATATGTTTGAGGATTCTTTACTAATTCAGTGCGAAAATAGAAACAAAAAACAGCTAGTACTCAATTTATTCAGATTCATCTTTTCTACTTACAAACTTCTTCCCTCGGTCTCTGGTTTTACTAGTGACTTTGTTTATATTGTCCTCATAGTTTTCATATACAATGTGGATGCAGATACTCGATTCAACTGAGAAAGCAGTTGAGCATAGTCTGGCAAGTACAGGGCATGCAACTTCCAGAGCTATGGACGTCTATTCTCGGAGTTTCAAGACTACATGCTTCCAGTGGCTTTTGATCTTTGTCATGACATTAATCTTTGTCATGGTCGTATTACTTATTCGAGTCACTTAGCAGCCAACTCCTTTGTTACTGGAGATATAACACAAACTCTTGCCTTTTCCCTATTTGTGTCTAGTACCAGAACATACCTCATTAGTAGGGACAGGCAAAACCAAATGCATTACTCTCCTTTGATTTTATTTAAGGCTAACTCCATATGCTTTATATTGGATATATTATTGGTTGTTTTTATCAGTACAATTTTTTTTAGTACTTATTGCTTGAATTATTATTGGTCAATAGAGCAGAAGTTGTAATAGAAGTCAAAGTGGTAGTAGGTAAGCAATGGTGTCTTGTTACTCCAAAAGAATAAAAAAAGGAAGTTTGTAATTTATATTTCTACCCCATTTATCAAGTTTTATGTATGACCAATGTTTATATCAAACAAAATCTCGTTTTCTATCTTTATAGGGATAGATACACATTATTGGTAGACCCTCATCATACAATGACACATTACTAAAACTACCAAAACAATTTTAAAGATTAACAATATTAAAATGGCAAAATAAACACAACTAATGAGAGAAAAAAATTTAAAAGCCAAAATAACGGTGACAAAATACAACTAATAAAGCAATAATTAACAAGAAAAAAAAGTAAAAACTTTTGTATCTTGGTGCTTTATAAATGTACCAAAAAATAACACAACACTTTTTTAGATAATTGCGCATATGTCCTATAAATTTTTTTTTTCTCTAATTTGATATTTGTGGACCAACCTACTTTTTTTCATGTCGGCTGAGAAGTGAGAACAAGTAATTACTCATATTGTTTGGGAAAACATAATCCCACTTAGTGACAATTTACGTATTATTTTTATTTTAATTTATGTCTCATTTTTGGTTTATATGATTATATATTTAAAATTTTACATAAAGAAAAGATAATATTTTGCAATAACAATAAACAATTTAAAATATTTCAAAAAAAATATATTACAAATTATATAAAAAGTACTATATCACATTTCATATATTTAACAATTTTTTGACCCTTCAAATTCTATAAACATCACATAAATTAGAAGGAAAAAATAACATACGAGTATTATAAAATATAAGTACAAAGTACCATTAATAACATTACTTAATCAACAACTTCAAAAATATTTAGAAAAAACACGAGGCTATTGTTTCATATAAATGGGGAGAAGCAAGGAGCAACATATGTTATTTAAAAATGCACAGTAAATTATAATAATTTAAAATATATATAATATTTAATTGATTTTCGAAATTTTATATATACTATATAAATTAAGATAAAAATAAATAAATAATATAGATACAATTCGTGCTAACGCAATTTTATATCTCACTATTACTAATAAGAAGGGAAAAAAGGGAGGTATCCATGTCTTTTTCACCTAAAAAATTAGGTAAATTACACAACTACTTCCATTATATCTTAATCAACAACTTCAAAAATATTTAAAAAAAAACATGAGGTTATTGTTTCATATAAACGGGGAGAAAAAAAGTGTTATTTGAAAATGCACGATAAATTATATAAGTTAAAATTTCAAATATATATAATATTTAATTGATTCTCGAAATTTTATGTATTATATAAATTGAAATAAAAATAAATAAATAACATAAATTTGACTCGTGCTAATACGATTTTATATCTCGTATTGCTAATTAGAAGGGAAAAAGGGAGGTATCCATGTCTTTTTCACGTAAAAAAAATTAGGTAAATTACACAACTACTTCCATTATATCTTATGTTCAAACCTTTCCCATACTTTTTTTTTTCTTCATTTATTGAGTTTGAGATGAGACAAAGAGGAAAGGTAGATAGATGGTGGAAAAATACGTAGCAAATTTGCATTAATTTTTTTTTTTTATAGAAAAATTCAAAGGAATAAAAAAAATATGGAAATTTCGAGATAAAATAAAAAGAATCTTTTTTTCATCATCATTCATTCACAAGAGAGAGAAACAACTTTGGTTGAGTGTCCCTTTTTTTGCAATTTCTTGGCGTCAACCCTTCTTCTTCCTCTATCGTCTTTGTGAAGTCTAAATTCTGATCAGAACCCTAATTGAAACAATCGCTAAATCTTCAAATAATCACTTTTCTCTTTCCCAATTTTGATCAATCACAGCTATGGCGACCAGTGGAAACAAGAATATGAACGCCAAATTGGTGTGCTTTCCTTCTCATATTTGATTTATCAATTCTGCTTATGGGTTTAGCTTAAATTTCGTAAAGATTCTCTCTTTTTGTCATCTCTGATTTGGGTTTACTTTATTTCTTCAGAATCATAACTCATGACCTATAGTATTTTGTTTATTTTGGGTTTTGGGTTTGATCATAGAATTCCTCAATTGGAATGATTTATCTTGCTTTGTTTTCTATATCTAATAATTAGATATGGTTTTTTTTTTCTTTCTCAAAATTTTGCCTTGCTGATAAAGTTTGTTTGTTTGTACTCTAATTTGCTAAATTTGATCTTTCACTTAGTTATTTTTTCTGATGCTGTCTTGTGGAGCTTTGTTGTGGACGTGTTGCTTGGTTGGAGTATATTATACTTACTTTTGCCATGACTTATCCTCTTTTACTTCTTCAAGTGTGTACCTATTTTTCATGATAATCCATGTTATTTGTACTATGATTATTGGTTAGTACTTCCAATCTTGAATTTCAATTTTTTCTGTGCTCCTTTTCCCCATTTACTGCTTCCATATTTTAATGTTTCATGTTCTGTTTCAATAAATACACTTTACACTAGGGGATCATTGTTTCACTTATTCTAAGGATGTGGTCCTGATAAAAATAGATTATTCTAATGATGTAGTTTTTTCTAAACTGTAAGTTTATGAACGTGATGTGTTGATTCTGACACTGGTGAGCTAATGAAGTGTCTTTTGGATTTAGGTGCTCCTTGGGGATGTTGGAGCTGGAAAATCTAGTCTAGTTCTGCGTTTTGTTAAAGGACAATTTATTGAATTTCAGGTAGGTGTTTAGTCTGCCATTAGATATTTGAAGCTGAATGGTTTCTGCACTCATATTTTAATATTGGGACCTTGAGCTTGATTTAACTTGCTTATGTTTTATGTAGGAATCAACCATAGGTGCTGCATTTTTCTCTCAAACAGTAGCAGTAAATGATGCAACTGTAAAATTTGAAATATGGGATACAGCAGGCCAAGAGAGATACCACAGTCTAGCTCCAATGTATTACAGAGGAGCTGCAGCTGCTATTATTGTTTATGATATAACAAATCAAGTAAGTTTTTAGCCAGATCCTGTCAAATCCTTATTATTCATTCTATACTGCTTCAGTAGGTGCCAGCATGTTAGATTTGGTAACTAAGATTCTCAATTTATTATTGATAGGCATCATTTGATAGAGCAAAAAAATGGGTTCAGGAACTTCAAGCACAAGGTACATTTGACATCTTAAGACTCATTATTGCAAGGCTGTATTTAAATGTTCCTATCTTCAATTGATGTAAGAAATAGGTTATGTATAATTAGGGAGAGTTTCAGCTGCTTGGATTACGACAAATTTGATGGCCAAAAAATGCTGAAAAACTCTCTGAACTTTTGACTCTCTGTTGGTGGGTAATATGAGGGATGGATTTGAAATAGTGCTTCACCCATGGGTTTGTCTGAACTTGAACATTGTCACACAATGATGTTTATCAAAGGAACTAATCACTGGTTCCTTTTCTCATGTGATACTTACATCAGTGTTCTTTCAATGAAACATGTTGTCTGTTCATATGTCTTACTTTTTTCTATCTCACACTGGCCCCAGGTAATCCAAATATGGTGATGGCACTTGCTGGAAATAAGGCAGATTTGTTAGATGCAAGAAAAGTGGCTGCTGAGGTTAGTGCATTTTATTCCTCTAACTAATCACAGTTTTCCATGCTATAGTCAGTGATTTGCTGAAGCACCAAAAAACAAAAGATCTGGCTAGGCTATCAATTTAGGCATACGATGTTGTAACCTGCCCAACTATGTAAGAGTTGGGTGAGTGATAGTTTCAACTACAAGCCTGAGATGACCAGCTGAATCTAACAATATCGAAGGTTTAGGAGCTGTACCATAAGGGGTTGAGGTATCCGGTGCCATTTTCTCCTTCTCATGTTACTGACCATACTTGGAAAAGTAAAACTGGTCACTGAAATAAACAAGACACACATGCTTAGAGCTTCATGTTGGCCTGCTCTTTTATGTTTCTTTGTTGCCTTTCCCACTGTCCCTTTATTATTTTGGGTGCATTTTGAAACAATTGGGTCGTGGCCCACCACTCACTCTTTCAGTCAGTTAGAGTTGATGAAAAAATATTTATGTGCAATTTTTAATTGCACCACGGAATAAAGAACGAGAACCGAATGTTATTATGATTTGATCACTTTCTAAGATAGAAGTGTAATATATCCCAAAATAGTGCCTTTTCAGTTTCAGGATTAATGGATCTTTTGTTCTAAAGCGGTATAGAGTAACTTCATTTTCAAGGATAAAACATTGATATCCTCATTTGCATGCTAGTGTGCATAACAACAAATAAATTTAGTTGTACTTGATTTTTCTAAAGGCTATAATAGGTTAGGTTCTTCGGGGTTTATCATTGTAGTGGCAGAGATATCATGTATAGCAATGATCTGAAGCTCATTAACTGAGCATGAAAATGGAGTGATGGTTTTCATATGTCAAATCGCCTTGAATACCAGATACAGATGCAGTTTGAGTGTGCTTATTGTGCCTAAGTGCTGGTGCCTCAATAAAAATTCCCTTGAACTGGATTTAGAGGGGAGCAATTTAATTCCTACCCTTAGATACTAGTCTGAAATGAAAATAAATGTCTTGTTTGGCTCAATTAAAATGTCAGTATTTCTTGATTGTTGATTCTAAATTTCTAATAGTAAGCACATATTTTACTTGCAATTTTCTTGTGCTAATTTTATTTCCATTTTGTATTGGACTGCGCATCTTTCATAGATTCAACCACCTAATGTCAGAAACCTCACCAAAGAAAGTACTGTATTCCATATGAATGAGTGGGAAAATGTTATTGGAAACACAATATGAAATTAAAGTAAGAAAAGAAAAGTAACAAAAAGAAATAAACCACCAAGCAAAGCAAAGATAAAATGAAAAAAAAAAAAAAAGAACGCAGGGAAGGAAGGTAGACCAACGTTACATTGACTGCTACTGGTAACCGATATGGAACTAAGTATTCAGTAAAGGACTAAAGGTATGTGTTCTCTTTTTATTTTTTGGGGGTGGGTGGTGGGGGGTGGGATGGGGTTTAGCATCTTTTAAAGAATCTTCTGTACGTACAGTACTCATATCATACCGCTTTGACATAGATATGTTAGAGTAAATGAAGGATGCATGTATATATATGAAATTTTTAGTAGGAGGACTTTTTGGCAAATGGGGGGTGGATGAAATCTTCAAGGACCTGTAAGAAGCGAAGATGAAAAAAGTGGGAATTATTGAGGGCAGGGAGAAAGTTGTGTTGGATGGCTGAAGAGGAACAACCACAATAACATACCCAGTTTAAATCCACAAGTGGTATGGGGAGGGTAGAGTGTATGTAGACCTTACCCACATATATTGAGAGGTAGAGAGGTTGTTTTCGATGATCGCACTATTTTGTAGTAGTTATTGTTCGTTTCCTCAGAAAGCTTAAGAAAGTTGCAATTGCATTCATATATGGACAGGGAAGGGGAAGAGAAGGGAATATTGGGTAACCTTTTGTTAGGAGAGAGTGTTTAGTAGTGGTAGAGAGGGATGCTGTTGTTCAGGAATAGGTTATTCATCTATGTGGATACTTTTCCAACTTCTCTCTCCAACTCACAACAAAAGAACGAGGCTCTTTTTGGCTGGAAGTTGCCAGTAATCACAAGGAAAAAATATGAACAATTCCAATACACCAAGGATGTTAAGTATAAAGCACAAGGAGAGTTTTTAGGTATAGTTCGCAATGTGTTTGTGCAACAACAACATCATACACAGTAATTCTTTTTATTTAAAAAACCAGCTCACAACAAAAGAACGAGTCTCTTTTTGGCTGGAAGTTGCCAATAAAAATATGAACAATTCCAGTACATCAATGATGTTTAGTATAAAGCACAAGGAGAGTTTAAGGTATAGTGTGCAATGTGGTTTGTGCAACAACAACATCATACACAGTAATTCTTTTTATTTAAAAAACCAATTGTGGAGCACCCTTCTTATCAATCCCCCAAGAGATGCACCCTAATTTTGGTCTAGTGGTAAGAGTTCAACATGTGATTAATGGACAAAAACCTGGTATATAAGTGGAGAAAAGTCGAGGGGTGGACCCATTATCCACTTAGTCTCGAACCGCGTGACCACTAACTATCAGAGATTTCTCAGTTATCAAAAAGAAAAACAAATTTGGTGGAAGTGGGTAAATCTAGGCGCCCACATAATAATTTAAACACGCATTGATATTTTCCTAAGTCCTCGAATTTGTGAGAGACTGAGGGTGTGTTTAGTATGGAGAAAAATGTTTTCCATGGAAAATGTTTTCCTAGAAAACAAGTAGATTTTGGACTTATTTTCTCATGTTTGGTTGGTAACTAGGAAAATATTTTTCGGAAATGATTTTGTGTTTAATTTATGAATGAAATATGTTTTTGAGAGACTATCTTTTATTTTTACTAGAGTAAAAAATAATTTATGAAATTGAAATACTTTTTTAAAAATAAAATAATTATTTTTTTTTGTGGGTGGATGGTGGCAGGGGGGGAGGAGTGAAAAAATAAAAATTTGAAGTTGATAGTATTATTAAAAAACAAAATTAATTTTTTAGGGGGTTGGGGGGGTAGGAGTTAAAAAATAAAACTTGAAGCTGAAAATATTTTGAAAAGCAAAATTATTTTTTTTTTTGGGGGGGGGGGGCTGGCCGGTGGTGGGTGGGTGGGTGGGGCGGTCAGAGATCGAATGAAAAATAAAATTTTGAAATTGAAAATATTTTTTTAAAATTAATGTTTTTCCCGAAAAAAAGGGTAATTTGAATTGGAGGACAGTTTTGGAAAATGTTTTTCTTAATTTTTGAAGGGAAGTCATTTATTATTTGGGGTAAGTATTGGGTAGAACTCACAGAGTGTTCTTCCTACTGGGATTGGTTTCCAAGATTGTACTCTTCGACTGTTAGGTCATGCCCTTGGGGACTAAACTCTTTTGCAGTTCCTTACCTAGCCATGTCCTAACCGGCATTTGGATGTAACTATAGAAGAAAACATTAAACAATCATTGGATTTTGTTCTCATTTACTAGGTGGATAGTTAAAAATAATATCATGGTCTAAAGTTCAGTTGGTTAGTGAGTCAATTTTTTATGCCAGTGACCCATTTTTTACAAACATAGACTTGTATCTATGAGATTTGGTGTTATCTATTCAATTACATAAATGTGCATCCAGAAGATCTCAAAAGTTCTTCATGGAAACATCTGATATGGTATTATTGCTTTTTCAGGAAGCACAAACATATGCGGAGGAGAATGGTCTGTTCTTCATGGAAACATCTGCAAAAACTGCATCTAATGTTAATGATGTTTTCTCTGAAATAGGTAACCACTTGCATTCACTTTGTTGTGTTATGGGCTGCCAGCTTGCATTTGTGGTAGATCAGTCATGTTTATGCTCTTATTGGCTACAGATATCACTATTGTTGTGTTATCAATTTTAAACCACTACTTATATGCATTTTGTATGACGTCTCATGAATGGGAACAAAAAAATTAAAATAAAGTAGAGGAATTAGAAATTATTAAACTAGTTATGGTGGATAGCTTTGATGAGTAGGTCACTAGATGATGATTTAAAACGTGGTGTTTATTTTCTGTTCCTTTTGGATCTTCAGATTGGTTTGAGTTTTACTTGGAAATACTACTACAACTCGACATAAATTATAATTTTTTGTTGTCATTTTCATCCACTAATTAATAAACCATATATTATCTATGTTTCAATTGACATTATCGTAAATGGAATTCAACGTGGATGATGATACATTTACATGTCATAGAAATGACAAGATCAAAATTATTACTTCTCAGGCTTTGGATTGTAAAACCACTCTTAAATTCTATCATTTTCGAATGAACAACTCACCATATAGTGAATAACTGGTTCTTTTGGAACTTCTAATTGTTGTGGTGGTTTATCATACCTATTAATTTCTCTGCAATAGAGTCTCTCCAAGTTGGACTTTGTTTGACTTATTGCTTTATATGGCTGGAAACCTAGCTTTTTTATCAACCTGAATATATCTTGAACTGTTTATTCACTTGCAGCAAAGAGACTGCCTCGACTTCAGCCAGCACAAAATCCATCTGGGATGGTTCTTATGGATAGGCCTGCTCAAACACCAGCTAGTGCTTCTTGTTGCTCTTAAACGTCTGCTGGTGCTTCTCATCTCAATGTTGTTTTTGCTTAATTTGTTTGTGCTGATTATTAGAGTTCGTTGTGCCCATGGTCCATCACTGTACAGATTTCATGAAAACATCTTCAATGTGCTGAACTCTTTTCTGTGGATCCTCCTAATGTAATGATATTTGTGACATGCTTAAGTATGCTATTAAACAATACATAAATCATATAACTATTTATTATTCATTGGAGCTCTCAGTCGTTTGAGATTGATGTGTATACAGTAGTAGTACCAGAGGGACTTATCAATCAGCCATCTGCTATTCATATATAATCAAACTTCTCTATAACAACGTTCATTTGAATAGTTTTTTGACTGCTATAGTTAGATTGTTAGAGTTTGGAATAAAGTTGGCTCCAAAAGAAATCAACCTGGCCGTTATACTGAAATGTTGTTTTAGAGGATAACTGATGATTGAGTTGATCAATCTGAAATCTAGAATAGACAATTACTTGTTTTAGATTATGTCTATGCTTTCTAATGATATAGATATATGATTAGTTAGTAAATATCAATCACTTTAAGAACAAACAATATACTTGAGAAATGATTACTCGGTGTATAAAGCATCCTGCGTTTGAAGGAGGACAACATTTCAAGGGGCAACTTTATTGTTGGTCCAAGACGTCAATCTACTTCCCACGAGTATTTTTTGCAATTTTATCCATCTTTTTTAACCTTGGAGAAGACGAAAAGCACTTGAAACTCTAAAATAAAACCTCAAAATCAACCCGAAGGAAGTTCCAATCATAACATGATACAGAAAAACTACACTGAACTCATTACACTTATCATAATATCACTGACTCACTGTCCCCTTTTTATCTGTTCTATTCTTTATTGACTAAAGCATATCCTTCCATTGAAAGACTATAGTTTTCGTTTTAATTATCGTTCGAAGCTAAAATAATTTTATACTTTTTTTTCTATCAATTACATAAAAAACTATATGTGTATAGTAGCACATACATTACAGTAATAAAATTGTAGGATTTTCATCCCAATTCTTCCTAGCAATACTTCCTACGTTAAAATCTTAACAATCTGTTTCTCGACCTCTTCAAAATTAATTACTTATTAATTTCTCGGGACCTCACTTGTAGGGTTATATTGATGATTATACGTTATTATATCGATAATCCATATTATGTAAGGCACATGCTGTTGGTACTGTTTTCTCTATATTATAAAAAGAAGATAGATACATCATATTGTTGAAAGTATTGTAGATACAATTCAAAATGATTCTTTATTTCCCAACAACTAGAATACATCCAGCTCAGTCCTTTGGACTGAACAATATTCATCATTTTTTTTTTTAGTTAAACTTTCTTCAACAACACATAAAAACACCATAAAACAAAAGCACTAAATTTAAAATCACAACTCCTAGCTGAGGTCCATCCATATATATATTTATATATATATATATAGTTCTTATTGGACACAAAAGCAGCTAGCAGTATCCAATTGTTTTCATTAATATTTATTTATGAAGCTATGTCTTGTGAAGCCCTTGAGAAGTTGCAGCTGAGGCACAATCAGTAGTTTGAAACCCAATCCTTTCTTTCTCCAAGTCATACACAACTTCCACATTTTGTTGTTGGAAGTTTCCGAAAATCCCAGCTGGCCCTTCTTCAGAACCTTCCATGCTTTGGAACAACAAACATTTCACCACTGTTGAGTTTCGTGGTGCACCCATGGCATAGAAATCGTTCCCATTAGGTAAAACAAGGCTAACATTGTTCAAGAAATGGAATGTTATTGAAGGGAAATCATCGGTAACTAGACTCTTAAGGTTGTTATTAGGGCATGGGAGCCTATAACATAGGTCAAACCCTGTCCGTGCCTCGATATCCTCAGCACGTGGGTAATTTATGGATGATCGAAGGGCGGTTAGAAGAGACGAGTAGAATGGTTCAGGTAGGTGAGTGTAAGTGGTTCCGGAATCAATCAACATTCCTCCATTGCCTGAAGAATCAAATTCTCTCAAGGTTAAGGGAACTTGTGTAGTGGCACCATTTCCCACAGTTATAGCTTCTAGGCCAATGTAATAGAAATTAGGGTACATAGGGCTTTTCAACATAGGAGTAAATTGGAAATTTTCTTTGGATGAAATGGCTTGATCCCCTACAACTAGAGGGCTAGATATATTAGGGTTATTTGCAAACTTGAAAGGCAAGAAGCAATGTGAAAAACCCTTTTTAAGAAACCCTAATTGTGAAGGCAAAGAAAGTGGACCTTTGCCAAACCCTACAATCCCAATAGGCTCTCTATAAGTTGTTCCAACACATCCAAAGACAAACTTTGGGACTTCCCTAATGGAATTAGGGTTTGAACTAGTCCCATGGACTCGAAGAGTATCCCTAGTTAGGGTTCCCGATACGATACCTTCACCATATGTGTAAGCAAAAGAAGGACATGGCCTTGAACAAGTGCCCTTAAGTAAACTATTCAATGAGCATCCAGCAATAGTGCATTGATCAAAAGGGTTATCGGAGCTATGGATATCGATACAAGAGGAACTAGTACATGAATCCCTAAAGGAAGAAGATGAAAATGAAGGAGAAAAGCTTGACATTAGCTTGTGATCCTTATAGTCATCACAATCTATACAATCAAATGATAGATTCCCACAAGGTACCCAAGTAAGGTCACTTCCAGTGTCCATATACACTTGGATAATTTGTGGGGGTGTTCCTATATTCAATGATATCAAATAACCATCTCTCACTTCTCTCAATGGCTCCCTTATGTCCAATGTTTCTGAGTTTTTTTTCACTAGATTATACGATGATTTAGGTATCGTAAGGCTGGTTTTCGTATGAGTTAAGCTTAGCACCAAGGAATAAGAAGAAGTCTTTTTTTCCTTTGCATAGCATTGGTTGAAATGAAGCAATGCACTAGAAAGAAAGAAGAAGATGAAGAAGTAAGTTGAGAGGCTAAAAGATGTTGTCATTTTACTTGGATGTTTAAATTCTTAACATGAAATAAGGCAAGAGGAAGCTAGTATTTATAGCAATTTTTAGTGTTAATGGAGGGAATTAGGGTTTCTTGAACTTTAACTTAAGATGTTTTGTGCTTACAGATGTTGCATGGTGAAGAATGATGAATTAGGTTTTCCTTTTCTTTGTTATATTTGGTTAATGGGTATTTCAATAAAGAAATAAGAAAGTGTACCCGTGGCCTTGTGGTCAACAAAGTGGGTTGAGAATCATCAAGTCCTAGGTTCAAATCTCTCGGAGACAAAATGCATTAGGTGATTTTTTCTATTCAGACTTACTAATAGTCAAGATACGTTATATTACGTGAATCCTTCTATACATAGTTAATTACTAGTACATCGTAAAATTAATCAAGATGCGTGGAAGAATGAGGAATCTAATTGAAAATGAAATGAGTTTGCATGGCTTTTCTTGTAGTGATTTAGTCATTCTAGAAAGGTATAGTCAATTTCGTACGTATCAATCAGTTGAAAAACTACTAGGCGTGCTGTTATTTTAATTATTTCTATCAATTATATATGACTATAGATTAGTTTTAGTATCATTATAAACTTATAATTAATGAGTGTTTAACTGTTAATTAAAGAGGGTGTCATGTTTGATTTTAAAAAGCTGCCTTATGGAAGTAAATGAGAAGTGGTTTGCACGTGGAAATGCACACAACAAAATGATACTAATAATACCATGAACAAATTACATTAAATTAAATTAAATTAAATCGTTTTGCTAATTACATATTAGTTAGATGATGACATTACGAGAAACGGCGCATCTGACGCAGATTTGGACCACTCTATATATAGGTGTGTTGTCACGATATATATTGATATATATATATATATACGAGGTCTGAATTTATAATTAATTAACTCGATGAGTTAAGTTTGTCAATTTAATATTGATTTTTTATCTTAACAGAATCAAAGGAACTTGTGTAGTGCGCTAACTATCAACGAAAGGCTACTAACTAAACATAGTCTTTTAATCTCTTTAATAAAATGCACATTAGAGCAAAACATCAATATTTAACTCTAATTTTGTATTACTCGTTTTCAACTATTTTCCAAATACTCTTTTTCTTCAAATATACATTGTTTTTTTGTTAATGTACAATGAATTAATCTTTCCAAATTTAATTAACCTAAAATGAATTTAAGAATTTAATGTCCTCTACGGATGGATACAAAATTCTTCTTTACCCCTATGATGTCAAAAATCCTTGTATAAGTTTTATTTAAATTAATAAAAACCAAACAATCTTAACTTCATCAAAATGAATCTTAGACTAAACAAAAAAAAAAAACATTACTATGAACAAAAAGTAGAAAGCATGATGATTCACAAATGATCATAATTTGAGATAGTGGCCACCATGTCACTACCAACAAGAACCGGTTTTGATTTTTCATTTTTCTTAAAAATAATTAAAATAATCATTCTGTTTGTTTAAAATTTACTGGTTATTCGAATTTCAACTATGTATGTTAAAACATTTCTGGTTACATATAACACAATTATCATAACTTAAAACGTTAAACATAATTTTTTTTTTAAAGAAAAGAACCAAAAATCTCATCTGTTCTACTATACCCGTTATTTGTACTTGCCTTGGTTTTATAATATTGAAAACAAAGAGGCCATATATCATAATCGAAGTACGACAACGATAAAAGGTGGAGCTAGGTGAGGATTTATAAGTTCGGACAAATGCAAAGAAAAATAAATAAATATATAAGTATGTATATTAACTTGTGAAAATATTTTCCACGCTAGAGTTGTGGATTCTCAAACCTTACTTTCAAAAAAAAGTTTCTTTTTTTATTTTTAAAGAAAATTTGGAAATTCCTAAATCTTGGTTTCGGCTCTAAATTGGCAGCAATGTCGAAACAGCAAAATCAATCTGTAATTTTAAAACCCAAAACTCTTAATCGTGACTTTGCCACGACAGCAATGTCGAGACAGATCATAATGCAGGGAAGTTTAATCTGATGTGGACATGACGCTATATTCCTTAAACTACGCCCACCTTGTCATAATAATCTTTTTTCTTTTGTTTATTTAGTTTGTTTTCATTTTACCCCTTTGTTGATCTGCTTTTACACTTCAGACCCCTATACTTCTAGAATTTTCTTCATTGGCTTCCTAACTCCCTAGCTAAATACATTAGTCACTAGGACAAAAATAGTTTTTAACAACAACAATACGCACATTAGATTAAAAAATGATTAGAAGTTTGATAAATTTAAAATACTCTGTCTCAAAAAAAAATTATATGGATTAACTATAATAAACTTTATTTTTTCCAAAAATTAAAATTTAATATCTCTGTTCAAATTTGATTTTAGGCTACTGATATGTGTGAGCCATTCCGTGTGAAATATTATCAAAGAAGACTATTTTACCAATTGGCAACTCAAATGAATTTATTAGCCAAATTTTTTCAAAATAAATGTTCAAACTGCAATATTCGATATTGAACTTATTGACATCATATTTCTATTTTTCCATGTTACCTTTAGAATTAATTCCTACTACATAGCTTTCAATTTCAATTCATACTAACATAAATATAGGGGGGAACACGAAAAACTTGAAAACGTAAGGGGTTAATTTTGAAAAACTTACCAAATAATTTTTAAGAAAAAAAAAATATTATTTTAAGTATGCAACATAGCTTTTTCTATTTGTAGAAAAATGTCAATGATTTGACTGCTTTATACTAATTTGGTTAAAATAATGAGTTAGTCACTTTCAAGTATATGGTTTATACAACCAATGATTTGTACTTGCTAATATTTGTTAAATAAAAAAGGTGGCTGCGCTTTTTATCGTAAACTTTGGGATATTGGAAAATGACATGAAACTATTCGAATCTGAAGAATCAAAATTAGTATAAGGTACAATGTAACTGCCTGCCTGCACTTGTTTTTGTCTAACTACATAAAAATATAATTAATTTGTCTCTTCATTACTACTTTATACCATCTATAACAAACTTTTTTTTTTGTTTTAATCTGCAAATTTTAATACTATTAGAGCATTAAAGATTCGGAGGATTTTAGCTACCTCAATTGCATTTAAGGGCAGATTGTGGGGCATTAAAAAATAAAAAATGTTCAAATATAGAGATAAGAGTCAAAAACACAACAAAACTATTCACTTTTTTTAGTTTCATATCTGAACTATTAAAAGTGTGAGTTACATACCTAAACTATCACTTTTTAGTTTGGAAAACACACTCCAATGGTGTGTAGTGCACTCTTTATTTTATATGAAAAACTTTGACACATGGAATTCCACGTAGACAAAATATTTTATCTAGATAAAAAGTAAATAATAAAAAATTAAAGATTATTATTCATATAAAAAAATTAATTATTTTTCTTATCTCACTCCACCACCTCTTTCATGTACCCCCCTCCATCGCGACAACGCCGTCCTTTTTTTTTAAAAAAAAAATTATTTATAAAATATTTGCAAAACTTTCATACTTCATCCTCCCCCCCCCCCCCCGATAGAAATTGATATTATTTTATTTAAAAAATCTACCCCATCCTATTAAATTTTCCGCTCCCAATTTTTATTCTTTTACGTTTTTCTTATTTTGTGTTAGATATGCAAATACATATATTTTTAGAAAAAAATTCTACTAGTGTACCGAATATAACATAAACAACTAAAAAATATAAAAAAGTCTTGTGGCAGCAAGTAAAAAATATTTTTGAGGGTTAAGTGGATGGGTAGAATTATATTTTTAAGAAAATAAAATAATATCTAAATTAGTATTTGATGAGGGGGAGGAGATGAAGTAAAAAATAAAATACTTTTATAAAAGAAATTTAAGCAAAATAAAATTTTAAAAAATGGTGTGGGGTAAGAAAAATATTTTACGTTTTATTTTATAAAGAAAATATTATTTTTTTATAATAGTTTTTTAATTTTTAATTTTAGGTAATACTAATAATTTATTTATTTATTGTCAAGGTTGGATATTCTGTCCATGTGGAGTGTGACGTGGAAATTCTTTAAAATAAGAGAGAGAGTGTGTATTACACATACCATGATGAGAGTGGTATAAAAGAGAGAGTTGTGCTTCTCAAACTAAAAAGTGATTGTTTAGGTATGAAACTCAAACTTTCAATAGTTTAGGTATGAAACTCAAAAAAAAAGGTATAGTGTGGGTGTTTTTTTGACACTTATCTCTCAAATATATCATCGAACTTTAGGAAAAGACTCATCTATGTCATTTGTTAAAGGTTACCTTGGGACGCTTCTATTCTTTTTGTTAAGGACGGTACGATGCGCCTGTGCATTAACTAAAGGCAACTGAATAAGGTGATGGTGAAGAATCGTTAACCTCGGATTAGGATTGATGACCTATTTGATTCAAGTGATGGTAAAGAATCGTTAACCTCGAATTAGGATTGATGGCCTATTTGACCATCTACAGGGAGCCTCAGTGCTCTCTAAGATTGATTTGAGGTCCAATTACGTTTTGTTGTACTTTAGATTATTTTTTTTGTATGCTCATATTCTTTCTTTTCATATCCACTTGGACCTCTCCGTGTCTAGATTCTATCATTTCTTATTGTTTTTGCCCTTTTTGCTTAGTCGTCCTTCAATGCCTATTGTTGCTCGTTGTTTTGGTATTCATGCTACACTTTGTATCTATTTATCTGTCATTTTCATTTGAGAAAAGGACCGTCCACAACATTATTTGTTTGACTAAAAATAATTACGATTTCGTTTCACATTTGCATAGAGAAATGGACTTGTTCTTGTTTTGGGAAGAGAAATTGTGACATATTTCTTCTTAAATCTCCATCAAAATGTATTTCATTTCTCAAGCAAATTTGTCATCTGTATGTTACCTTTGATGCAAAACATTGAATACTTGCAAGAGAACACAAAGTTCACATTTCTCCACATTTGAACACTTACATCTTTACAAGGAAAATGAAAAATCTGATAGTACACCAAAATCTATACACGCCTTGAAGGCGTGACACCAAACAAAGAATCAAAGCAAAATGAGATGGCTCGTACATGACTAATTTAAAGTTGAAGGAAACAACGAAATCATATGAACACGCTAACATGCAAGTGGAATTACTGGCTCTGAGATGTTTATCGCATGAAAACAACTGTATCACTTATACAGGGCTCGTGTTACTTACTTACCGTTGGGGCTTCTCATTGAATTGCTCTACTTTCCTTCACACAATAGATATAGAATATGTGTGCTTCTTGAACATGCTTTGCCAGTATCCAGTTACATGAATTCGTTTCTGTTGATTTTACAATCTATTCTTCCGAGGTCTTTAATCCTTCTCTCTTCCCCTTTCAGCTAGCTACCTTACAACCCATTTGTACAGTGTAGAGGAGTTCATGGGAAAAATGCATTAAACTAACAACTGACATCTTGTCACACCCTTTTCGAAAGATTCTTTTTCAACCCCTTGATAATTTTGCCAAACCACATTATGTTCATTACACCAAGAGCTGACGGAACTCCAAAAACCAAGAGAATACCGAAAATGTGCATGTGAATGACCTGCAATCAGTTAATGTTTCAAAGACAAAAATAAGTAAATGATGGAAATCATTTGATACTAGCACATCTTGAATGAGAAAACAAATAGATTGCTCTTATTGGAAAGAAAGGAATGAAGCACCCTAAAACTCCTTAAAGTACGCAAAAGGAAACAAATGAGGGGAAAAGAAAAAGAATATTGAAAAAAGAACATCTTATACTACTTCCAAATCCCCTCTTCTATTTCCAAACCTCGTATACTGTTGCGGAGATATTCATGTAGATCCATGTCTCATATAGAATATAGAAACAAAACATCACTTTCAAGAACAGCATTACTCACCAGCCAATAATTAACTTTTTTGCAGCAAGAAGAAACTTTTAACCAGCAGAAGGTCTGTTTCATATGCTGTCTAATCTTATACATGATATCTGAAGAAAATGGTTTGCACAGTACCAAAAGTTCAACAGGGGAGACAGATTAAGCTTAGTGTTAATTCCTTCATGTGAATATTCTATAGATCCATATAGGTCTCTTTACTAGTATATCAGCTGTTTAAAAGGAATATTTACTTAAAATTTTCTCAGTCAATAAATTTTAGATTGCCTATTGCTACTTATGGTTGATCTCCATGTGTAAATATGAAATTTTTTTTTTAATGTTCTATAATGACAATTTTAAATCTTAGGTGCGATACAAATTTGCATTATATTGTGTTTACTACTTATAGTTGGTGCAACTGCAGCCCCGTGTTTACTTTGTTCAAAACTAAATAACAAATAATATAAGGAAAGCATGTATGCTGAAAGAGAAGTGATACAAAAAATAGGACATTGAAGGATCAGAAGCTTTCTAAATTCAACAATATGCTAGTTATATCTTTAGTTAAGAGCATAACCTTTAAGCTATTCATATTTCTGGGCACTTTGCCTGTACTTGTAAGCTTCTAAGAGCCAATTTTATTGGTTTTACTAGAACTGATAAGGTATGGTAAACACTCAAAAAGGATAATGCACTCCATCAACATTTATATCATAGCTTAGAGTTCAAGGCTTATGATGCTCCCATTTCATCACTCTGTAGCTCAGGTAGGTAACACATCACAAAGGGGGCTTCACAGTTTTACTGACATAAATAAAATAGAGAGGCTAATTTATTTTGTGATCCCAATAAGTCCACTTTATCATCACAAGATGCATGCGTGTCTTAATAGTAGAGATTGGTCTTTGAGACAATCACGAAGGTGCATCGACAATTCCGCGGTGGGTTTTGACTTCTTGTATCTCACTGGAGGAATCTTCCCTTACTCAAATTTCATGACCTTTTGCATATTGACAGTCTACAAGAAATTTTACATACTTCGGGTGCCATGCACAAGTAGTAACGAATCTTGAGCAATGTGTTTTTGCGTTTTGCAAATTGGAGTTTTGTAGAGGCATGTACTACTCCTTGAAGTTAAATAACTTTGCTATCACAAAATCTATAGCTTTTGGAGGAAAGAAGGCTCTAGCAATACAGATAAAATTTCCAACAACGATGAGAGACTTTTTACTACTGCTGCATATGGCTAGAGTATAATGTCAAGATATTTCAAGATCAGAGTGTCTCTTCTAGAATCCATTGGATAAATTAGTACTAAGGTTATCTGCATTTCCTGATTAGTTGCCTTTTCTTTTCTTATCTTTGTAAGCAGAAGCGTATTCATTCTTTTCCGTTGTAATTTGCATCAGTAAGTTTTTTTTTTTCATTAATTCAATCTAAGTTCAAACACCTAAATTAATAATAGACTTTCTGGTGAAAGCTATGAATAAGAGGGAAAAGGCTTTACTTATGAAAAAATCCGTATCAATGAGTTGGTAGTAGTTATATGGGATATCACTGCAGAATCTTGCACAAGAGACTTCTTTTAAGAGTATAATATAATTTGTTTTCGAACATTTTCTTGAAAATCCTTTACTGAAAATAACAGGCCATTTTTTAAATTCAAACTATCAATAATTCCAACTCAATTTCGATCTAATTGACATCAGCCATATGGATCCTGACTATCCATTTCAATCAGTTTGGACCCATTTCATTCAAATATTCAAAGATTTGAGGTTTTCTCAGTGTCTTGGGAAGCGAGAAGCGGAAAAAAACGAAGAGGGCTTGCTTCATAGAAGCGAGAAGCGTGAAGCGAAGCGCGCGCTTTTTAAAAAAAAAGCGACATTTAGTATAAAAATAAAAAAAATATTAAATAACTAAATAGAGGTAATATAGTCTTAGATTGAAAGAAATTACATAGGCAAAAATAATCATAAGTCATAACATATAAAGCAAAAAATCAAAAACATAATTAAATCACAAAGATTCAAACTCCTATTCTTCAACAAGGCTGCTAGACTGATCACAAAATTTTTTTTAAAAAAAAGCAAAAGAATTGAAAAAAAAAACAGAGGAGGCAGCAGTCAGTAATTAGAAACAGAGCAGGCAGCAGAGATGAAGAAAAGAAGAGAAGAAGAAGAAAAAACTAGAGTAGTCGAAACTTAGAGAGATGAAGAGATGAAGCACAGGCGAAGATTGTATATTTCAGGAGAAAAGAAACTCATAGAGATGAACTAATAAACATTAGCTAAAAAAGAGATGAACAAAAAGTTACCTGCAGTCGCGGTCGAGGTTGAAGAGAGAGGCAGCCTCAGTCGAGATCGTCAGGAGAGAAAGAAGGGAAAGAAGTATTATGAAAGAAGAGTCGCGAGGAGAGAAAGAAGGGAAAGAAGTATTGTGAAAGAAGAGTCGCGAGGAGAGAAAGAAGGGAAAGAGTCGTGAAAGAAGAGTCGCGAGGAGAGAAAGAAGGGAAAGAGTCGTGAAAGAAGAGTCGTGAGGAGAGAGAAGGTTATATCAGATTATTTTTTAAAAAAAAAAACATAATTTTTTTAAAAAGAAATCCTAATTGTCGCTTTTTATAAAAAAGCGCGCTTTATTGCACTTTTGCCTTAGGGTTGCTTCTCGCTTCTTCATCTGAAACGAGAGCTTTTTTCAGATCGCCTCGCCTCAAGATAAAAAAGCGCATAAGGGTCGCCTCGCTTTGAAGCGCGCTTTTCACAACACTGGGTTTTCTAACCTAACAAGTTCTCTATATTACTACAGGCATACAAATATGTAGAAGGATTGAAACAAACCTACCAAAAAGAAGACATGACGTAAGCATTACCCCCATATCTAAGTCTTCCTCCCAACTAATGGACAATTGGACATAGCCTGTATGAATCTTTTGCTTCCTTTATGTTATACTTTTCCCCAACTTTGCATGAAGTCCAAGAGATTATAGGTCTTATAACACAATATACAACTTCCTTCAATGGGATTTTAGTCTACCCTGTCAACTTATAATACCTTTCTTCATCATGGTTCCACATCTGCGGACAAAGCATTTGGACATCTATGTAAGACACGACTATCTCAAGCAATCTCTCAGTTCATCGTCTATCTATGTTTCTTTCATCTCCTATCGATTATGTCTAATCTTGTAGTATCACACCTCATTCTTAACATTTGCATTTCTTTGAAACTCATTTTATGAATATCTTAGATTCACTCTCATATAATATTGTTAGTCTTACAATTAAGGCCATAAAATTCTTGAGATCAAGACTTTGATGTGTTTTTACGTCTAACGAAGTTGACAAATAAAATGGTTGGATTTTGACAACTGAATAATTATAGAAACTTCTTTGGGCATTTCCGGGGAGTATAGAACGTATTCCAGAATAGCCTAATACCTCAGAAGAAAAAGTTAAAAGAGTTTGTTGAGCAGAGAAAGAGAGAGTTGACAATAAACAAAGAGTCACCTGATCATAGTGCAAATAGACATGGTAAAACATGTAAATGAACAGCAATATTCTTGCAACCTGCAATTAGTAAAAAGATTCAGTTTAGCAAATACTAATAGGAATCGTTCAAATAATTAGATGTCTTAAAAACAATTGAATCAAGTCATTTATCAATTCTAAGGAGCAATCATTTCCCCAATCTGTCTGGAATTAGAATTTTAGATGAGAGGAGTAACAAATGCACTAAAAGTGTAACGGTCCTCTCTTATAAGACATGCAACTTATGTTTAATGGACCCTTTATTTGCTTTGGATATTCCTGTTAAACAGGAATGACATGATGAAGATACATCATTCAGATTCTTCAGCATATGAAGAAAGTTGCTAAAATCGAGTGTACCCTGGATAATCCCCATTCCTACATCCATGTAACCAACCATGCAAACAAGTTTGTTCATGTTGAAGACATCACTTACCAACCATGCAAAAAATATCACCACGCCATTAATCAGATATGCATAAGATCTTTTCAATCCAGCTGTATCAAGAAACCTGAAGAAAAGACATAAAAAATAGACATAAGTTCATAGGGTGCTACAACATGAATGGTGCTGCACTTTCCCAACAGGTGCTCTTAGCACCTACCATCTCATGTTGATCTCGGGTGTTGTCACCTCAGATATGAGTACCATGAACGTATAAAGTTGTCCTTCTCCAGTGTACATGGAGTATGCTACAGCAACTGCTGAAAGAGAATGATGGACAACCTGAAAATCAACAGTTAGAATTTGACATACAACATATAAATCGATGCTAAATGAAGTATTTCTTGAAACAGATATCTATGGTTGACGAAGTTCTCTTCCACTGGAGAATATATACTTACATACTCTAATCCACCCAAAGAAGGGTAAAACCAGCAAATCATTCCAAGGTCTGAAAGAAAGTACCCAGCTGACACCTGAACAGAGTCACAAGGTGAGAGGATTAAAATGGCCATATACCGAGAGAATTTGATATCTAATTTACCTACTAGCATATGAAAATAAGAGAGGTAAATCAAGTTCAAAGCTAATAGGTTAGTAAGTCCTGACCAGCATACCTGCTATATTGACTCTATAACATTCAAGCAAGTTAATGCATCACGACCACATACCCAGATCCACTAACCAAACAGAATCGTGCAAATACCATGGAATAAAACTAATGAACCACATAATGGAACTCTAATACGCATTATACCAGCTTAAAGAAAGAAAAATCAACTTCATGCACCGATTTTTCTGAAGCTAAATCTTTTTTTCAGGAAGCTGTTGCAGTGTTATAGGAAGGAAACAAAAGAAACAATACATTTTTGTAGTTTGCATTTACAAAAAACACCTAAGCAAAAGAAAGATAATAAATTCTTGACTCTTTTAATATTTAATGGTTCTTTTTTTTTTTTGGTTGAATATATCATTGACAGCCAAGCTGGTGTGAACAATTTGAACAAAAGTGAGAGCGCCTCAACCGAAGCTCATTTATGCTATCCCATTATAATACTGATACTTCCACCAAAAAAGTACGTGAAACAAAAAAGATCTTTTTCTCCTACTTATGTTCCTTGCGATACTAAAGTACGCAAGGGAAAAGAGATCATCTTATACTATTTCTGTTCCTTGACTACTGTAGAACAATCTTGTTTCTTCCATCTCACATTAGTTTAAAAGATATAAGAAAAAATAGTCAGAAGCTTACTTTGAAGATAGGGCATTTACATTAACTCCGAAACCATACCCAGGGAGCCTACATCAGGAAAGTCCCAAGCTTGCCGAGGAAGGAACAAAACAGAGAAAGAACTGTCTCTTTCTGTCTGTTGACATTTTGATACCTCCGGCTCATGATGGTTTCTTTAGCTGTGATTGGTACTTGCAAAGAAACATTGACAGAGAACTAGGGAAATTCCACAACTGTGTAGTGAATATAAAATGTAACAGGAATTGGTTGGTGTTTTCACCAATTATCTTACACAAGAGCATGAAATCCCTACAATTCTTCTCCTCTCCTTCCTTGAGTTGTCCACCATCAATAATGCATTCACCAGGTTAAACTAACAACCTTCCTACGTACTTCAGTGCTGTACTCACCTACCACCTATCCCACTCTGAAGATAAGACCCAATCATATGATTTCACTGACATCTTCCTCCCTTTTCCCCTCAGGACTCAACAACATCACATCCTCCTCGGGTGTCCCTCTAGGCTAGTCAGAAGTAGATTCAAAGTATCAATACCAAGTTCATCTGAACTCAGTAATTTCGACCAAATCATAAATTCATGGGTAAAAAAGACTACAAAATTTATAAAAAAATAGAATTATGAACCTGTAACTTTAAGAATATGATGAGTTCAATGCTAAAAAACTTAAAAGGGGAACCCATAAAGATCAAAATCTTGGATGTCTGCCTTGAGGCTAGTTAGAGCTTCAAAAAAGGTTCCTCTTTTTGCTGCTCCTTTTCTCAATCTTAATTTACCTCCAAAAAGTGATATCTCATATGATTCTTCAACAGTTCCATCTGAAATAGTCAAAGACCATAGCATCCGTATCATCCACAACCTTAAACCCCCTTTGGGAATCCCTCCTCACATTGCTCTATACGATGCAATTAAACCATGAATAAATCAACTATATCCATTCAAATTATTTAGAGTTTATCATATGAATAGTCTACATCCATTTTGCTCTATCCTGTCCGTTTTATTCCAATTCTGAAACAGTGCATATCCTTCCAAGTTCATGCCCAAAGTGTTTAAACTTCAAAAACCGGTTTTTTATCTCATTATTCCTCTCAATCAATCTTGTGAGTCTAATATATCCCTGTGCGAGACCAACTTTTTCTGGCTGGTTGGCCCAGAAAAGAGAAGTAATATGGGTTAATTATAATAGACAATATTAAGTTTATTGTGAAAGGTAATTTTTTAGTCTCAAATATCTTCCCCAAGTTCCAATTTAAGTACATATATAAATGTGTGTGTACGCGCAATCGTGTTCTGTTCTGGAAGGCCAGGCCACAGGAATGGGGAATGAATATGATACCCAATAAATGTCTATAAAACGATGTGGGTTCTTCTTTTTTGGTCTTTAATGTGGGTTCTTCAGATGTGGAATACTGCTATCTTTTTTATGGTCAACTCAAAAGGTGATTTTAGTATGCACAATTTTTTCTTTGGTTTAGATTTAGTATCAAATACTTGGTTCAAGGCAAATCATTTGAGTTGATATCAGAGAACGCTTTTAAAAGAAATGTCACCATATTACCGTTCTCAGCACCTGGTTTACACATAAAAAAAGAAGCCCGGGGGGTACATATAGGAAAGAACAATCAGTAATCTTTTGCAAAAGAAAAATTGAGCCTAAAATTTCTAGTAAAGAAACAGAAAAAGAGATGAATCCAGAGAACATACTAAATAAATAATTTATGATTGAAGTTCCATCTACACTAGCATTACAAGTATCAATACCAGAGCCATCTTTGTTCTACAGCAAGAGATATGTCAGATCTCAAATTCCTAATATCAAAACCTCTCAAGGAAATCCAAAATGAAAGGGATATAACTAGACAATACTCATCATATACAGTAGAAGATTACTTACCCCTAATGTAAAAGTTGATAGTGGTGAACTTCTGGCGATTAAAAGGCCATCAGGATTTTGATCAGAGAAAAGATTGGACCAGAACGCAAAATACGTGGACACAGCAGATATGAAAATGGCATGAACTGTTGACATGCCACTGCAGAAAAATAAGTCTCACAAACATGAGAAGTGAATCATTAAATCCTTGCGGAAAATAGAGATAGAGCTGGCTAATTACCGGTTGTTCCACTCAGTCCTTTGAATTTTTGTTAGGGTATTGTACGTCCTAAAGTAAAAACTGCTGATCAGTTGACATAGATCATAGACCTGTGAAGAGCCAAAAGAGTTTAAAAGGAACGGTAGTACAGGGGAGAAATTGTGCAGCACACGAAAGTTATTATGTAGGACATGATCTATAATTTTCTGGCGAAACCAATTAGATGTTTTATTAGTTTCCCCAATCTTTTGCATTTATATCTTTTACTTCACTACCATGAAGAGAGAAGACCAAGAAAATGTAAAATATCTTCATCAAGTATGACTCAGCTTTTAATAAAAAAAGGGAACTCCTTTCTTAAATAGTCACAAGAATGAAAAGGATAAAAGGATCTATAATCAATAAACCTTACCATTTTGCAAGCAAATATGCCAGCAAAGACAGAGGTGTAAGGTATAAAAGGATCTGCTAACAAATAAGTTTTAACCAGGGTCTCAGCCTGACTCTGATAAGATCTAAATGCCACTATATTCCGTGCAGGAGCTGCCTTTCTACCGATTGCAGTTGTCATGTCTTTAGCTCTCTTCTTAACAACTATCTATGTTTATACAATGAAGATCACCTATACATGTAAACTGCAATATATACCAGAGCTTCCTGAAATGGAAAATTCAGAAATATATCTATTAGCATGAAGCAGTTTTTTAATATAGTATGAGCATAATAAATGTTTGTTTAACACTGAACTGAGCATAATAAATGCATTTGATGCGCATTGTGAAAAGACTTCAAAGGATAAGTTGAAACCTTTCAAGATGAAAATGAGTAGCTGCAAGCATCCTAAAGATCAAATCATATACAGGCAGCTATGACAAGAAAATTATCTGTATCCCAAATTTATATCAATTCAACTATGAATAGCTCAAAATATAAGCCACAAACATCATTTAGTACACTTGAATGCCTTGTATTCTCTCCTCTGTCTTCCTCCTAAATAATTGAAGGGTCCGATCCTCCAAAATCACAATGACACAATCATGATCCAACTTGAACACACCTTGGCGTCAATCTTCTGGATTGCAGCCTTCCTAGGATATCCACTAAATGAACCCTTACCGGAAGCAAAAGAACTCGCATTAAGATCATGTACAACTTAAAACTACTTCTCCGCTACGACTCCTTAGCCCCTTTGTTAATATGAACTCAAAAACAAACAGCAAACTACCATACCACTAAAATCAACTAGAAATTCAAGCTCAACAAGCCTTAAAGATAATCAGAGAACAAATAGTAACCAAAGAAAAACACTAAAACCACAGCATTACAACATATGCAAAGTGAATCAGCAAAGTAATTTCACCTTCCTTCCACACCCCACCGACAAGCCGTCTAAAACAAGGCCAAACTAGTTTCTATTCACCGACCCACTTTCAAGATTTTGTTTTTATGACCACTAGATGCTGCCAAATCAAAGGTCAAACAACCCAAATCTAGAATAATGCAAGAGATCAGGTCTAAGCAAAGTCACAATACTCTAATCAATACCCAGAAAAGAAACAAACCAAAGATATATAACCAATGCACACAAAAGCTTTCAGATCATAACAAAAGCATACATTGCTTCTTACCCCGCAAAAATATGCAGATTTCAGAAAAATCAACAGCATGCACCTCCCAAGGATGCAACTTTCCACAATACACAAAACCCAGAAACAAAAACCGATAAGAAAGCCAAAAGATAATATTTTTATCAATGTAAAATGGGTATTGAAAGGAATGTGAAGCAGTAATGAAAAGCGAAATCAAGAAAAGGCAAAGAACACGTGAAAGGGGTGCAAAAACATGAGATACAATCAATTTAAAGAAACAACAAATGTAGATTTCGTGATTTTTGAGCTCTTTCTTTTTTTGGTTCTTTTTTAATTGGAACTGTAATGGAATCTCCAACCGAAGCAATGAATGAGAGAGAAGAGAAGGGCGAAAAAAGAGAAAGAAGGGCGAATATGAAAATTTTGTTAAAAATAAATATTGGGTGTGGTGGGAAATGGTGAAATATACAATCAATAAAAGTACACTATTTTTTTATTTTTTTTTGATAAGTTGTCTTTTTGGTGTTAGCTGCTACGTGTGGGCTCATTCTTGGTTGCTGTTTCATTGTTTTTGAGTGGATGTTATTGTATCTTTACTTCTTCTCGATAATAATAAATAATACTCCCTCCGTTTCATTTTATGTGATACTTTTTATATCTTAAAATTTAAATAAGTCTATCTTTGATCATAAGTTTTGCATAGATCCTTTTAACATTTTGAATTATCAATCAGTGTGACTTACAGTACTCTTTACGTAGTTTACAAATATATAAGTTTCATTTCAAAAAAAATTGAAGACTCCATAAGCAAATGTTCGGTCAAAGTTAAACGGTTCGACTCTTGAAAACATATAAAATAAGACGGAAGGAGTAATATTTTTAGTACCTCCGTCTATATTGCTCGTTCACTTTTTTCTTTGCACACTTAAATATATAATAGAGAAAAAAGTATTAAAAATATTTTAAAATTTTAAAGTGAACTATTAGTTTCATTTTTGAACTAGTGGCAATCTTAAAAACATTTTTTTATTTGACTAACTGAACTTAAATAAACATTCAATTTTAGAGGTGTTTTCAACTTCTTTTCGAATTTTTATTGAGGCTATTTGCCATATCATGTCACAAATCGAGAGTGTATCTATATTTAGTTAGTCAAAAAAAAGTTTTTTAGTGTTGTCAATGATTGGAAATGAATTAATGATTTACATTTAATATTTTATAAAAGATGTGAAGATAAAAAAAGAAGTCTAAAAATAGACAGAAGAAAAGCAAAATGAAAGAAGTAAGTACTACGTCATGATGAGGAGATTCAGAAGAATTTATTTAGAAATATTGACACCCATTTCCACCTTTTTTTTTTCCTTCTTATATATTTCGATTATAAATAGAAAGGGTCTTTAGAAATAGCAATTTTAATCAAAGGATTAATTATAATTTATAATGGTCTACGATCAATATACACAAATAGTCAAAACAATCATCCTAAGTTTGGAAAAATTTTGATCTTAGTGTTTGTCGTTTGGGAAAATTTTATTGACAATTCTACGGTAAATAATAATAATAATAATAATCTATATGACTATATTATAGAGTTTTATAGTCCATATTGCTTTTGAATATTCAAGATAATTCGAGGATTGACCAAAAGAAATTTTGTGTAGCTAAAAATGACCTGTCATGTTATAAAATGGGAGGTAGGACTGCAGAAGCTTCTCAATGTTACCTAATTGTACTTTAATTAAAAATATTTCCAATTTGAAAAGGGAATAAACAATTTTTTTTCGCTGGTATTAGTTAACCTGCTGGGAATTAAACTTAATTAAAAGTTGGTACATGATCTCCTCTTGTACAGTTTCAATTAGAAACTTGACCACAAAGCAAATGATTTGTCAACCAAAAGAAAAATTACAACATCAATACTCCATGTAATCCCACGAGGCGGTGGAGAGGGTGGTGTGTACGCAAACCTTAGAAGGTAAAGAGTTTGTTTCCGATAGACGAGAAAAGCTAGAACCAGAAAAGGAAGTATTATCAAAAATTTTATAATTTAGAACTCTAATACCAAAATTTCAACCCCAATGGGAGATGAGGGCATGTGAATCTATGTTTGCTTCCTACAGCACTCTCATTACAAGGTTTATAACTAGCGACCACATCAAAATCTCCAGCCTGTGTGACACTATTGTGCTTGATTTCACTCTAAACTACCCCATTGATGAATGTCGAGCCATTCAGAATATGCTGATACAGAAGCGTCGCACTTTTCTGTATATGAAACCACCACCAATTCTTTATCATGATACTTTTCTGGATAAATTCTGAAATCCAGAGCCAAGACACATAAGATTGACAGTTCCTGTGGAGGCATCAGGTTTCATGACAAACTTAACACCCAAAAAGTCTCTGATGTGTCTTAATGCTTCTATTCCGTAGGGTGACAGCTTCCCAACACGAACTTCTGAAACATCTTTCGGAGACAAGGCACATAGAAGAAACAGCAGTCCCTGTTATAATAGATAAACAAGAGATTGGTGAGCAATGGAACCAAGAATTCATAGCAAGGGAAAGAGCACCAGACCATCTTAAAGGAGATATCCTTGCTATTTTCGGCCCTAAATGGTGCTAGGCAACATTTATTAATGGGAACTGGAAGAAGCTTGCTCCAGGATTTAAATGTAGAAGTACTGATGAGCACACAAAAATGTCACATGTCACATGAGTCAGCGGAGATTCAAGTGGAGATGCAAAGGTAAAAGACAGTGTCATGTAGAAAGTTGAAAGAGCCTGTTATGATCAGCTAGAACTCATAAAGAGTAACGTTGTCAAAAATTACACACACCTGATGTGTTGAATCAACGACTCCCCCCTGTTTAATTTCCCCAAGTAGTGCAGAAGCTATTTGCTCGCCAACTTCCTCAGCAGGGATCAGATCTTTCCTATCATCCTCTAGGTCAGCATCATCTTCTCCTCTTGAATAAGAAACTGCAGTATCAACAGATATGACACAACCAGATGTAGTCTCTGCAACTAAAGAAATTCCGTAGCCAGGTGACCTGCAATCAAAGTTGATCTCCAGATATAATCAGCAGCTCCAACTTAAAACATGACCTGGATAGTTACAACATAAAAAGAAAGCAAGTGCGAGATATCTACAAAATGATCATACATTCCAGCTTGTGCTCCAGCTTTATGATCTGTAAAGATGTGAACATCTGAAAGCAAAGGATTCAAGATTCCACGAGCTGCGTGTATCATGGTATTCTCAAACTGAACAGAGACCCTAGTTGAAAAGGAAACACCTCTAATTCTCTTCACCAGACCTTCATCAACCCATTTAACAGCCTGTATAATAGCAGTCACCAAAACAATTGGTCAAAAAGATCACTTATAGTTTGCTGAGCTACCTCAGAATAGAAAACAATGAAGTCTATGAAAAATAAACTCGCCTTTAAACTATTCGGGACCATAGGGACTGAAAGAACTACTTCTCCACCACCTTTAGGAGCGACTCCCCGACTCTCAATTTTCAGCTCCAATCCTTCTGCAGGGACTCCAAATTGCTTCAATATAGGCAAAGTAGTTGATCGAAAAGTATCAATAGATGGGTCCTTTGAATCATTTGTGATCCCTGAAAAAAGTTATTTCAAGCCTTACGATAATAACCAAATACATAAAATTTTCGAATTCACATTTGATTATAAGGAAATCAAGGGTTTTAACATCCAAAAGCTGTAAAATTCAAAACGAGAGCAAAGTTTCTGTACTTTTGAAATTTATCTTTGCACCTCGCAACTTTTTAGGGGAGTGATACTAGAGCTCCAGTGAGCTTCTTGAGCAATAAAACCCAAGTAACTTACTGGATAACAATCCTATCTCCCTTTTCATGTCAACTTCCATTGAATCACCACCCAAAGGAGTCAAAAATAGGCCGATTTTCTTACAAAATGCAGAGTTAAGACTAATAACGGCTACCAAGGGATTAAAAACTTGCTATTTCCTCAACCATTTCCAGGGCTGTGTAACTATCAGGCTGCCAATCTCTTACATGTAGTTGCCTAGAAATCTTTTAATCTTTCTCATCTGAAGTCATAGAATTTCAGAATGTCATTTTTTTAATGAAGGAATTTCAGAATGTCATTGCTATTGCACTCTGTTTTCAGTCAAAAACTATATGCAAAAACTCAAGGGATCAAATTGCAATTGTGTATGTGGACATCTAATCCAATTGCAATTGTGTATGCGGTCATCTAATCCTGTATGAAATTGATTGATTAAGGACAATCAAAGACTGGCAGCATGTGAGGAAGTGGAACTAGAAGCTAATGTGGTTACGAGAAGGAACTGATTTCTTTGATCATGCTTCTACTTTCGGTGAAGCTGGAATATCCACCAGGCATGTTATCAATCACCAGAACAACTCTGGTCCCAAATTAGGCTTAAAACATAGAAGAGATGATAGAAGTCCTGAAACAAAAGAGAAAAAAGAAGTAGAGATAGTTGAATGACTCTTTCAGCGGCAGACTGTGAGAGAATTGATAAAACCAGGCAAAGGTTGGGGAGGATCTAAGATGAGGAAAATGGGTTCAAGGATATTTTAGGAATAAGACTAAGGAATTGGAGTGCCAAATAAAACTGAGAAAACATGTGATATATTAAGGTATGAAATATAACCTAGAGATGAGATGTCGTCCTGAACATTCCAGATGATTAATCCAATTAAGTTGTTTAGAAAAATCTTAGCTATAAAAAGACACCTCAGTTCAGTGTCCACTTGGTATTTAAGGAGTCGTTTGGCCATGAATAAGATTCGGAATATTTAAACTTATATCCATTTCAAATAAGTGTTTGTTTATTAAATTGTCCCATTATTTAAATTTCAAACTTGAAAAATAGAATTTGAAGTTTGAAATTTGAAAATGGATTTTTTGAGTTTTTTTAACTTTTCACTTACAACTTCAACTTTGTTTTCATGTCCAAACATGACTTTCAGCTTCGAAATACCTTTTTCCAATTTAACTTCAAACACTACTTTTTTCAAATCTCAATCAAATCATGCCCAAACGCCTAATGCAATGAGTTGAAAGTACAGATAAAGGGAAAAATAAACACCAAACCGCCTTTAAGAAAAATTAAAAAAGTTAAAGTGGATCAAAAGGAGGGTAAAGGCATGCCTTTAAGCCTGATGGTGAGTGGTTTCTTTCCAAACAAACCGAGCACAATCAATGGTTCCAAGAAGTAGCTAATGGAGCGACTGATACCACAATCATGAACAAAATGTCTTCCTCCCATAATAATTCCAGGTTTGTACTTCAGTTTTGTGCCTGCCAAAAATAGCCAATTAACTTCAACTCCAATATCCACAAAGGACAAAAGAACCAATTTTAGCACAGAATATGAGCAATCATGGAATGGTGGAGCAGAAGCTTACCAGTTTCATTGATTTCAACAACACAATCATCACAGACTTTTTCAAGGAGGCGGAGGAAAGAGACCTCATGTGGACGAAGGCCAGGCCATGTAGCATCAGCACGTATATCCTCAATGATAATCGATTTGGATGAAAGGGTTGCCAGTAAAAGACGTATTCTCAAGTTTTGGCTACCCTTCAGCTTCATGTAAGATACTTTACCCATCTTGTTACTTGTCTTTCGCCTCTGCTTCCACGTATAAATTTGTACAATATATGCTCTGAAAGTGTTGTTGTCTACTCAGCATAAAAATTAGACGGAAGTATGTACAAAGAAAGAGAGAGACAATAGAGGAAACATACCTTTGATTCTGTCAGATAAACCAAAAAATGGGAAGTTAGCTGCAGGAAGAAATGGGAAAAGAGCAATTTAGCAGCGGGAGTGGTGGCAAGAATTTCAGCGCTGAAAGTGGTTCCCACTAAACAGGTTCAGTTTTTTAGAGCCCAATTAATTAGCAGAATTTAAGTAGCTTTTATGCAGCAAGTGTTGAAAAGCACCTTTCAAGTGTTGGAGCTGATTTGTAAATAAGCAGTACGCACTTGTCTAAAAGTGTTGAAGCTGAAAAAACAGTTGTTGATGTGTTTGGTAAGTGGTAGTAAGTACTTTATCTGTTAAAATGAGTGAGATGTCCTTAAATCTATTAATACTATAAAACAAATTACAACACTTCCATTAAACAAAGGGCAAATGCTTGATTCAAAAGGCACACCAAAAGTAGACAACCTTAGAAGAGGACATGGTTTCTACAAATAACACCCATTCATCTAGGCATGTAGGAATCCTATAGATGCAACTCAAGTGTACAAAGTCTTCCTCTGATTTCTCAAAAGCTCTTCTATTCCTCTCTAACAATACGATCCACACAAGTGCTAGAGGAACAACATCTCACGCCTTGCATCTTTTCTTCCTACTTCTAAATGCCCAACTTAGCATTGTTTCTTTCATAGTACTCAGCATCATCCACTTAAGTCTAAACCATCTCAAAATTTTCCAGCATAAACAGGAATTTATCCAACAATGTAGAAGAAGATTCACATCTTCACCTAGCTCTTTGCACATGAAACACCAACTAACACAAGTTATCTTTCTATTCCTAAAATTCTCCGCAACCCCTACTCAAGTCTCAACCATCTCAAATTGTATAGAATTTTATACAAAATGGTTAGCTTTTAGTTCCTAAATTTACACAAAGAGAAACTTCACACTCCCAAAGTTTCTCCAAAGCTTCTTATATCTCATTGTAACAAATTTTATATTGTAGCATTTGCTTTCAAAGAGGCACATGCTCGAGCAGTTGAGGACATGCGTACAAAACACCAACTATCCTAATTACATATACATATACAATCAAGTTTGAGTTGAATTTGTGCAAAGTGAGATCTCTATATTTTAATTTATTGCACGATTCGAATTCCTCTCGTCGGTGGCACTTTAAAAGTAAGAATTAGCTGAAAATCAATTTTTTTCATAGTGATACCTTATTTTGTTTTCCCTCATCTAAGCAATTCACTCATCAAACTACCATGAAAATTAACTTGCAGAAAACAGCCAAAACAACGATATGAAGAAACAAAAACAGAAAACTCCTATCAACAACAGCAACCTGAAAAACTCAACATATGAAGACGTTCGTTGTTTGAAGATTTGAAGCAAATAAAAAGTAAAGCAGCAGTGAAAAAACGCAGAAAGCTGATAAGGTAACTAATATCACATAGAAAAAATGCAGCGAGAGAGAGTGAAGCTTACCGTTCGCCACTGAAATCGCAGCAGAAACAACGTGTGCAGAGATGGAGGAAGGAAGGAGACAGAAAAATAGGTTACGGCTATTGTTAATGAGGGTAATATCGAATTATGAAAACTTATTAGGGATATAAACGTAAAATCAACTGTCACCCTAAAATAGATGAAAAGCCAAAAAAAATAAAAAATAAAAGATTGGGCTAAAATATAATTGTTTTATTTTAAAAAATTTAAAACTTTTCCCAAAAAAAAAAAGTCCATCTATTTATTACACTAATAATTTTATCTACACTTTTTCCTCGGTAAATAACTCTCGAACAGAAAATATGTGCTTGTCGTGAAGGATTGTTTTAGAAAATAAAAATATTATATTAAAGAATTGTTAATTATTATAGTAAAATTATTATAATATATTAATTTCCATCAATGGATATTCCTAATTAATTATAATTTGATAGTAGTCAGTAATGTTGTTATTTGTAGCTTTTAATAAAGCACCATTTTATGATTCATGGATAATGTATTATTTAGTTTATCATAAAAATTAAAAAAAAAATTGAGTCAAACTTACGAATATTTTGAATAGTTTTTAAAATTATTCGGTACATATAATGTTTAGTAAGATTGTTTTAATCTATTCGCAAAAACTATGATCAAACATATGTTCAGACGTCAATTCAAATCTAATTTTACAAAAATATTTGAAAATTTATCGCTTAAAATTACTTTGTGAACTGTTGAGTTGATATAATAGGGACATTTATTATTTGTAAGAATTTACCCTTTTTATCGTTAATATTACACACGCAAATGCATGCGTCAAGAGCCTTGTAAATGTGAAATGCAAATAGTAATAGGATGATTTTTCTAACCACCAATTTATTGCCAAAACAAACGTTTTTCACAAATTTAGTCAACAATAATTAATGTTGTTAAATCTAGTAATCGTAAAGTAGATAATATGTGATTTTCACCTATAAATAAATATTTGTTTTTTAAAAAAAAGTTCATAGAGTCCGATATGACAAATTTTATTTTATTTGCAAAAATTGTGTAATTTTTTCTCCTATATATATTTGAGGGATGGGGACTAGTACAGTTGAAGTGGGAAAAAAAAAGCAAAAAATATAAATAAAAATGGAACAAAAAATACTTCTTCTTATTTTCTTCTATCTACTTAACAATTCATCCGCCAATGTTATAGATTCTGTTTGTAAGGCAACTCAAGATTATAAACTTTGTAATGAATCTCTCACATCAAATCCTGATAGCGCGAACGAAGATGCTAAAGGTCTTGCACGTATAATGCTTTATATGGCTTTACGCAAGACCACACATATCATTGTTTATGTCAAGCTAATGATAATTGAGAATAAATTTCCAGATTATCGTTCGGCTTGCGAAGACTGCCTTGAAGTTTGCGATAAAAACTACAATTTTATTTTGCATCATTTCGTCCTAAATGCTATTAAATATTTTGAGGTGGAAATGTATCATGATGCAACTTTTGCCATCGGACTATCTGGTCTGAATGTTTCAACTTGTGCAGATGCTTGTGTAAATTGCAATGCCTTTAACTTGACAAATAGGAGCAATGAATATGCATATTTTGTTTTAGTAGTTGGAGATGTAATAGACTACTTGTATTAATAAAAGTATATATGTATTGTAATGTATCGTATTAAATGACTCGAACTCGCAACTTTAAAATTAAAAATGAAGGATACTTATCATGTTATAACTCTCGGTCTCGTCTAATTTAAAGATTAGAGAGAGAAATGAAAAACTGAGATTATATGTTTGTAACGTGGATATAATTAAGAATGATTGAGTAATAAAAAAGTTATTTACATATAAAAACACATAATATATGCATTGATTTGTCTTATCCTAGTGACAAGTGTGGACAAACAAATGAAAAGAGAGAAAACGAGGAAAGAGCTTGACAACCAACATTAACTAACCAAAAGGAAAAGCTTAGTTTGAAAAAGTTTTTTTTTTTTTCAAAGAAGTGTTTTTAAAAATTAAAAAAGAAATGGTAACAAGAGTAATTTGTTGTTCTAATAAAATTTCAAATCACTTATATGAACGAGGATTATGTCTGATCAAATCTCTTAAAATATGTGTATGTTTTTGAAAAAAATGCTTTTCAATAAAGTTTTTTTTTCTCGAATAATCACAAATTTTTAACCTCTTAAAAGCTTGATCACAAAAAAGGATGGCAATGGGGTGGGTGTGCGGTGAGTAAAAGCTTAACCCACAAAATGTCAACCCGCCCAACCCTACTTAATATGTTTTTTAATTCTTAACTACACCGCCCTGCCCCGTAAAGACCCACCCCAACACTTATGTTATATTTATTTATTTATTTTTAGTAGACAAATTTAACATTTTAAATAATGAAGATCTAATTTGATTATTTCTCATTTGTTATGTTAAAACACATCAATTAAACAGTTTCTACTTTCTACACCGCTAGGTGACTTTGTCTCATAATTAAATTCAAATTTGTTTACAAATAAATTCAATTTAATTTCTTGTACTAAAATCATTAGAAAATTTGATTATAAAATGGTACATTTTTCAAAAAAAACTTAGAGAAAGAATGAAAGACGGTAACAAATAGCAATTAAAAAGACAAAAGTAGAGAGAGTGGAGCAATCAAATTAGAAAAGTCAGAGAAAAATTTTTTTAACCGTCACCCATCCCACCATGCTTAATTTATTAAAAAAATTATTTCAACCTGCCTCGTCTGCTCCACATAGACTTATACCTACCCCGTCCCGCAATCGTCTCACCACCATCCCTAATCAAATGAAAACTCAAATAGTATATTAAGGCGACAGAGTATAGTTTTTTTTTTTTTTTTTTGGGGGGTGGGGAGGGGGGAGGGGGAGGGAAAGGGAAAGTTACATAAATACTAATTTTGATATTTTTTACATTTACTCATAAACGTTACAATTGCTCATATGCTGTACTATCTTTTAAGTAATTTCATTCTAATTTTGATATATTCTACCTTTTCTTATTTCATGTACTTTAATAAACAATGAAGGATATACAAACATTGATTGGTTTTGATAATAACAATTTTTCTATAATTGAGGTCATTAAATTTGATACTAGATTTGATATGAGTTATATTTAATAAAATTAACTGATCTCAACTTTGTATCTTTTAGTATTAATAGAATGAAGAATATGGTATTAATAATCTTACGCCATCATACGATTATATATATATAACCAAAATTAGTTGTAATTTTTAAAATTATCATTTCTGTGTTTGTGTGATTTTCTCAATATAATTAAAAAGAAAAAATAATTTATTTTTATTTTTAATTGATATTTGATATCATTATTAGAGTTCGATTCATTTGAATTTGTTGGCATAGAACTATATTTAGAGGCAAGCATCCCTACTTAAAAAAAATTAAACTAAAATTGAAAAAAAAATAACTAAATGTTTGCTTTTGGTGAAAAAATGGGAAAAAATAACTAAATGTTGGGCCACAATCCACCCAAATGGTCGACACAATGTTACCAATATGAATATATTATTATTACCAATTATGTTTGTATTCTAAATTTAATGTATTACCCCTAATATATGGCAGCAAGAATATAAAAGTTTTGATAACAAACGAAAACCTTATGGTTAAAATGTAGAACTTATTAGTTTCGTGACTTTAGCCATAAACTGAATATGTAATTGTCATTTAATAAAATTTGTTAACAATAATGTGGTTATTGGTAAAAAAGTTATTTTCAAAATTAACTGTAAATATGAATCAGATAAGAATATACTAACAATAAAAAGTTGCAGTTAAAAGTTATTTATTAAAATTAAATTGTTGGTGCCATTTATATAAATTAACCAACATGAATACTATGATTTGGTAAAAATACGTTGCAAATTAGAATTCATACTTTATTGTATTATAATTTTTAAAAAGCTTTAATTAATTAGTAAAAACTTCCCAGCCCTCTATTTTAAATTTTACTGTTATAAATTCGAATAACCAAGAATGCAAAATAGTGAAAATTAGGATAATATATATTTTGAATAATATTCTAATATTATTAACAATTCTGTCAAAGGTAACAAACCATTAATAGGCCATACTCATTTATTCGTTGGAGTATTTGCTAGTGTACTTCCTCAGTTTATTTTTAATTATTATTATCATATTATTTTTTTCGAAAGTTAATTTAATCAATTTAGAAAGTAAAATTATATTATATTAATTTAATATTTTAAACAAAAACAAAAGATATTCAAAAATTATACTAAAAAGGTACTATGAATTGTAATTTTTTACATATTGATATGCATAATAAAATGAAAATCAAAATACCTATTATTTGACTCTAAAAAAAGAATTATTACAAATAAAAGTGGATGGAGATAGTAAAATTTTCATTTTCTAAATCTATTTATTGTAGGTAATAAGTTCTTTCATTTGGTGGGATAAAAATATTTAGAGAATTTCTCCCTTCTCTATTTTATATAATAATATTCTTTTATATTGATTTTTTTCTCTATTTAATATTTGGTAGTATATGTGCTTTTAATAAGGACTTATTTTAGCAGCTGTAATAAACGTGATAAAATAGCTCATTAATTGATTACATATGATATTTTATGGTTCAAACTTTAATTACCAATGATGGTACGTAAAACGTACTTACTTAATTATTATTAAATTAATAGAGGCAACTTAAATTTTGAGTGACACAACTCATTAGTGTTCCATACTCCACATAAATAACTTAAATTTTGAGCTAATTGAAGTATTCCTATATGTTTAAAATTGCAAGTTTGCAAGTTTACGTGCAGGTATCTCAATTTTTCACATTATTTTATAAGTGAATCGGTTTATTTTAAATTAGTAGGTTTCCTATAATTTTTAACATAAGCAATACTGAATCGATTGTTTAGAATTTTCGATATTATTTTTTTGAATGAATGACCAACTTGAAGTCTTAGCACAATTTTTGACTAAATAAATACTGAGATGATCATCTCAAATTCTCTATGTTATCTTTTACTGAATAAAGTACTGAAACGGTCACCTTGAATTCTCCGTATTGTTTTTAATTGAGTTGGTCCACATCAAATTAAATACTTGCACTGTTTTTTGACGAAGTTATCCCACTTCTAATTTTCTACGTATAGTAACTTTTTAATCGAATCGTCTTTGTCTCAATTTCAAATTTTACTTGTACGTTTTTTTTGTTGGAGGAATTTGGTTTAAAAATTGACCCACTTTTATTTGAGTGAAATCATAATAGCATATTTAATATAATCTGATGAATGAGATTTGACAATACAAACATTTTTATTTTTTGAGCTTTATGGATTTTTTAATTCATTTTCAAAAATTATTTTCTTATTCAAAATGTTCCATGAAAGAAAGAAAACAGCTTGCTATTTCATATTTTTATTAACTAGTGAATTTGTTCGCGCTTTGCGCGATGACAAAAATTTAATTAAATATTTTTATTTTAATATTTGAATATTAAAGATATTTTAAGGATTGTTTATAATTTTCAAACTCAATAGATTGAATTTCAAATTTTAGTTTATTATAATTATAAATTAAATAATATAACAATAACGATGTTGTATGAATTTCTTGTTATTGATATAGCCGTAATTTAAAATTACAAAATATATATATTAAATATATTATAGGAAGTGTTTGACTTTTAAAAGAAATAAAAAAGAGATAGTTTCACAAAAAACATTTACATATAAGTATGAAAATAAATTTTATTTTGATCATATGAAAATAAATTTTATTTTGATCAAATTTTTGAGTTATAGTTGAAGATTGATATAAAAGAATGATGCAATACCTCACTTTGGTCAAAATTATCACTTATCTTTGTTGTCAAATTTCTATTTTTTTTTCTTTATTTTGATTATGATATTCACAAAAAGAAAATAAAATATCTTATTTATCTTTCTCCTAATATTATTACAATCTATTGAATATTTTTCATCTTTCCTAGAACCATACTATTATAATTTTTATTATTTTTTCTACATTTTAATTTTAAAATAAATCTTATTTATCTCTCCTCTTTATCATCATAATTAATTATTCTTTTTCCTTAATTATTTTCTTTCTTTTGATTACTAATTTGAAGAAAAAAATAGATTTAAAATTATTATTATTATTCAAAAAAAAATTTAATTTTTTTCCTCTTGATCCGTAAAATATGTAAATAAATATAAAATTTCTCTTTGATGAAGACTCATAATTAATTTTTTCTCTTTTTATTGACTTTTAAATATTTTTTAGTTTATATTTTATGATTAACAACTCAAAAGAAGTTATAATAGTATCTAATTTAGTTTTGTTTTTTTTAAATATAGTTATAGTACTCTTCTTATATTATGATTACAATAACTATATTTACCTTATTTATCTCTCTATCTTATCATTACTACAATTTATTGTTTTTTCATCATTTCTCATCATTGCTATAATTTAATATTTTTTCTTAAATTAAATTTTTTACCCTCTACATTTTTATAATTTTTAAAAATAAAAAATCTTATTTATCTCTCCTCCTTATTGTCATAATTTATAATTATTGTTGAAGAAAATTTTCTTCTTTAAAGTATTTTTTATTGATCTATAAAATCAGTAAAAATAAATAAACTCAAATACCTTATTTGTCTCTCTCCTCGCATTACTACAGTTTATCACTTTTTCTTAAACCCTTTCTTTTACCTTCTATTTTTTAAAAAAAGATTATAGAAATAATAATATTATTTATTTTTCTTCCTTACTATCATGCTTAATTTTGTTACTATTCTCTTTACTCTTCTTAAACGTTGTAGAATTTAAATTATAATTTTAATTCTAAGTAGTAATCTCATATTTTGTTTGTCAAAGTCCTAATTTACATTTTTTTGTCATAATTTACTAATTCATTTGTTTTATAAATTGAGAAACTATGATTATCTTAATGCTTTGAAGACACGTGATAACTTAAAAAGATGTGATTATTTTTCTCATCTCAAAAATATTTAATATAATTTGTATGCATATGTTTATATAAACTTTTTTTTTGAATTTATTTTTGAAAAAAGGACTCAACTTTATTTCTATGAGCATTCTGATAAAATTTGTTTAGAAAGTTTTTCCCAAATTTGTTTGATGTATTTGTTAAAGTATATAATGCCTCAAATTATTAGTTTCTTCAAATACTTTATTCTTTATATAATTGGGGTTGTATATCTCTCAACCTCTCTCTCCATACATGTGGTGTATATATATCTTATGTATTACCATAAATAATTATAATTATTCATAAAAAGCTCCTTTTTTTCTTAATTGTTTTCTTTCTTTTAATTTATAATTTGAAAAGAAATGCATATGTTAATATTTCTATTATATTCACAGACTCTCTTTTTAAATAAATAAAAATAAATAAGTTCTCTTGATAAAAATAAGATATCTCTTGATTTTTAAATTTTTTTCTCCTTTATATTTTATGCTTAAAAAAACTCAAAAGAAGTTATCCATTTAATATATTATATATATTATATATATATATATATATATATATATATATATATATATATATATATCTCTGTATTACCATAAATAATTATAATTATTCATAAAAAGCTCCTTTTTTTCTTAATTGTTTTCTTTCTTTTAATTTATAAATTTGAAAAGAAATGCATATGTTAAATATTTTCTATTAATATTCACAGACTCTCTTTTTAAATAAATAAAAATAAATAAGTTCTCTTGATAAAAATAAGATATCTCTTGATTTTTAAATTTTTTTCTCCTTTATATTTTATGCTTAAAAAAACTCAAAAGAAATTATCCATTTTCTTGATTTTTAAATATTTTCTTATTTATATTTTATGTTAAAAACTCAATAGAAATTATAAATAGATCTATCTTATTTTAATATATGACATAATTAGAGTATTACCTTATTTATCTTTCTTTCTTACTTTTACTATAATTTATTGCTTTCATCTCTCCTCATCATAACTGTAATTTATTAATATTTTTCTTAAATAGTCTTTTTATCTTATATTTTATAAATTTAGAGAGAAAATCTTATTTATCTCTCTCCTTATTATCATAATTTACTATATTATTATGAAATTGGTTTTCTTCTTTACAATTTTTTTCTTGATCTATAAAATCAGTGAAATAAAATTTAAAAATTATGTTTGCCTCTCTCCCTAGTCCCCACGGCACTACAATTTGTCACTTTTTCTTAAATTCTCTCTAATGTATTATACTTTTAAAAAATTCTAAAAAATTAATTCAATGAATTTATAATATATATATATTTATAATTTTTTTTCTATTTAAAATGTTATATAATAAAGAAGAACGAGAGAGAAGTAGTTAACAAAAAACTAAAAAAAACTAACGTTTTGTTTTTCCTTTCTTGTGTTCTTCTATTTAAGATGTTATATAATAAAGAAGAAAGAGAGAGTAGTAGTTATGAAAAAATAATTAAAAATAACGTTTTTACATTTGTTTTCCTTTCTTATGTTTATTTTTATTGTATGTAGTTAATTAGAAAAAATTCTTTCCTTTTTTTTCTTTACCTTTCTTTTACTGTTTACTCAGTCCACTACTATATATTTTCTTCTTCCTTTCATCTTGCAAGTTGCAATGTACTGCCTCATCTCTTTATTTTTTTTAATTATATCACACTAAATTTATTCTATACTATTAGAAAAATTTACTTATGTCTTCTTTTTTTTAATCTTGCTATTTCTTGCCTCATCTTTTTATCACTTTTCATTTGTGAAAAAAAGAATAAAATTAGAAAACTATACTTCAGACATTATTTTTACGATTTACAAACTGAATATTATAGGACATTTAGATGTTTCTCGATCTTTGGTATATTGAATTTCTATATAGAATTCCATTGTACATTTGATAGATCCGTTGATATAATTTTCATTGGCATAAAATGATAAAACTATTTACTAATGTCTTCTTTTTTTTAATCTTGCTATTTCTTGCCTCATCTTTATTCACTTTTCATTTGTGAAAAAAAAAAGAATAAAATTAGAAAACTATACTTCAGACATTATTTTTACGATTTACAAACTGAATATTAGAGGATATTTAGATGTTTCTCGATCTTTGGTATATTGAATTTCTATATAGAATTCCATTGTACAATTTTAATAGGTCTTGATATAATTTTCGTTGGCATAAAATGATTAAACTTGCACAAGTATATTCTAATGAATTCATTTATATAACAAATTAAAATTTTGATTTACCTGAAGCAGTAAATCTTCTTGTGGAATGATTCTTCAATTTTGTTAATTTACCTTCATATCCTTTGTCTGATTTCATTTGTACAAACAAATAAATTTTTTATTTATTGAGGCAACAAAACTTTACAAAAATTCAATTACCTGAAGTAGTATATCTTCTATTGCAATAATTCTTCCATTTCGTCAATTTACTTTTCGATTATGTGCTCTCATGCATAACTTCATTTGTATAGACAAATCAAAATTCTTGATTTACATGAGGTAGTAATTTTTTTATAATTTTTTTTTTTGCAATGAAATTGGATTTTTATTGGTTACTTTCAGATTATGTGCTCTCCTATTTTATACTTTTATTTGATTGTAATAAGTTATTGACAACCGTTACAACTCTTCATACTCCATTAGAACAATAAAAATATCATTTATGTAAAAACTTTTCATTGTCCTCTTTAATTATAAGTTAATAGATGCATTAGATGTATTTAGTAGATTATTTTTTAAAAATAAAATAAAAAATTCAAAAAATTGAGGGAAAAGATAAATTGAAATGGAGGTCATATAGGCATGCCACATCAGCTTTTCTATATTCAGCTTTATATATATATATTGATTATACCACTTAACAGTTATAAAGTTAAAATAATATCCACAACCCAGTAAATACAAATACCCTTATATATAATACGACTTCATTGTAAATAAACCTATCTTATAGAAGTAAATAAACTTACATTTTTTTTACTATTGCAATATTATGATATTATTCATATATTTTGAAAATAAAATACTTCTATTTTTTAAACAATAAATATCTTACACAAATTAAAGAGAAACGTGCATTGAAGAAAACAAATTCGAATAATAAAAAAACAGAAGAATAAGAAACCAAAAAAAAATAAAAATAGAAAATGAAATTTCATATACATTATATATAAAATAAAATATTTAAAATATAACTCCTCACACGTTCATAATGCAAGAATTGACTAAACTAGTATTTGATGCATTTTGAAAATTTATAAAATGTCTAAAATTATTTTTAGTCGTGAATAAAATTTTCAAAAAATAGTGTTATTTCTAAACTTCTTTCACACTATCAAATCTATATGAAATTTTTTGTATTTTAATCATTCTAAGGCTTCAAACTAATATTTATGGAGGACATACATTATTCAAGGTAGTTAAGTGTATAATTTTAAAACTATAAGGGGATATCTATAACTGGAGTAATAAATACATGGGTTCAAGTGTAACAATAAATAAGATTAAAAAGATAAGAGTTTCCCGGATCATCTATTAAAAGGAATAAACTATTTATTCATTTAATCATTTAGGTAAAAATTTTCTAAGTTTTAAAATTAGGTAAAAGTGACAAATAATATAAATTAGATTTAACGATATTTTTCTCAATATTTCTAAACTTTTAACTTTTACAATTTAATTCAATAACTGTCATAGTTATTTCATAAATTCTTTAGTTGTCCGACAACTTTAATAATTCTCTAAATGAAATAACTACTATAGATGTTCTTAGTTTACTCTTTATATTAATATTAGCAATACAATAAATAAAAGAGAGCCACTTATGTTTATTTAATTAAAATACTATCTTTTTTAAAATTAAATCGCATAAGACAACTTTAACTCATTTTTCAGAAATAAGGTTTGCTGGGTTAATTCTTCCTTCTTCTAGGGTTTTAGAATTTTGAGGTTCCTCTTTGAATCTAAACTAAAACCCTAAAATCCTCTGTGTATCTAAGCATTGCAAATTAAGGCACAGAGAAGCACAAAGTACAATCAGAGGTATCAATTCAACAATTTGCTCTCTGGGTTTGCTGTATTACTTTAATTCTACTCTGTTGAAACTATTTTTTGCTGAAGAATTGTTCAATAAATGTGATATTTCTAATGTAATTGTGTATAATATGAATCACCCTTGAAGGTTTCTTTGAAGATATTGTATTTTTAATTTGGTTCAGAATCTTTTGTTGCTAACTTGAGATGCTAGTAATTCGGGAAGTCCGAAAAAGTGTATCTTGGATAATGATATCTCACCTCAATCACCTATTTGTTACTCCAATTTCTGAAAACGCTTCCACTTCTCATAGTCTCCAGAAATTTTCGTCATTGAATATTAGATGTTTTCGTAGTTCAGATAATGCTAAGGTTGAAGTCCCTGAATTGTCAACTCAGACACCCATTTCCCCTGCTGTCAATAAAATATCACGGGTTGCAAGAACTGATGGACAAGCAGTACTCTTTGAATACTTGCATTGTACAAGAGGTTTTAATTATGTAGATGCTGAGCATATTAGCAAGAACTCACCTTGTTTTCTTCAAAGCCTGCTGTCCAAGGTTGATAATGATCAAGATGTAACAAGGGCATTGACCCGTTACTTCAGGTACCATCCGATTAATGAGTTTGAGCCGTTTTTAGAGAGCTTGGGGTTGAAGCAATCTGAGCTTACATCTATGCTTCCACGAGATTTGATATTTTTGAGTGATGATCATCTCTTGTTTGATAATTATCATGTTCTTTGTTATTACGGCATCCCTCGCACTAAAATTGGAAAGATTTATAAGGAAGCGACTGATATATTTGGATATGACCATGGAGTATTAGATATGAAATTGAGGGCTTATGAGAAATTGGCTTTGAGCAGATCAACAGTTATAAAGTTGGTGACTTGTTCCCCTACTCTTTTGGTTGGTGAGACGAACAGTGAACTTATTCAGGTTCTTGAAAAACTGAAAATTTTAGGGTTTGAAAATGATTGGATGGGAGGATACTTATCCAACAGGCACTCCTACAATTGGGGTAGAATGCTTAACACATTGCATTTTCTGAATGAAGTAGGATATAGTGATGAAAAGATGGCGACTTTGTTTACAATGAACCCTGCATTCTTATTTGAAGGCTCTGGGAAGCAGATTTATGTATTGGTCGGGAAATTACTGAAGTTGGGTATTAAAATGAATGACATATACTTACTTTTCTGTCAAAATCCTAATATTCTATCTCTGAAGTGTACTAAAAATCTTTGGCATGCATTGTACTTCTTATCGGAGATAGGATTAGAGACCGAAATAATTGCAAATATTGTATCTACACATATACAACTTCTGGGTTCACATTCTCTGAAAGGACCAAAGACTCTTTTGAGGGACTTCAAGGGTGGCAAGTTTCGTCTATGTCAGACTATAAAGGATGATCCTTTGAATTTGTTCAGATTAGCTTCAAAATCAAAATTTAATGTGGAGCAAATGACTTCCCAGGACCCAGGAAAATTATTTCAGAAAACCACTTTTTTATTGAGATTAGGTTATGTAGAAAATTCAGATGAGATGGCAAAAGCTTTGAAGCAATTCCGTGGACGAGGAGACCAGTTGCAAGAGAGGTTTGATTGCCTTGTAAATGCTGGTTTGGACTGCAATGTTGTAATTAATATGATTAAACAGGCTCCCACGGCACTGAACCAGAGCAAAGATGTTCTTGAGAAGAAAATTGTTCTACTGAAAACATATTTAGGTTATCCGGTGGAATCGATTGTATCATTTCCATCTTACCTCTGCTATGACGTGGACAGAATTCATCTTCGGTTTTCAATGTATGCATGGCTGAAGCAAAAGGGTGCTGCAAAACCAACATTATCAGTGAGCACTCTTCTTGCTTGTTCAGATGCTCGCTTTGTAAAATATTTTGTTGACATACATCCGGAAGGTCCAGCAAAGTGGGAAAGTTTAAAAAGTTCACTTCAATCCAGCTGAACCAGAGCAATGATGTTCTTGAGAAGAAAATTGTTCTACTGAAAACATATTTTGGTTATCCGGTGGAATCGATTGTATCATTTCCATCTTACCTCTGCTATGATGTGGACAGAATTCATCTTCGGTTTTCAATGTATGCATGGCTGAAGCAAAAGGGTGCTGCAAAACCAACATTATCAGTGAGCACTCTTCTTGCTTGTTCAGATGCTCGCTTTGTAAAATATTTTGTTGACATACATCCGGAAGGTCCAGCAAAGTGGGAAAGTTTAAAAAGTTCACTTCAGTCCAGCTGATTGACTTCAGTATCATTTTTGATTAATAAAGTTGACATATTTCCCTTATCTAGTTGTAATTGATTATCCAATATTGTTGTTGTTGTTTTGTCTAGGTCTTTTTTTTTGATCTTTATATACGTCTCTTGTTAGGAAACACACATCACTCAATGATTTTTTGAAGTGTCAGAAGGGGGATTGCTTGGGGTTTTTTCTGCTTTCATTCTGTTAAAGGACTTCTCATCCCAGTTGCTAGTTGCTACTCCCATTGCAGCCCCTTCTCTTCATGTGTAAATGAGGGAACTCTGGATATTTTGTTAGGGTCTTTCTGACAGGACAAGAAGGTATCATGTACTGATTGAGTGATTTCATATAAAGAAGCTTGTGGTAAAATCTGTCTGTTACATATCTTTAAGCTTGTAAAATAATAGATCTGACTTAACGGCTAATACCCTACCATCCTTCTGATAAGCCTTGGTGAATAGAGTTGGCTGGTATCAATGCTGGTAGGAGGTAGTGGGTGCCCGATGAATTAGTCGACTTGCTGCCTAGTTGGCTTGGACACCAAAGTTATGAAAAAAGTCCAAGCCACTACCCTTGAAGAAAACTGTCAGTGATGATTTTGGGTGCAATCCCTTTGTTATCCATCAGATGGCTAGTCCTTAGACCTGTATAAGAGGTTTGTTGATTCTTTCGATCTTCTATTTTTTTGGTGGTGAAGTGTCTTATCCTTAGTAAGGCTCAAGAATCTCTTTCCCAATTGGGGAGGGGGATACTCTTAAGAATAAAGAAGACTATCTATTCTGTTACTATCAGTAAGTACACTTTTTTTTGGTGTGTGTATCATTCAATCATTGGTGTTACTTTTCCTTGGTTCTTTATGATAGTACATTTTCTGTTCAGCCTCTGTACGCCCCTGGTTTTATAACGATGGGTTGGGCATTTCCTGTTTGGGATCTTTTTTTTTTTGGTAAACAAACAAATTGTGTTGATAGCAAGTGAGATAGTTACAAATCCAGCTAGGAACACATCTCCAAGCTCTCAAAGGAAAACAAAACAGTTCCACTATTCAAGCTTACAACAACAGGCTGTAGTAGCTATGGGGTCCTGGAAAACAATGCTTAGTCAAAACTACAGTCTATACATAAAGACAACAAGCAAGATAGAGCAGTCCTAGTAAGCAGCTACCAATTAAGGGAGGCTTAGTATTATAGAAGCTAGTGTTGACCCCCATTTTGGTAGTTCTTGGCCTTTGATATGTATATGCAGAGCTACCTCTCTGCATACTCTATCAATGTTGTAGTGGCCTGCTTTCAAATGGACATTTTCATTAGAATGTCATTAGAAATATGAAATATAAGTAATGCTCAGCAGTAGGTAAAATTAATAATCTCAAAATTAAGACAGATAATCTTTTATATTTAAATTATTTTAAATCACATAGTAGTAATAAATCCAACAGCCAACTCCCTCTCTTTGTTTAGGAAATAAATAAATAAATAAAAGAGTAATTAAACTCACTGTCTTTGAGTTGGTTTACTGCATTGTCAACTGTTTCATTTATTTTCAGTAGCAGCAATAAGGCCCAATGACCATGCACCATGCATTCAAATAATAAATAAGTATCACAATTTTTTATTTTTTTAAAAAAGTGGTCAGGTTTGAAAATTGAGGAAGTAAATACTAAAATCATTGTTAATATGGACAAATATAACTTCATAAAATGGACAAAAGAACAGATTTGTTTGTTTTCTTACACAACATAAAGATATAGAATAATATAAGCAAATTTTTGTAAAAATTGAACTTGCATTGTAAGACATGTTTGCCCAAACAAAGAAATAGAATTGTACAAAATAAATTTTTACATCGCGATGTAAAAATAAAAATAAATAATATGAAAAGTATGGGCCAAACCTTATAGTCCTCTATTTTCAAAATATGGGTCGTTCAAAGTCCTGTACTCGGCCCAATATGTAACAAAGCCCATAATGAAACATGGTAAGTAGAAATTCCCACATCGAAATCCAGACAAAGAAGAGAGAGGCTACAAGGAATATATAAAGCGCTCCTTCAACTCTGCAGAATTCACGCAGCCACGCAATGAACACATAGCGAATTATTCTTTCGCCTTTTACTAAAGAATACCGTGTGTGCGTTGCAAATAGTGGCATACGCCAATTTTTGGAGGGTCTCTCTTTACTGAGAATCCCAACAATTCTAGTTTTATTATTGCTTCGTGCAGAAGATGCAATCCGTAAGAACCTGGATGCCAGCCTTCTGAAGCCTTTCAACTGTGGCCAGTCTCCTCCAAGCAGCTAGGTAGAATTTTCCTGTTAGATATGTGTTCCTTTTTCCCTAATGTTGATCCGAAATAATTAACTGTTCATGGTGTAAAAAGCTATGTAATTATGCGTTCCTTTTTCCCTAATGTTGATACGAAATAATTAGCATCCTGGGCAACTTTCAAATCACTCAAAGTATATAGAAGCTGTATTGCTTTGTATTTTACATATGGTAAGGGCTGACAACTGCTTCCAAAATACCTATATTTTCTATTTTACAAATTGTCAAAAAAATACAGACACAATCGTTGCAATATATAAACATCTGTTGAGGAACTTGTGAGATCATATTTAACTTGAACTTGTATTGTAGTTCGAGAAGAACAGATAAAGAGGAAGTAGTGGTGAGAGATGAGGCAGAATAAGCCCTACAAGATACAAGTTGTCTCTTTCAAAGATAAAGAGTCCCCTTTTACATGAAAATGATCAGCAGCTCAACATAAACGCCATATTCTGCTACAAGAAATGACTATTAGTCTCAACAGTTTATCTGCTGCAAACAAAGAGATGATCCAAATATCTCTACATAGTAATAAAATACGACAGATTCTCCATACATGAATCATTTGTACATCTTTAATATTTCCGCAAGCTTGTTCTTATACAATTTTATTTCTACTATAAACAAGCAAACTTAACAATACGAACTATAAAAATGGTCAACGATAGAGCAGCCACTATAATGAAAATTTTACAAGATAAGTGCCTTGAAGACTACTTATCTTACATACAAAACTGAGTCTAAGGATGTAGGATAAAACCTAGTTACTATCATAGGTTCCTAGCTTTGACACTTGCACCGTCGTTAAAAGTTGTGGAAGATGATGAGGAAGACAAGCCAGAGCGATGAAGTCCAGCCTTGTCTTTATTAAATGCCCTTTGAACATCATCTTTGAGCTCCTTAAATCGCCTCCGCTTGATCTTTTGTTCCTCTGGAGTGCCCTTCTCAAGGAAAAATAAGTCTGGTAAGTCATCCTCCATAAACTTATCCAGAACTTCGGAGCAATGAGGAAAGTAGCGTTTGCCCAGCTCAACTGCAACCATGATTTAGAATAATGAGAAGAGCTTGAAAACACAATTCTGAAATTCTTAATTCATACTGGAACCGATGTGCAAACAGGAAAATGATAAGGAAAATATAAACCTACTGAAGGAAGTTAGCAGTAAATACAGGGAAGTTTTATGCCATGTTTCCAGCAACATTCAGTAGTGAGCTGGAACATTGCAAAACCAGTTACATGACAGGCTTAAATGACCAAGGGACTACAAGCACAAAGACATGCATCATGAATAAAAGACAGCAAACTAGTGAGCTGCACTTGGAAAGTGAGGCATAGCATAGTCCATAGGACCCTCAACCTCTAACCAACGATCTTGGGGGTGTAATACACCACGAGAGCACCACCATTGACTCCTGGACAGAGTGTGTTTAGGGTTGGGGTTAACCATATAGAAGAAAATAATAATGAGCTACTAACTTGTTTTATCTCGTTGATTCTTCTCTATGGAAGACTCTACCTATTTCACTTTTTTCTTCTTCACGCTATGTCTAGAAACTAGGGAAGGAAGAAGATAAGAGAAAAGAACACATTTGGGAATAAGAGAAAGAACAGTTGGTCCAAACAAAAACTTCTCTTTCACTTTCTGTACTAAAACAAACAATAGAAGGGGAAGTTTTGCACCTTTCCCCTCATTTTCTTCCTACAATTTGTAAACAACAACTTAGGTGTTTGCCAATCTTCTTTTGGAAGGGGCAGACTTCAACATACTCGAGGATAAGGAGGTCCAAACAGGTGATGACCTATACAGAGAACTACAAACCTGGTGTTGCCCTTCTTGCTTCTTCTTAATTACAGTAAATTTTCAAGGGAGGGAAAGGACCAAAAGTAAGAGATAGACAATTTTGCAACAGAAGATGTGGCGAGAAAGTAGGATAAGAAGTCATTATTTGCCATCTTTTTCTAAAAAAACATTACAATTTGTAGTTCGAATTTCCACTATATATAGTCATACTTACAGGCATGCCATATACATGTTACCAATTATATATGTAATCATTCTTTTAAGTCAGAAGGGTATCATTTGATGAAAAAGAAGATTGCACATAAAGTGACACACGTCATGTAGGAGGTTGGCAAAAACCCTACACACATGCACATATTTATTATTTTATCATCCTGGAAATTCAGGGATTTAAATTCAATTGTTAATGCTACAGAATAAACCAAAAGTTATTTACATTCTTTGTTTTTCTTTCGTTTCCTCTTTTGGGAGAAAAGGAGGAAGTAAGCAGAAAATGAGTTGTCTAGATGCTCTTCATGTCAAGTAAATGGCTACTGATTAGATGATGATGATATTAGAAATAAATAGGAAATCTGGTGCATGTAAGATGATCTTAATCAATAGACTGGCTATCAGGGGATACCTGTCTTCGAGAGTCTTTCTTTCTGCATTATGGGTGTCTCATTCAGATCAACCTCCCTCAAAATTCCAGATGAAGCTTTAGATGCCAAATGATCCGCGAATTCAGCTGTTGTTTCAGCAGTTGCAATTTCCATGGCTAGTTTGGCTTCAAGAGGGAACAATAATCGTGCAAATGCCACTGTATTACAAAAGCCGTCATTAAATTACTTGCTTATTGGGCACACATAATTCAGGTGAGGACCACAACAGATTCATCAGAATTGAATGAAGAAACCAAGTCAAGTTTTGACAGAATAATATCGTACATAACAGAAACAAACACTGGTAAATGATAACATCATGGCTTCATTCCAAGTCATCATATAATACAAAAATTACTTGGGTGTGTATGTGTGTTATGTTTGTTTATCTTTCTTTTTTATTTTTTTTTTTATTTTTTTTTGGCTTTCAGCTGGATTAGTTAGTATACCCTAAATTCCCTCATACTTTCAGTGTGGCATAAACTGGTACCGCGACCAGCCTGATTGTCCAAAAAATGATAGAACTGTAGTTCCTGTACCAAAACTTTGCCACATAGAGATCCTCTCGTAGATTTAGAAAAAGCTAATACAAAAGTCTATTAACCGGGTCTGAGAGTCTACTAATCAACAACATATCCTGGTGCAAATAGGCAAACACTTTAATGCTTTCAACATTAACAGTCAAGGTTGCCCTACAAATTCAAAGGATACCCTCTTCGGAGATTCCCGATTTGAGATCATGATCTAATGATATGAAATGCTTTAATCTTGATTACGTAACTACTAAATGAACAAAGTTCTGTAGGACCACTGATTCTTTCTTAGTATGAACTTTCGACCAAAGAAGCTTCCAGAACTTGAAGACTAGAAGTTGCATGGGCCTTGATTGGTAAAAAGAGGAAAACCAAGCATATTATAAAAGGTACCTCTGTTTTCCAGGTAGAGCAGTTTCATCGGCAGATCATCGGCCAACATGGGGGAAGAAAATAATGCATCTCCGGTCATTGGGTTGCGACGCATCTCTCTCTCCAAAACATCAATACATACCCGATCTTTGTTTGCTTCCTGCCCTTGTTCTGTTTTTGCATGGTACTCCTTAGGCCTAGTCAGCCTCCTACAGAGACTAACAGCACTCTGCCCATCCAATGTAATTTCTGATGCATGAGCTCCCTTAGTTAAAAGTGATACAATGATTGACGGTTCCTTACGCATGGCAGCAATGTGAAGCACAGTGTAACCACGTGCATTCCGAAGGTTGACATTAGCCACACCCAGTCCAAGAACCTCAGCAACAACCTTGGGGTCACAATATGCAACAGCGTAATGAAGAGCGTAGGCTCCATCTAAACTTATGTCAGACTCATTAAGTAAAAGCTTGACAAGTTCAACATCATCCGAATCCAATGCCTTGTATATCCTATTTTTTCTCTTTTCATGCAACGGATCCACGGTTAGAACCATACTTTCATCACCCTGACATTTCAGCCGCGATAACTTAATATTCTCTGCAACTTTAAAGGGAACCTCCTTCTCAATACATGTGCTTTCAAGATCTGATCGCGCTACTCTATCAACGCAATGAGTGAGAAGCTCACTCATTTGGCAATGGAAAGCAACTCCAAGTATTGGGATAACATCTTCCACAAGAGCCTTGCCGACAAAACCGAATAGGCGTCGCTGCAATTATACGAGCCAGTGTTAGCAGAATGTTCTCTTGGTTGTTGCTACAAATTCCTATATATTTTAAACAAACAGATCCAACTTTCATGAAACAGGAAGCAGCCATAGTAATGCATGCAGATCTAAAAAGGCTACCGCAGAGACCACTACCGTTAAAACTTAAACGGACCATGATGTCCGCCTGCCTAAAACAAAATTATTAGATATGTATTCTAAACTTAAAACATATCAATAAGCTTCATCATAGACATATCAAATGTACTGCATAGTAAAATCATTGAGTATCCAAAGGTTATGTCCATGGATGTGTAGGAGATATTCCATGTCAACTTCACCAGGTCCTGTTTAAAACAAACTAAGAACTACTTTTCTCCTATTGACCGCTATTAACTGAAAATAAATCATGATGTAAGAAGCGACTAAGGTTCGGGTTCACATCACAATGGTAATGCAGTGTATGACAGTGCAGAACATTCACTACCTGGATGCACTTTTATATGATTAATGCATTGAATTTTTCTTTCTTTGACACTTCAACAAAGTTTAGAAGAAAAAATCATTTCAAAACAACAAACTCACATAGAGATTTCATAATATGATCTAATTATCTTTTATTTAGATACACGAATAACACTTTGCATTCGTCCTTGTTAGCTTCAATCACAATGCACACTACAAAAGCCACTTGAAATGTAAATTAATCAGTAAAAAGCATGTTACCTACCAGAAAAAGTGACACCAGCTCTGGAACCTGAAAGACAAAAGAGGCATACATCAACTCAACATGAAAGTTGATTGCTGGTCTGCAAGAGTCATGGGAACATAAACTGTTGACACACGTTGATGCCTCTGGAGGGAAATGCTTCAATTTTCCCGAGTACAAATAGCTTAAGAAAGTAAGGAAAGCCTCATATCCAACCTTACCACAAGGCAATATATCAATCATAGAGTAACTTGGCTTACCTTCCTTTCCACAATTTCCCTTTTCTTTCCTAAAAAGATCCCTAAAAAAACTACTCCTGGCAGCTAATATACAACGATGAACACCGAGTGAAACACCCTCAACAACAATCTCAGCATCACTAAACTCAGAGCTGGAATCTAACAATAGTTGCTCTAAATTATTACTGAGTTTACTTAAGCTGATGATTTCATAACTACTCCCTGTCTCAGATCCACCACAGGCACATGTGTTTGGGCCTATGCCAATGGACCCATTCGACGTGTTGGAAGTTGAAGTAAAGCTTATAGAAGATGATGGTTCAGCAGAACTTGCCATTTTACAATTGTATAAGCTAAAAATACACAAATTTTATCTACATCTAAGATAGTCAAACTCCAGAAATTCAAAAAGTCTCCACACAGTCTCTATGCACAAAAAGAACCTCTCCAAAACCTTAATCAATCACCAATACAAGAAATTCTTCCTTTCTCCTCACATTCAACAACGAAGATGAAGAAACGAAGCAAATTCCAAAACTAAAACTCAAATTCACCCAATTTCAGTTGCAACCAAATCAACCCTTGAGCAGAAACTAACAATTCCACCCTATCTACCATCAGCTTAACTTCAATTTCACAGTAAAAATAGAATCTTTTTCAAGAACACAACATGCAAATTTTCAACAGCTTGATCACAACTTACACAAATGAAAATTCTACCAACTAATAACCCTTCAACTACTTGATCACAACTTACCCAAATGGAATAACACTTATACCAGCCAAGACAACCAAAAATATTTCCAATTGCAGAGCAAAAAAACTGTTTTTGTTAATTGTCAAGTTAGATCCGATTAACAATCACAAAAGATTAAAGGATTAGAATTCAAGAAAATTTGTCCTTAGTTACTTTAAGAAGACAACAAAGTGGACCCCGGTGTCTCAACGAAGTTTCCTCAAAGGCGGAAGAGTATACCGAGTTGAAATATATACAGTAGTTATAAATATTACTAAAGCAGCTTTTACGTGCTAAATCTAAATTAATCGAACTTTAATTTAATAAAAAATTAAAAAAATGAGATAATTTCAAAATTGCCAAAATGTAATATTAATCTATACGCATTATTTTTATTGGCTTTTGTTTCTTACTGAGTTGTTTTCAAGTTAATTTTCCCCAAAAGTGATTTTCTATTGCTTTTTTTATCCGTGTTCAAAGTATTATAACTTCGACTAAAATTTTTGTCAAACAGTGATAGACCTATTTGGTTTGACGCTTCGAACATAATTTTTATTTTATATTTAAATTTAAATTTAAAATTATTTTAAAATTTAGTTTTTCACCTCGATGGTGTGGTGTCGGTAAGAGGGTGAAGTAGTCAAGCTGACGAAGCAAATGCTGTCGCCACTCTTTGTGGGTCCTGTACACGTCATGGATTCCGTAATCTTTTTGAGTTTAGAAATTTTATTCATTTATCTTCATTAAAAAAACATTTTAGAAAATGAAAAGAAACTTATAGTGGAATTAAGAATCTTGACTCTATAATGTGAGTGATTGAGTATAAATGATTTTTCTTTCTTTATGCCGACCTCTTTTTTTCATTACACTTTTTGACTTTCGTTGTAAGAGTATATATCGGTGGATTTAAAATTTATGATTTAAATTATATTATAATTAATTTTAAATATTATTATTAATTAAGTTCTGAATATATTTGTATATATATATATTCAGTGAAGTTTACAGTCACAGAAAATTAGAAATGCATAATTTAAGATAAATCTATTAGATTTGACTGTTTCAGCTCTGTGTGGAGTAGTTGTTTGCTGTCTTTATATTTAATTACTAGTAAAAAAAAATGATGACGTCTTCTCCTTAGACATCAAAGTGACAGGTCTTTGTCATGAATTACATTAAAAAAATGTATGGCATGCAGAAATAAAATAAAAAACTAGAGTATAATCTCTACGATCTTATTCAGATATGAATAAAAACTTAGGGCTTGAAAAATTTATAAGGGATAAGTAGCGCAATGAGGATAATATGATCGTTATTTATTAGGTCAATTATAGGCATCAGATAAAAACGAAGATAAATATATAAGATAAGTGTAGATGTGGCTCGAGTGATGACAAGCCAGATGAAGATAGATTGAAAATGTAAAAAAAAAAATGCATCAATGAGAGGTGAGGGGTTGGTTGTGGTGGTTTTTGGGAGATTATATATATAGATGGAAAGAAGTGATTAGACATGACACAACAAGACACAACTATAATTAATCAAGGACGTGACACACAAAATTGTGAATTTGCCTAAATTGTATAATTTGTATTATGGTATAAATTAAAATGTCGTATAATTTGGATTTAGAATTGTATAAATTCAGAATTCGTATATGCTTACTCTAGCTAATTGTATACGATTTTTATGAAAAAAAAATCACGACAATTTATTATATTTGTATATCGACAAGCGAAATATACAAATAGAGTTCTAAAAAAATCTTAAATGTATAAATACAAAATTTGTGTATATTTACCGTATTTATATATTTGCAAGTGAAATTTACAAATGAGCTAGCAAAATATACAAACAACAACCCCATAGCAAATAAAACTATTACTATAGAGAACAGTTATCAAAATTATCCATCCAATCATTATTATTTCTGAAATTTTCTCAATACTCACTTTATTTGTTTTGAAAGGACAAATTCAAACCTTTCGTTTATAATTGAGGAAACAAAGTTGACCCTTTCTTCCTACGTAAATAAAAGTAAAGTCTACACCACAAATTAATGCAAAGAGTTGGTCAAACGTGCAACATGTATGAACAAAAGAAAAAATAAATATAAGCCACTAATCCTAATTAACACAAATTCATTCATTTCATGGTGTAAAATTCAACAAACAAAAGAGCAAAACAATGCAAGCCATATATTCCATTTCTTTTACCTCCTATATACTTTTACCTCTTTTATCATTTCAAACTTCACCCAGAGAAGACCATATTTTTTCTAACTAATAGAGAAAAAAAGTATAAAAATTAAAAAAAATGGCTAATAGAAATGGGGTTGCTTTGTCATTGGTCTCTCTGGCCTTAGTTTTATTTGCATCATCCCAAATAAATGCACAAGTTGATCCAGCAATAGCCAAAGTAAGCCCATATTGTGTAAAAGCAATGGACAAGCCCTTTTGTACAGAAGTTGTTAAAGTAGCTGACACATGGCAAGAAGCTATAACAGAAGTATTATCAGAAACAATTATGCAAACTAAATTGGCAGAGCCAATTATGGCTAGTTTATTAACATCATTGACACCTAGTGATGCTAAATTAAAAGATGAAATTGGTACTGGATGCAAAAAATCATATAATGATGCACTTGAGACATTGAAAGAAATTGAAGAGTTGTTGAAAACAGGTGATAAGACAAAAAGTGCTAACACTAAGTTTTCATCAGCAATGTCAAGATTGGATGATTGTGAGGATGAATTCAAGAAAGTACAAATGCCTATTGAATTTGCTACTTTTTATCAAGGTAGTAAGAAATTACTTAGCACTTGTTTGGCTGTTGAAAGGACCAGGCCTGATCTTCTTAATTAAATTCAATAATAGTACTATGTAATTACCATTTCTTTAAATGCTCAATGGAGATATACATATGTGTATTGCGAATTTTGTTTGACAATGAACGAAATTTATTATATGTAATTTCATCGCGCGATGAATAAATGTTTTGTTTCACTTTTAGCTTGGATTATATATATATATATATATATATATATATATATTATATATATATATATATATATTATATATATATATATGCCATATTCACATTTTCCACATTATCAAGATTCAAGAGGCTAAGTATATATATCTATATAATTCTCTTGTGTGGCATCTAAACAAGACATGATATACATCTAATATACACTAAAGTTAGCTTACAATAACAAGTTTTTCTACTATCGAAGGGTTTAGTGATATTAGATTAAAAAGTTTCTCCTTAATTTGAGTTCTACGAATTGAGTTTTCTTTGATGGAGAGCTCTAAAATCTCGTACTATATATATGTAGTTTACGGTACAAATCTAAAATTGATCCGATCAATAAAGTTTATTACTCTCTTCGCCCACTTTTATTTGTCATGTTGCGTTTTTCAAAAGTTAATTTGATTAATTTTCAAAGTTAAATTAGATTATATTAATTTAATATTTTAAACAAAAAATTAGATATTCAAAAACTATAAACTGCAATTTTTTGCATATCAATACATCTTAAAATATCAGTCAAAGTTCTTACAATTAGACTCTAAAAATAGAAATCATGACAATTAAAAGTGAACGGAGAGAGTAAATGAATATATTAATTTCACAATTCATAGTTATAAATAGTATAAGTTGGCCCTTCTATTTTGGATTTTCCTTAAAAATATGTCTCTTGTACTGATTGGGTCAAAACTAACACTTAATTAGTACTAGACAAAATTTAATTAAGGGAGTACAAATCTTGTTTGGAAAACGCTATTACCCTTCATGGAGCAAGTAATATATAGTAACAACTATGATTTCACAACTATACATAAAAGTATGAAACATTTAGTTTTAATAACAACTACTCCATATGACAATTATTAATAGACGAGAATATGTTTCATTTAATTATATAGTTTCTCTTATTAAAAGCGTTATATATCCACATTAGGAAAACTTCCAAGAAGTTGTTGAGCTGTCCCAATAGAATTTATTGAGCACAGAAATGTATAGAAAAATTGAGATGAAATGCAATAATGATATGAAAAGGGGACTTGACGTATCAATGTGAAATTTGACCAAACTGAATATGGGCAAATGATCAATTAAATGTAGAAGAATATGGGTAACTTAGCCATGGTTTAAGACATATGCATAAAGATAAGTAGTTATCCATTCAAAAAAAATAATAATATAAATATTGGTTGAATAGTTAAATGTGTAATGTTTTCAAATAAAATAAATAAAAAAGTGTGTTTTTCTTGTAATAACTTAAATGTTTAAATGATTTCATCAAATATTAAAATAGATAAAAGTCGTGCATTCATTATTAATTTGTTTTGATTTTTTAATGCAAAGACATTTTAAAGATGTAATTATGCTTCGCTAACGTGCTTAAATGGATGTTTGAAGGAAAAAGGACGAGGATTTATTAGAAGATAGAGAAGCATTATTAATAAGCAACTTTTATCTATACCAAACATAAAGGGAAAACTGATAAATATACATTTGAACTATCATAAATGATATGTAGATATTCATCGTAATACTTTAGGGATACTGGTGCTCCTGCTGTCAAAAAACTAGAGCGTATATGTCTTTCAGTCTAACGGAATACTAAATAGGGACACGTGACACAATCTTATCCATCAATCTAATGTCAGGTCGATGGATAAGATTATGACAAGTGTATGTCCGTTAGTATAAAGGGTATATATGTTCTAGTTTTTTTACGGCAAGGGCACCAATGTCCCTAAAGTATGACGGAGGTTAACCACATACCATTTACGATAGTTCAGGGGTATTTTTGTCCCTTTTCTCAACACAAAATTCATATTTGTATGATATAGCAAAGTTTGCATGATTGCGCTCCATAATGAATTGTATAAAATGAATTATATAAATTATATACAATTTCAATTTGTATAAAACGAGAAAGAGAGAAAGGTAATAGAGACTTGGGCAGGGAAATATTTGTATTGTGTAATTATAAGTGTATAGGACGATTATATACAATTTGAATTTGTATAAAATGAAACGGAGGGAGAAAGGAAAAAGACACTTGGGCATAAAATATACAATTGAATCAAATTGTATAAAACGAGAAAGAGAGAAACTATATACAATTTGAATTTGTAAAAAAGAGAGAGAGAAAGACAAAAAAAGCTGGACAAGAGAGTATTTTTATTGTATAATTATGAGTGCATAGGATGAAAATATATGTATTCACATGTGTATATACAATTTTCTCTCGCTTTATACAAACATAAACACAATTTATATATTTCGTTTCTATTTGTATAAGCGAGAGAGGTGAGCGAGATTAGGGAGAGTGGCGAGCGAGATTTAGGAGAGGGGAGAGAAGGTAACAAAAATATATGTATTTGTACAATTTTCTCTCGCTTTATACAAACACAAACACATTTTATAAAGTAGTATTTGTATAAAAAGCGAGAGAGGCGAGTGAGACTATCACGAAACGATAGTGATGAGCGAGATTCCACTAAGGAGAGTGGCGAAAATAACTATAGTTTGCTATAGGGTACAATTAAATCTAAGTATACTTATAGTATTTAATTTGAATTAATAATTTACTATTAAATACAATTTTTCGTTAATTAAATCATATATGTTATCTGTAATAATAATTATGTTATATTGCTACTTAATAATTAATAGGCTTATTGGACGTAATATAATATCTTAAACATATATGGGATTAATTTTTATCATTTAAGATCCCACACTAAACACTTACTTTGTGCTCGATTTTAATTTTTATCCTTTTAAATAAATATATTTTTACAGAACATAAATATATATATATATTGAGGTTATAAAATTTCATAAATATTTTTACAGAACATAAATATATATTTTGAGGTTATAATATTTCATAAATTATATTTTGCATTCTTAATTAAAAAATAAAATTAAAGATCAGATTATTTAAGTAACATATTATACTATTTAAAGTATTTTAATAGGTATTTATCTAGCCCATTATAGTAGCTAGTGTAAATGAATTCAGTAGGGGTATAGTGCATTAATTTCTGTTGAAGGAGAATATTGAGCCTGCCGTGAGTTTTGGGGAAGAACCCTTAAATATCGTCAATTGATAATAATTCATATATATATATATATATATATATTATATATATATATATATATATATATATATATATATATATATACATATATATATATATATATATTGGAGAATAAGAGAACATAAAGTTTGTAATTTTGATAATTGACAAAGCGTTTTGATGATTTGTAATTTTTGATGTGTGATAAAACATTGTTTATCATCATAAAAAAGGGAGAAAATATTGAAAAGTAGGAGAATATATATAAAATAGTTTTGATAATTGATAAAGTGAAGAAATAGTTTACTATCAGGTGATTCAGATTTTTAAATGTGACTACAGACGATCAGTACAATTATGAGGGATTGCAGCAACAAAGAAAAAAATGCAAAAATAAAGAAGTAGCAATTCAAGTTAAATAAGGAAAGAAATAAAGAAATTGCAATTCAAGTCAAATAACGAAAGAAGTAATATACACAAATTCAAGATGAAAAAGATTTTGTAATTCCTTTCCTGTAGAAGTTGAAGGCAAATCAAACTCTATAAAAGTATCAAGAAGTTGAAGAAAAAAAGTGTCTTTGCATACACACAAATCCAGAGAATTTTCCAACAAAGCCAAAACGATAGCTATTGCTTATTCACGCAATATATCATCTTGAGAGCAGTAGTTACAAACGCATGCCTTCGTCACAACAACGTAAGGACCAAGTTCACGAGTTCTGTACCAAAAATTGAACGTTGAAGTCTAATCAATTAAAGTCTAGGGTTATTAGTCTTTGTTGATTCATTCTAGGTTTATAATTGAGTTGTAATAATTCCTAGAATGTGCAACAAGAAGTGAGTCTGACTTCTTGGGGGCAGAGTCTTGAGAGAATTATAACAAGAAGTGTGTCTGACTTCTTGGGGTAAAGTAAGAGAGAGGTTGAGAGAATTGTAAACAAGAAGTGGGTTTGATTTCTTGGACGATTAGAGTTAAGAAGAGTTGAGAGTTTTTGTAAACAAGAAACGAGTCTGACTTTTTGGTGAGTGGAGAGTTTTCGATTATAGTTAATCGAAAAGGGTAGAAGTTTAAATTTAGATTCATTGATTAGCTAAGTTGTAAATCTTGAATTAATATAAAACTTCGGTGTGATTTTTTCCTTCCATGAGTTAGGAAGGTTTCCATGATAAAATTTTTTATTTTATTGTGTTGCGATAAAATTACAAGAACCCAATTCTTATATCAGGAAAGGTTATTCAATATCTCTTGTATTTTCTTAGGTAAAAATTGTAGAGCAATTTTTTTCCTTTTTAATATACAATTACAACATCACATGTAGTCGCACAAAATGGAATTTGAAGAAAACAACATGCCCAAACCTAACTTCTCGCTTATATGTAAATAGATTATTTTTCAACGGATCTCCAACTCTAGAAAAAAGCAGTCCTGAAACTACGTCATATCCTATCTAATTAACCTATAACCAATCGGTCCTTTTAATAAATATCATTAACAAAATTCCGCCTATGAAATTATAGGTCCAGCTAAACAAGGAATAATTTTGTGTTTTTGACTATACGATACCTACAATATTCATTTATAAAAGTTGTAATCATAGTGTCAATTATTAATTTGTAGAGTAAGCACTATCGAAAAAGATGAGAATGAAAAAGAGAGTACAATGGACCTAAACCATAAGATGTCAAATAAGGCACATGAATGTTAACATCAGTGGAGGAGAAAGAGAGTTTCACATTCTTTATTTTCCATTTAACACCTCATATTTGGTTCCTCATTTTTGTCCCTTCATTTAAACATTGCTCTCAAAATTGGTCCACTCCCAACTATGCTTTTTCTACTAACTTTTCATCATTTTGTTGTGCAATTTACACGACATATATCCTTATCCTTTCAATATTTAACCAAAAGAATTCACGTAAATATAGTTCTTGAAATTATTTATTTTTTTTTATTTACATTTGGAGAAGACAGACGTTAACAGGGTACGTAAAACACAGTTTACCATAGCAAAGTGCTGTTTGTTTTGGTGCATGTTTCTAGAGAGGGTCCGTTTTGATAGAGTGTCCAAAAATTGTCCGTTTTAATTTTGGACTTCCTTTGGTTCATAATAATTAGGTAACTTATAGATACAGAACTAATTATTTAGATACACGTTTTTTATAATACTCTTTCTGTTTAAAAAAAATATCCCTATTTCTTTTTTAGTTTGTTTTAAAAAGAATATAATGTCCCTTTTTATTTTTTGACAACACTTTAACTTTAACTTTCCACGTGACATGTTTAAGACTACAAGATTAAATGACATTTTGGTACATTTGACATAACATTAATTTAGAACCACAAGATTAAAAAGTCTTCTTTCTTTTCTTAAACTCCGTTACAAGTTAAATTAGGTCATTCTTTTTGAAACGGAGGGAGTATTATATATGAAACTTATCAGATGTTGGTGCGTCTAGATATACATGTATTTCGAGATACATGAGTTAAAATTAAATGTATTTTAGTCTAGATATACTGTATTCAAGTGGATTCACATGTATATAGGATACATAAACAAATATCGCTCGCCTCTCTTCCGTCGTGCTCAGCTTTCTCGCTTGCTTATTATACATGTATTATAGTATCTAGTGTAATTTGCATGTATCTGAGATACACAGACAACTCTTGCTTGCTTCCCTTCTGGTCTTGCTTGCCTAATAAAAAAACATGTATCTAGGTATATGTGATTTGAATAATAGTATAAAATTATTGATTAAATAGTGAGATATAATGAAATTATCTCATATCGTAGAAATAATTCGTAAATATAATAAAAAATATTTATGTAATTAGGTAGTTTAATTTCTCCTTAATTTTATTATAAGGTTCTTGCATTACTGTATACCTTTAATTTCTAAAAAAACACATATATGTCATAGCATTAATCGTTAGAACAATTGTCGAATTGATAAAATAATGTCTACTCTTGTCACAAAAACTAAGCCTAGGTTATTTTCCAGCATAATCTAATTAAGATGACATCTTGGATTTTTCAGATATATTAATACTCAACTAAGCATAACCAAAGGAGTCATTTTCATCATAATTGAACTTGTTACTAAAATATTTTCAAATAATACTCCTACTATATATTATCTTAATATTAAAATAATTAAAGGCTTCGAGATTAGGTTTTTCCATCGATAGGTAAAACGTTTACATAGTCTGTGTTTCTTCTTCTATCTCTTAGTACTAATCATATTTTATGTGGTTTGTTAACTTTTCCTTTTAATTTATGAATAAATATTTCCATCCTCTCATCCACCTACCCAAACACACCGTGCCACCTAAGCTTACAATGTAATGATACTGATATTTTTTCGTTTCAAAATAAATGTTGTTAGCAAAATTATATCTATTATGAAATCGATAAATGTATATGAGTAGTTTAATCATTAAACTATTCATATTTAATAAATTCTTTTCGCCATAAAATTTGGTCGGAATGATAGTTTACTTATGTTATTTTGTCATTTTAAACATTTTTACCCTTTTAACTAAAAAAAGGAAAAAAAATTAGTTATTTTAAAATAAAGAAGATATTATCGACCTTTCAATTTCTAGTGAAATTCTAATCAAATTTTCAGGTCATTTAGCATTACCATGTACAATTTGTTTTGAATTTCTGAAGTAACACTTATTTTGAGACAATTTATTTTTGCTAAACTAACAATTATTTTATGCCGAGAGGGCAAAAAATTAGTATTTCTCTCTCCTTCCCATTTTAATTAATCATTATACTAAAATTAGTTATCTATCTTATTAAATTAAGGAATCATTAATTAAATTTTTTCTATATTATCCTTACAATTAAGTCTTTTTGAAAGTGTTTTAACAATTGAAAAATATTTAAGTTTAAATTAGTAAAGTACTTTTTTTATGATCTTTTAAGTATCATCCAAAATGAAAAACGATCATTAATATAACACGAATATAATATCTTTACAAAAAAATATAATTTGATTCTCGCTGTTCGTTATTCTTCCCACTCCCCTTTCCACCAATAAAAAAAGGAAAAATAACTTAATACACAACTATAAGTTTTATATTCTCTAATTTCTCTTCTTTTTTTAAATATTACATAATTCCCTTTTTTTTTTAATTTTAGTGTAAGTTTATAGATACATTACATTCTCTCTCCTATAATACACAATTAGCCATTTTAATGCCTATTTTTTCTCCATTAAAACACTCAACCTTTTAAATCAATTTTTGAATTTTGAATTTTCTCCATTTAAACACTCAACCTTTTAAATCAGTTTTTTGATTTTGAATTATTAATTTTAATTAATTTTAAATAAAAGACCCAATTTTGAAATTTTGAATTTCAAAATTCAAAAAATTTGAAATTTAAAAAAAAAAAAATAATCACTTCTCTTAACTTCTCCCGTCTTGTTCTTACTCCAGTTCAGTTCTTTTTTTTCCCATAATCATCTTCCTTCTTCTTAACCCAGCATATTTTATTGGTTTCTTCTTTTTATTCTTAATCCATCATCGTTTTTTTCTTCTTAATTTGTAATCGTCTTAACCCAGCATCTTTTTATTATTAATTCATCATCAGTTCGTCTTTTCTTCTCTTTTTTGTTATAATATATCATTCAATAAGTTTAGTAAATGCGTCATCAACTGTGCTTGATGATACATATAGAATCAGTGTGTACAGTGTTTAGTCAATGCACTGATACATGTAGTAGATATGTATTACATGTTTTGCATGTAGTATGAATTCTGAAAACTGATATCATTATCAGTAAGGTATAGTTGTTTAGTTGATGTACTGATACATGTTTAGAAAATTGTTAATGTATCATTCACTAAGTTTAATAAATGCATCATCCACTGTACTTGATGATACATATAGAATCAGTGTGTATATTGTTTAGTCGATGTTTCTGATACATGTATTAGATATGTATCACATGTTATAATGTTTTAGTTAATTCACTGATACATGTAGTAGACATGTATCACATGTTTTTCATGTAGTATGAATTTCTGAAAACTGAAACCATGTATCAGTAAGTTATTAGTTGTTTTATTTAGTATTTATATTTCAATATCGTTATAATTTGCTGTTTTATTTTCAAATTGCAGCCACTGAAGTACAAGATTAAAAAGATACCAACACATACCATAAGGTTTTGCTGTCAATTTTAACAACAATTTCCTAAAGGACTTTGAAAAATACATAGGGGAGAATGTTATCCAAATGTTTAATGATCTGTTACCTTATACATAGGGGAGAATGTTATCCAATTACGTGCTGATTTTATGGTGATTAATGATCTGTTACCTTAAATTAAGCTTTTTTAGTAACAACATTAATTGTACCGTTTTTTCCCTATTTTTTTCTCAACAGTTTAAACTTACCATGTATCATTTACCATGTATCACTAGAGTCTAAAGTATCACGTAACAACAAATTTAAGAAATTTTTTGTAAATACTAAATTTGTTGGGACAAAATATAATTATTGAATTACACTATGAGATTCCTTAAATTTTTACATAAAAAAATATATTGTAAAAAAAGAAGAAGATCCATGTGAACATTTTACTGAATTTTTCAATAATTGTATACGCAACAAATAAAATTCTCTAAATTTCAGCGTTCTGCAATTCAAAAAGTTATCAATCATTCAACTGCAACAGCCCCCACCCAAGTTCCCAAAAAAGGAAATAATAAAATTGTGGCAATTAATTGACAAAAATAGACCCAAAAATTTCCACTCTTTCTAAAAATATTAAAAAATTATAAATAATTAAAATTTAATTTTTTTTAATCTAATAACTAAATTAATAATAATTCAAAATTCATAAATTAAAATTTCTGACTCCGACTACGAAGGTAAGGGATTCATTAATGCAATCACCATTTACAGGCAAACATTCTCTACCATGGTCCTAAAATTTACCCTTTTAAAATTAATAATTTTATGATGATGTAAAATATTTTTTTTTCTCTTAGTTTTACCCTTTATATTAACTAGTTGATATATATTTGAACTTAGAAAAGGACCCCATGGAACAATGCAGCTCAAAACAAGCTGTTTTTTTTTGTCTCATACTTTGAGGAATCATATTTATGCTTTTAATATTTAATGAACTTAATATATAGTTTTTTTTATCCATAGCTCCAAATTTTCCAAATCACATTTTTTAACTTGTACCTCTCTTGTTTACCTTTTTCAGATCAAGTGTGTTCATTCTTTTTCCATGAAATAAAATTTTGTTACACTAAAGAAGTAGCTTATCATAAAGTTTATTATTATTTTCTCTCCTTCACAATTTTTTTTTTTTTTTTTTTTTTACATATTTGGTGAATTGATGTATCATATTAATAGTTCTTCACAACTGGACATTTAAGTTTAGAAAAGAAGTTCGATTCCACATTTGGTTCGATATCATAACGAGTGATTGAGGCGATATTTATCTAAGCTTATAAGTTGATTAAAATAATTTAATAGTATATTATATTTTAAAATTCATTTACACATTTAGTAGACGCTTAAAATGTTTATAAGCTAAAATCAGAAAAAAAATAAATCAAAAGTTGATCGCATTCATAAGAATCTTATGATTTCTTTTTCGATTTATAAGTACTTTTAGTTTAATTAAATATTTTACTAATGACATCTTTTATACTATCCAAATTAAACATTCTAACTTTTAATAATCTATCTTTTCTATTTCCTTCATTTATTAGTTTTATGAGTAAATGCTTTAAAATTTATATTTTCTTCAATTATTTTACAAATATTAAGTCATTTTAATATTAAAAGTGTTTATCAACACCTTTTACCAAATATATACTTAATAACATATGATCAGTTTTAATACTTTAATAAAATAAAAAATTATATTTCTATCCAAATAGTCATCTGTTTATTTGTAAAAATTAATTTAATCACCTAAAAATGTTCTTTGAATTTGATATTTATCAACTAAATAATACTTTCTCCATTTTAATTTATTCGACATATTTTGATTTGATACATAATTTATGAAGATAAAAAGGATTTTTGAATCTTTTAGTAGTTCTAAAATTAAAGACATATGATACATTTAATTTTGCTATTTAAATTAATGTCAATTAAAAAATTAAATTTAAAGAATTTTATAAAGAAAAGAAATATCTTTCTAAACGAGTTAAAAAAAAAAAGTAAGACAAACAAATCGAAATGTTCGTTCTAACTAAGGATGTAATTGTTATTGCCCAGTAGAAGTTAACAAAGTTATTGGAAAACCAGCCCATTGGTTCTTGTCATCATTTCTATGGCTTTTATCAACCACTCCTAGTCTTCTCTCTCTGTTTATCTTGTAAAGTCAAGAAAGAATGTCACTGCACCACCATTTGTTCACAATCCAATTATCTTTTTTATTCCAATGGCTTCTCTTCAAGAATTACTAGCTGATGAAGGTTTTGAAAAGACTAAAAAAACACATAGAAAAGTTAAGTTCAAAGACAGAGAAGACTCAAACAACATTGCTCTGCCTATTTACATTTGCCATGACAGAAGATCATCATCACTGGATTTCTCCAAGACTAAATCTCGTAGACCCTTTTCGACTACTACTACTTCTTCTGTTCATTCGTCACAAAAATCGAATGTTAAGTCCACTCATACTCATGTTGAAGGAAATATTACAAGAAGAGATGAGCCTGCTATTGATGAAATTGCTATAAGAGCAGTGATTTCTATACTTACTGGCTTTGTAGGACAGTATTCGAGGGATAAAGATTTTCGCAAAGCTATAAAGGAGAAATGTTATGCTTGTTTTGTGAGAAAGAAGGATGGGATTTTTGCTGATATAGAATTGGCTATTGAGAGTATAGAGAGATTAGTTGATAGTATTGGTGATACTAAAAGGGAAGTTAAAGTTAAGTCATTGCAATATTCTATTAGGCTATTGACAATTGTGGCATCTTTGAATTCCAATAACTCTGGAAATGCCTCAACTTGTGGAATTCCCAATTCTCATCTCTCTGCTTGTGCGCAGCTCTACTTGTCTATCGTCTACAAGCTCGAAAAAAATGATAGAATTGCAGCGAGGCATCTCCTTCAGGTGTTTGTTGATTCGCCATGTATTGCTCGGACACACTTGCTTCCTGAGCTTTGGGAGCATTTGTTTCTTCCGCACCTTCTTCATCTCAAGATTTGGCATACACAAGAATTGGAAGTTCTATCGAGTTCGGATTATGCTGAAAAGGAGAAGCACATGAAGGTCTTAAACAAGCTCTATAATGACCATGTTGATATTGGTACAACAAAGTTTGCTCTCTACTATAAACAATGGCTCAAGGTTGGTGCCCAAGCCCCTGCTGTTCCTTCTGTTCCTTTGCCTTCTAAAGTTGGATATTCGACGTCAAGAAGACGTTCCATGGATTCTGTCACTTCCAATTCCTCCGTCAAGAACAATTCATTGTAAGTTTGCTTACAACTCATGGTAGAACTGTTCTGTTTTATGTAATATGCTTCCTTGGGATAGTTTTGAGCTTCAAAGTTTTTTTCATTATCCTGAAGATATCGTGCTGTTTTTGGCCCAATTACGGAGAGGAAATCCATGGATGCTGCAAGAAATGGAATTTGGGACTATGAGGAGGACGAAAAAGAGAAGATTTTATCCATTGGAGATGACTTTAAGCAAAGCAATTACAGTCCAGTGAGTGACTTTTACATATTACCTTTTGTTGATTCTTGAAAGGGTATGATGAGAATTCTAATTATATTCTTGATTTTGACAGAAAAAATCTGTGGTTCATCGGAGATCATCGAGTCAAAGTAATAGAACTCCAAAACATGATCAATGGGATCATACTCATAAAAAATCAGACCGCTTCCCGTATTTCAGTTGTCAAAGTGAGCCTGTGGAGTGCTTGAGAGAAGGAAACAGTAAGATTGGCAGTGTTTCCATCAGAAAGGAAGAAGAAATAATTCCTTCTGTTTCAAATGATCTAAGTAGAGCTATCTTCGCGATTTGCTCCTCAGATAGCTTAAGTGAGTGTGAACTGGCCATCCGTTTGGTGGCAAAATCTTGGCTTGATTCTCATGGAGATCTTGAGACTGTAAAGAGATTGTCCACAACACCAGTGATTGAAGGAATAGTGAACGTTTTATTTGCATCCGAAGATGATGAGATCTTGGAACTAGCCATCTCAATCTTAGCAGAACTAGTCACTAGGAAAGAGACGAATGGACAAATCATTCTGAACTCAGATTCACAGCTTGATATTTTCTTGAGACTATTGAGAAGTAGCAGCCTGTTTCTCAAGGCTGCAATTCTGCTTTACCTAGTGCAGCCAAAGGCGAAACAGATGATATCAATTGAGTGGATTCCATTAGTACTTCGAGTATTGGAATTCGCAGATCAGTTGCAGACATTATTCACGGTTCAACGTAGTCCTCAAGAGGCAGCATATTACTTGCTTGATCAACTTCTTACTGGTTTTGATGAGGACAAGAATTTTGAAAATTGTAGGCAAGTCATTTCACTAGGGGGATTGAGCTTGTTGCTCAGACGAGTTGAAACAGGAAATGTCTCAGAAAAGAGTAAAGTGGCTTCAGTTATGTACTATTGTGTTCAATCTGATGGAAGCTGCAGGCATTACCTGGCCAAGAACTTGAACAAAGATTGTCTTCTTCCCCTTCTATTGCTTCAGAACCAGCACAACACTCGAGGACATGTTTTTGCACTTCTCACCGATCTTCTCTGCATCGATAAGTAAGATTTTCTTGTTAAGCTCTCTTATGCAATCTACTTCTTTTTCTTGCATCCAAATGAACAAGTAATTTTGCGTGATGTTACAGGCAAATTCAAAGAATAGAATTCTTACGCGGACTACTAAGTGGATGGGGAATGGTGAACGCCTTGCACATTTTGCTACTCTATCTCCAAAGAGCTCAACAAGAAGAACGCCCCGTTATCTCTGCCATATTGTTACAGCTTGATCTTTTGGTAAGTCTGTTTCCTTTATAGTCCTATCCGATTCAATGAATAATTCGGAAGGAATCCTCATTTAGCTGCAGTCATGCTGCAGGGAGATCCGAACGAGTGCAGTGTGTATCGAGAAGAAGTAATTGAAGAAATAATAAAAGCCTTGGACTGTCAAGTATTCAATGAAAAAGTCCAAGTACAGTCAGCCAGAGCTCTACTTATACTAGGGAGTTGTTTTTCCTATGCTGGAGAGCCAGTAGTGGAGCAATGTCTGTTAAAAGAAGCAGGCTATGACGAAAACGCTGGGGATTCATATCTTGGCAAAAACTTCATCCTTAACAGTTATACAAACCTGGTAAATTCCCCTTCTCATGACCCTTTTTTTCCTGTTGAACTTTAACGAGAACTCGAATTCACCTAGTCCTTCAACAAAGTTTCAGAATGAAGAGGAGGAGGCAACAAGAAATTGGCAAAGGAAAACAGCAATAGTGTTGCTAAACAGTGGAAACAAGAGGCTGTTATCTGGTCTTGTAGATTCAATAGCCAATGGAATTCCATGTTTAGGAAGAGCAAGCCTAGTTACTGTCACCTGGATGAGCAATTTTTTCTGTTTCATTGAGGACAAAGGAGTTCAGTCTTTAGTTTATTCGGAGCTGATCCCCGAGCTGATAAAGTTATTGAAGTACAATAATGCTATAGAGGAAAGAGTTCTTGCTTCACTTTCATTACTCAAACTGGCAAACAATTCAGGTATGGGATTTTGCAAGCTATACTATAAAATTGTATGCTCTACCATTAAGAGAAAATTTAACTTGTTACTACTTCCATAATACCTAATTAAACTTTATCACAAAAATAAAGTTTGAACTTCTTTCACAGAGTTTTGGTCTACTACTTTTTTCAGATTATTTGGCAAAATTGTCTCCATTAGATAAAGAGCTCATAAATGATCTGCATCAACTCTCAGAAGTAACATGGACAGCAAAGGAGCTTGTTTCAATTATTTCAAGCAGCTCAAGGCATCATCAGCAGCTTAATGTACCTTAACAATTTGTTTTTTTTTGTTTAGTCATTCTACCTTGTACATGTCGATGAAGCTAAGCACAGGTTGTCTATATATTAGTCTTTCTTGGAGATAATTTTAGTTATAAGTGAGGCTATTTCTCAACCGCGATACATGTTCTTCTTCATTCTTGAGTAGTTCATAAATAGCTTCAGTCGATTGCGAAGCAAGTATTGCCAAAGACTATGGACACAGATAATGCCTCTAATTCTTCAATATACAAAAACAGAAATTACCATGTCTCTATAACACTTGATGCAAAACTGAGAACAACATTGTAAAGTGAGGTTTTCAAGATTATATGGGGAGAAAACATAGAACTCTGTTCCTTGAGAGTATTTAGCACAGTTCAGTTTGTTTTTCTTGTTCAAAATTATAATAAAAAGCATAGATCAGTAAGAATCGAATCCATGAGACTAAGAATATTAAGTATATTGAACTGAATTACGATACAAAACGTATGATTCAAGGCTCAGTCAATCAAATATCAGTTTGATCTACTTTACATCCTTGCATAGAACTATCCTTCTATTTTTGCATAAGTGGGATGAGCTACTTCTATGCTGTAATGTAAATAACTTCTGTCAATATTTCTACTGTAACTTTTCTGCATATTATGTTCCAAATGGTTTGAAATCTCATAGTTAAATACGCATGAGTACCATAAGAACCAAAAAGTCCTCTTGCGTGTATAGCCTTAGTAATCTCGATTTTGGAATTTGAAGATACTGCTGTAAAAGGTTCCCAAAAGGAAAGATAGAACGGCAAACCACATTAGATATAGAGACTAGTAGTAGCTCAAAAACAAGTACATCAAACGAAATTCAACTTTTTCTCTCACAATACATATTAGAAAGCATCACACAATTTAAGTAGTAGACATACTGGGCAGTGGCCTCCAGCTCCAGACACTCCCAAAGTAAATAAAACCATTATGACACAGAAAATAAAAGAAGCATGAAATCCCATTAGAAACTCCGACGAAAAGGGCATCTCCAAAATGTAGACTACCATCTCCTCCCCAGTGTGGGAATGGTGAAAGACATCAAAGAGCTAACCTGACTGTTATCAAACGAAAAACATTATGTCCTTCAAATCATGGTGCAAATCATAAAATTCTTGTGCAAATGAGTCAATTGGTGAAGATGATGACGATGAAGCTTCAGAGGATGAAGTCGTAGACCTAGGAGATTTCATCTCCATAAGCACCTCTTGGAACATCCGTCCCCTGTAAGCAACAAGGTCTGCATAGTAAACTGGTGGAACAAGTGAAACAGGTTTAGTGCACCGTGCAAAAGTGAAGCACATGTTGTATATAAGACGTTGTAAATCGACAGATATGAAGCCATTATCATCATATAGAACATGATAGTGAGTTGCCTTGCTAGTACCCAACTGTCCATAGTGGCTGCAAAGATAGAAGTCAAAACCAGATGGATGAACAATTTGTGTATCCACAACAGTACCCGGAGACACATTTCCCTCCTTAGGAAATAGTCGTGTATGGTGTCTCTTCTGAGCCACAACAAGAGTGATTGCTGGTTGATACTTATTACTTTCGTATATAGCGTTAGCCAGATCAGTCAACTCTTCGTTGAGTACCATATCAAACTGACTGTCACTCACACCATCACGGAAAACAACAATTTTGTTTGGTTTAACAGAGTTGCGTTTCTCATAAGTAAGAACTAGGTCTTTACACATTTTCCCAAACTCTACAATCTTTTCAGTCCTGGATTTCTGTGGAGAAACTCTAGCGGCATATTTATTAGCAGCCGGCCAGTTGATGGTGGCAACAACAGCTGCTATGGATGGATATTTGTCAGCATCCTTGCCGGCAGGATGATTAACATCAGCTCCAATGAACATGACATTGTCATCACTTCTGAAATTAGGGAGTCTTTCCATAAGTTCCATATTGCTGCCCCCAAGTTTTGCATTAATCTTCATACAGAGGTTGACAATATATTGATTATGTCCCTTGTTGGCATTAAAAGACAAGCAACATTGGGTTACAATGCCAATTTTTGTCTCAGATACCCACTTAAGATACTTGTACCCATTATGCTTTGATGTCATAACACAAAGTATCATTTGAAGTTTACCCTGTAATTTTTTTTCAGCTGCATCAGTCACAACTTTGAGGAGATTTTCAACCTTGCCAACAGTAGAGAGCTCATTCATGTCAGTTAAATGTACTACAGCAGGGATGTCCATATTAATACTCAATTGCGTGCACCGATCTTTCAATTTCACGACAAATTCATCAACTTGTAGCTTCAACGAATCCCTGCATCCCTTAGAGCTAAAATCTATCAAAGCCCATCGTTGAAGTGCCTTGCCTTCCACCACAGATTTCCCAACAAGGTTCCACTGGCATGTCTTATCTTTCAAATAAGGTGGATTTTGACCGCCTATCTTCAAAACAGGGACAGGAAGAATACGACCCGAAATTTGGGTCATGTTGTCATCAATACGAATCTTAAAATTATCGGGAATAGTCCTGCAATAATCAATTGAAAAAAATATTGTAATGCTAACATATATCAACAATAAGTTCATGATGACAGTGAATAAATTGACGATCTAAACTAAATAAAAAGCAAGGAAAGAAACCCAAACAGAAGATTAGAAATGAAATACATAGATTGCAACATAAGTGTATGAATATCCACCTACACTTTATGAAATGTATATACTCTATAACGAAAGAAAACCAACCCATAGACCGCCGCACATTTAACAAGAGGAAGCATCAAAATCTCAGAAGAAAACACATAAGATACAAAAGAAATTTAAGGAATTTCACATACATGCGCGGCCCATCTATAGCCAGTACCGTCTCACTTATTAAATCCCTTCTCGTTTTGGGTTCAAGGGAGGTTGTTTTCAAAAGATCCTTAGGAAATCGTTGTCCCTCAACCAAGTCACAGAATTCCATCGGGACATAGTTGTCCTTATCACCTTTTCCAATATTCAGTGAAGGTAAATGCCTGTTCTTAATTTTAGTGGTATAATTTTTATCGAAGTAGTCAACAAGCAAAACCTCCTCTCCCGTATCTTGAAGTTTAAATTTAACAGTACGAGTTTCTCCTGGAAGTAGCTCCTTGATAACAAACTTCTGCTTGTTAGGACGATGAGTTACTTTGACTTTCAAACCAACCAATAAATCTCTTGCACCTGCTCTTGTATACTTGAAAATGTAGTCTATACTTTTCCCATAATATTTCTCCAGAAAGTCTATCACTGGAATTTGTTTCGGGATTACCAAGAGTTCTGAGTAATCTAAGCACAACGCAAGACCTTCAGATGTTAGCTTTAGGCTCTGCTGAAAACCTTTACGTGCAGCAACCCCGCCATCAAAAGATGTGCGAGCATCGTTAGAGTAGAAACAACGACCTACAGAAATCCTGCACCTCCTAGGATTTTCTTTCATAACCAAATCCATTCCTTGCAGTACATCACGAGGAATAATATTCTGGAGGCTTCGTCTCAAATATTCAGTCACGTTGTCAAGTTGTAATTGAGCAACAAGCTTGAAGGTAAGTATGTACTTGTATTCCTTAGCATCATCCCCAACAGAGCAGTTCACAGTTAAAGGCTTAGCAGGAAGATCAACAGCACTGTAAATGTTCCTAATACCGTCATATGCAGTTTTATCACAAGGAAATTCAGCAGGCTTATCCATCAACCACTTTTCTCTTATCTTACGGAGATCAAACTTGTCTGTTACTGACTTCCCAGGCTGATTCCCATCAACCTTTTGTACATCCACATCATAATGCAAAATGATAGTCCCGTCATTAAAATCAACAGGAAAGTGATTAGCATGCAGGCTAACAGACTCGTCAGAAGTGTTTCCACCATCAGGTCGTCCCATAGGTTCACGTTTTTTTGAATCCTTCAGAATTATTTTCCCCAGAAGAACTGGAGCATCTGCCCACAAAAATAGTACAGTGCATTTTAAGAAATAATCAATGTTGACATGCATAATATATATGTTACTCCATTTGCAGTGAGCTAATAAAAAATAAAATACAGGTCTGCACATGATAATTACTCATGTATTTGAAAACAAATATACAGAAACACCTGTATATGAATTTTAAACTTTTAACCAAAACGCTAGTTCAATCTCTGAAAAATACAACTTCAATTAATTCTTTAATGCTGTAAAAAATTCCAGTTCAATGCTAAATAATACTCTACCCTTTTGTTGTTGTTGTGGCGGTGGTGAAGCAGTACCAGCACCTTTTCTGGCAGCATTGAGCCAATTCAAAGGAGTAGCTGCCGGAGTCTGACTAACCAGCTGATTTTCCGGAGCCACAGTCTCAGTAAACTGATGCTGATCCGATGGCCTGGGCTGGTTAGATGAAGATGAACCCATCTGAAACCCATCCCTTCCACCACGACCACGTCCACGGCCTTGTTCCTGTTCGTGCTGAACACGAGCACGGCCTTGTTCCTCTTCGTGCTGACCACGAGCACGGCCTTGTTCCTCTTCGTAGTAAGCACGAGCACGGTATTGGCTCGGGTGGTAGTAACCACGACCAGGGCCTTGTCTCTGTTCATTGTAACCAGGAACACGATCAGAATTACGACCACGTTTACGGTCTCCACCACGTCCGTTGTTGTTTCCACGGTCCATTTGCGAGTATATTTTTTAAGCTAAGAGAGAAAGAAAACTAGCAACTGTAAATTCTTGTAAAGTTTTTGCGTTGAGAATGATGAAGTTGATTGAGCTTAAATAAATACTCTATATATCGTATCGACAGAGACGGAAAAAGGACGATTGCAGGAAAAAGGTGAGTGGATGAATTCATGCATGCAATTGACCTTTTAGTCCCTATAAGGTTTGTTAAATAAACCACAAAATTATTCGGTGTCTTTGTCTTCCAAACTTTTGGGGTTGAGGGTAGTTTTGGTATTTAATCATTTGGATGAAGTTAGTGGGCAAGGAAAAAGTGGTTACTGGTGAACAAATACAACGACTACGTACTCGACTTGTCAGTGACACTGTAAAACGCTGCAACGGAAAAATAATTACCCATTCCATTGTTAAATTATAAAAAATCTCATTTTTTCTGATTTTATTTTTACTTATATTAATTTTTATTCATCTAGTTCTACTTCATGTTTTTCTTACTATTATTATTGATGTGTGACATTGCATAATTTTGATAAATAATACGATTTATTTAAATATAGTATTACATTTGTTTAAACTGTACAATATGATATAATACAATATATAATGAGCATTCAAATAGAGCATTAAATTAAATACTAATATAGTATGACTTTATTTGAGTACATTTAAATTTTTTTGTGTGTGTTTACGTCTTATTTATAAAATTTGAATTATACCTATTTTAAATAGTTTTTATAATGTTAACCAAATGTTTGAAGTTAGATTTGATGGCTACTTTATTATTATTATTACTACTACAACCTTAGAGGGAAATTTGAACTATAATGAAATTATGACAAAAGAGAGTTTACTAAAATCATTTTATTGTATCATATCATTGGAGTTTAATCAAATATGGTATAATATAAAATGGAATACGGAACCCTAAAAGGAATAATTGAAGTTGGGATCCCTAAGTTATTGCTAAATTAAGATTTTAATCCCTAAGTTATTGCTAAATTAAGATTTTAATCCTTTGTATTCTTTTGCTAAGCAAATTTAATTTTTGCTTCAATTATGACGTACTAATTCTTTCCAATTACTTCTCCTCAAAGTCTATTCCAAATAACTATTTTTATATATTATGTCAAAACTTTAAAAAAAAATGATCACAAGTATAAGGAGATTATACCCATCTTAATTTGATGTTGTACTTGATTTATTCAATTTGTTGACTTTGTAATTTGCATTTTTTTTATCACAATTGGGAAAAATTGATAAAGTAGAAAAGATAATATCAATAACATGTAATGAAAGATATAAAAACTCTCAAATATGATTTACATGCAATTAAATGCATGTATTTAGGGTTGTAGACTAAATAAAAAAACTAAAGTTTTAAATACCTGAGAAAGAAATTTTTTATTGTCTGCACTAGCTTCATCGTTAATAAATAATTCTTCAAATAAAATATTTCTCCAAAATACTAAGGGCCCGTTTGGATGGGCTTAATAAAAGCAGCTTTTAAAAAGTACTTTTGAAAGTGCTGAAACTTATTTTTAAAATAAGCAGTTATGCGTTTGGATAAAAGTGCTGAAGTTGTTATGCCAAACGTGAAAAGGGAAAAAAATAGAAGAAAGAGATGTTAGGGTTATATGGATAATTTGGAGATTATATAAAAATATTAGGGAAAAACATAAAAATGTGGTCAACTTAAAACAGCTTATAAGCTAAAAAAAAAAGCACCCCTACCCCAACTTTTAACTTTTGGCTTAAAATAAGTTTTTTTTAACTTAAAATAAGCTGTTTTGAGTATTGGCAAACAGTCAAATAAGTCAAAAATCAGCTTTTAAGTCAGTTTGACCAGCTTTTAAGCTGAGCCAAACAGGCTCTAAGAGTTCATATTCTAAATAGGAAGTTTTCTAGTGTCTTATCATGTTAATTTCGGTGAGAATTTTATTCATATTCCTAATAGCATATGTGCACTTCTCTTCCAGATTAATTATATTTCAAATTCAGGATAGTATTGATATATTAACCGTTTTATTTTATTTATTAAATTTGAGATTTTATTTTTATTTTTTTATGTACTATGGAATGTTGTCACCAAAGCTTTACTTTTCGAATTTCTATGATATATTTTTATATCAAGAACTTCAAATAAAAATGAGGATATCTTATCCATATATCATGATCCCTGTTTTAATAAATATGACATACTTATCTATTAGAATTATATACATATTATTATAAAATTAAAATGGAGTAAAATTGTACATGAGATAATTAACACAAAAAAAAAATGAAACGATAAATCGTATTTGGCCTAAGGCGCTTACCTTGTTTATAAGATTATAAAACCTCTTTTTTTTTTTTTTACTTGATGGTATAATATTATATTAAGCCTCAAGTTTTTTTTGTTTTTTTTTCAGCAAGGGAAAAACACGAAGTGAGAAAATGTTATCACATTGAATAACTGATAGAGAGACATGAACACAAATTTATTAACAACTTGACTCGGAATACATAATACGGGACATGTAAAAGTAAATTATTAAAACATAAACAAACCATTAAGACATCAATGCATAGAGAATAAAAGAAGCATGAAATCCCATTAGAAACTCTCCAAAATGTAGACAATCATCTCTTCCCCAGTGTGGTCAAAAAAGTGTGCCATCAGACAAAAAACATAATGTTCTGCAAATCAGGCTGCAAATTATAAAATCTTTGTTCAAATGAGGCAGGTGAAGTTGTAGAGCTAGAAGCGTTCATCTCCATAACCACCTCTTGGAACATCCGTCCCCTGTAAGCAACAAGGTCTGCGTAGTAAACTGGTGGAACAAGTGAGACAGGTTTAGTGCATCGCGCAAAAGTGAAGCACATGTTGTATATAAGACGTTGTAAGCTGTCAGAATTGAAACCATTCTCATCCCATAGAACATGGTAGTGAGTTGCCTTGCTAGTACCCAACTGTCCAAAGTGGCTGCAAAGATAGAAGTCAAAATCAAATGGATGAACAATTTGCGTATCCACAACAGTACCTGGAGGCACATTTCCCTCCCTAGGAAATAGTCGCGTATGGTGTCTTTTCTGAGCCACAACAAGAGTGATTTCAGGTTTATACTTATAACGATCATATATATCTTTTACCAAATCATTCAACTCTTCGTTGAGTACCATATCAAATTGACTCCCACTCACACCATCACGGAAAACAACAATTTTGTTTGGTTTAACAGAGTTGAGTTCCTCATAAGTACGAACTAGGTCTGCACACATCTTTCCAAACTCTAGAATCTTCTCAGTCCTGTGTTTCTGAGGACAAACTCTAGCAGCATATCTATTAGCAGCTGGCCAGTTAATGGTGGCAACAACGGCTGCTATGGATGGATATTTGTCAGCATCCCGGGAAGTAGGATGATTAACATCAGCTCCGATGAACATGACATTGTCTCCATTTTTAAAATTAGGGAGTCTTTGCATAAGTTCCATATTGCTGCCCCCAAGTTTTGCATTAATCTTCATACAGAGGTTTGCAAGATACTGATCCTGTCCCTTGTTGGCATTAGTAGACAAGCAACACTGGGTTACCACGCCGATTTTTGTCTCAGATACCCATTTAAGATATTTGTACCCATTATGCTTTGATGTCATAACACAAAGTATCATTTGAAGTTTACCATTGATTTTCCGTTTAGCTGCATCAACCACAAAATTGAGAAGTTTTTCAACCTTGCCAACTTCAGAGAGTTCATGCATGTCAGTCAAATGTACTTCAGCAGGTCCTTCCATATTAATACTCAATTTGCTGCACCGATCTCTCAATCGGAAGACAAACTCGTCAACTCTTAGCCAGTTGCGTTCCTTAGAGCTAAAATCTATCAAAGCCCATCGTTGAAGTGCCTTGCCTTCCACCACAGATTTCCCAACAAGGTTCCACTGGCACTTATCATTCACACGAAGTGGACTTTGACCGCCTAGCTTCAAATCAGGGGGAGGTAGAACACGACCGACAACACCGGTCATGTTCTTATCAACTTTAATCCCAAAATTATCGGTGATAGCCCTACAATAAACAATTGAAAATTACAAGGAAAAACAAAAGATGCGAATTACATATATCAGTATTTCATCAACAAACTCATGATGCATACAACAACATACCAAGTTAGATCCCGCAAGACCTTACCATTACTTCATGGAGATAGAGAGGTTGTTCCGAAAGAGCCTTGCTCAAATGAAAACATCAAGCCCTCAAAATCTATAACAGACCCAGCTAGCAAGACAACCATAGGATGAGGCAAAAAGGCAGCTTACTAAGAATTACCATTCATAAATTTCTCATTTAAAAATACAACAAAAATTAGAAGATAAACTACTAACTACTATTTCAACAAAATGTGCAAGCTCCATAAATGAAGCCATAACAAACATGCAAGCCAAGATAACCACACATAAAAGCAGAGAAATTAAATCCATGATATTTCATCACATGGAGTAGTAGTAGTTTTTTTTTTGTTTTCTAGTCGGAATGAAGGAATTCAAGAGAAAGCATAACACATATTTAAGGAATTCACATACCCGCACGGCCCATCTTCAGCCTTTACCATTTCACAAATTGCCTCCTTTCTCTCGTTGGGTCGAGCTAATGACATGTCCTTCAAAAAGATAGCAGATCCCTTGTCCAACTCCTCCTTAGGAAACCGTTGTCCCTCAACCAAGACACAAATTCCATCGGGACATAGTTTATCTTACTACCTTTGCCAACATCTAATGAAGGAAAATCCTTGAACTGAATCTCCCGCTGATATTTATCCCTGAAGTATTCAACCAGAAGAACATCCCTTGGGGGATCTTTGCCTTCTGGATCTTCAAGGGGGAAAGTAATTTCACTAGTTTTGCGATCCGTTAGCTTCTTAATAACAAACTTCTGGCTTGTACGACGATGATTTACTGTGACTTTCAAACCCTTTAATGCATCATGTGCAGCTTGATGGTTGTACTTGAAAATATCTTCGTTAGGTATTTGAAAATATTCCCTCAGATAGTCTAGCACTGACATTGGTTTCCGGAGTGCCAAGACTGAGTAATCTAAGCACAACGCCAACCCTGCTTCTGTAGGCTTTAAGCTCTGCTGAAAACCTTTATATGCAGCAAACCCGAATCTAAAGTCTTTATGAGGATTCTTAGAGTAGAAACAACGACCTACAGAAATCCTGTGTCTAGAAGGATTATCTTTCATAAACAAATCCATTCCTTGCAGTATATCACGAGGAATATATGAAAGGTTTCCACTCAAATATTGTTCCAGCTTCCTAAGTTGTAATTCAGCAACAAGGTTGATGGTAATATCATAAGTGCGTGACTTAACATCTTTCCCGTCAGACCAGTCCACAGCAAAACACCCAGTAGGAAGTTGAACAGCACTGAAAATGTTCTTGTTACCGTCATATGCAGTATTATCTAGGGGAAATCGAATAGGGTTAGCCTCGCACAGCTTTGCTCTTATCATATGGAGAACAGACTTGTTTGTTAGATTCTTCACAGGCCGATTCTCATCAGCCCGTTGTTGAATATCGACATCATAATGCATAATGGTAGAGTGGGGATTAAATGTAACAACAAAATGATTAGCCAGCAGCTCAATTTGCTTTACACAATTTTTTCCAGTATCAGGTCGTGTGACTGGTACACGTTTTTCACTAGAACTTTCTGATGAACTCGCTTCTGTAATTTTCAGGGACCCCATATCAACTTGAACAGGATCTGCCCACATAAATACAGATATATATTAAAATTATATATAAATTCTTTATAATAAAATAACTACTCATATGTGTTATTTTATTCTCGTTAACTCATCATAATTTATCAATTTATTACTTATATGTTTATAATTTATATAATAATATCATTTTAGGCCTCCACCTCTCATTATATTATGACGACATTTTATTTATTATATTCAAAAAAATGAAGAAATCAAATCCTATTCATCATTAACGATAATATAAAAGTTTAAATAGTCAGTCAACTAATAATTTGCTTAAAAGGAATTAATTTTAAGGATTGCATTTCAATTAGTAAGAAATAAAGAAAATAGATTATAATAATAAGAAGAAGAAGACAGGTATGAGTTAATACCAGAAGATTGAGGACGATCCACAACCTCCTGTGGCGGCGGCGGCGGCCGGGCCCAAGCAGTAGCAACTCCACCACCACTACCCTGTTGCTGTGGCTGCTGCGGTGGTGGTCGGGCCCAAGCATTGATTGGAACACCACTACCCTGCTGTTGTGGCCGTTGCCAAGCGTTACCACCACCACGTTGGACCGGTTGGTTGACCCAAGTACCACCACGACCCGGCGGAGCTCCACGAAATTGATATTGACCCGACCCCCTTGGCTGATTCCCCCATTGCTGTGGAGGCTGATGAAATGAACCCATTTGGGGCCCACCCCTTCCACCACCAATATGGGGCCCACCCCTCCCACCGACCACGGTTACCTCTGCCCCTGCCGGTGTTGTCGCCGCCACCACGTTGGTAGTTTCCACGGTCCATTTTGTAACTTCAGTAATAGAAACAGAGAAAGTTAATTAGCAACTATAAATTCTTTTCATTTTAGCCGAATACATCCACAACCTCTTAAACTTGTCATGAAATTTCTCTTGAAACATTCAAAATATGACGATTGAAGATGAAGTTCTATACACTTCTGACTCATATTTTGGAAAATCTTTATGCTTGTCCTCAAATTTCTATTACATAGATAAAGCTAACTACTTTATAGTATGCATTAACCTCAATAACGAGGAAAACCTCATGCATGTTCCAAATAATGTTGATTAGTGTATAAACAAAGGTCAAAGGAGACAATTTTATGTCATTAACTTATCTAATGAAGCTTTTGAATACATACAAAAACTTTTCTAAAATTCGAATTGGAAGCTTTTGAATACATACAAAAACTTTTCTAAAAAATTCGAATTAAAAATATCTTATAAGAACACTTTATTATGTATATTAAACCCTTAATAAAAACATGTCATAATATAAATGACTTACTGAATATTTATTCACAAGTAGGGCTATGAAGGTATTCCGTCTTTAGTTTTTGCTAAGCGTAGTTACATGACGAAAAAGAAATATTTGCCAATATTGACAACCAAACAATTTGTATAGTTTCTTAATTAAAAAAAAAATTGGGGTTGAGGGTAGTTTGGGTATTAAACAATTGGATGGATAAAAGTACACATAATAATACTTATTGTTATATTATAATGTCAAAACTTTAGAATGTCACCAGTGTTAGAGGAGATTAAACCAGCTTAAATGATATATACTTAGATTTACTTATTGTTGACTTTACAATTTGCATTTCCTATGAAAACGGAGGAAAAAAATCGACAAAGTGAAAAAGAAAGAACATGTAATGAAAAATATAAAAGCTTTCAAAAATAATTTACTTGTACTAATATTTACTTTAGACTAATAAATATGAAAATAAAGTTTTAAGTACCTGAAAAGGAGTTTTTGATTAATTTTTTTTAACTGCTTGTTTTTTTTTATTATTATTTCATGGGGTGACCATTTATATAGTGAAAGAGCATCTGCTTCTCGTTGCAATTAAAATTATATCATATTTATTTTTCATCTATATGGAGAAATTTTTTATTTTTCTATTTTGTTTCTCACTCGGTTTTTAATTGTCTTGATATGATTTTTTATATTAAAATACATGAATTTGAGATCTTTGATAAAGAGTGAATCGACCTCATTACATCATCACAATTCATATTGATTTTGATTCATTTTATACATATGATGTATTTCAAGTCTCTTTCCATATTAATTCAAAGAAGAATTTAATTCATACTTCTAATAGGATATGCTCGCTTTTTTCCATATGAATAATATTTTAAGTTCATGATAGTTTCTACATATTATTCGCTTGATTCATGGAATTAGATATTTTTTATTTTTCATGTTGTATTAGATGTTTCTATTGAGATTTCAGCTATCAGAATCAGCGCTATAAGTTATTTCCCTATTAAATCAGATAAAATTTTATTCATATTCCTATTAGGATATGTTCACTTTTCTTCCATATTAATATTTCAAGTTAACGGATAGTGCATGTATATTATCCATTTTAATTCATTGAATTTGATATTATTTTTATTTTTCACGTGATGTTTAGTGTTTTTATCGATGTTTTGACTATATAAAATATGAGATTTTCTTTTATAAATAAATATCATATCAAAGTCTCTAAATAATGTGACAAGTCCTTTTCATCTATTATGATCCTTATTAATAAATATGACATATTTTTAATCAGAATTACGAATTACTATAAAAATATTTAAAACAACCCAATAGAGTAAAATTGTTAAAGAAAATTATTCTTCTAGTTTGTTGAAGATCCTTTCATTTTGATTCAAAATTATCAAAATTTAAAAAGATACATCATGAAGATTCTTACAATTTAAATTGATAAGTGTTATATTTCTACTGATACATTAGATAAGAACTTGTTGCCAATAAGATTTTAGGTTTGAAATCTATACGTTATTGTTTGATAATTGTTATATGTATCGGATACATTTAGTATGAATTCGAATTTACATATCATGCCTGAAAGATTAGTGCATGATACATTATTATTAATGTATCGTATTTTATTTAGAAAATACTATATTTTATTTTATTTTTAGAAAGACATTATATCTGTAATTGCTCCAAATAGTATGTTTTTGGTGTGTGATACATAATATATAGTTTATGTATCATATACATTTATATTGAACATGATAAACACTAATTGAAGATTCAAAAACATTAGAGTTATGTATTAATATCTTAAAATTGAACATGATACATTAAATAAAACAAAGGTTATTGTACCAGTGATGTATCGAATCAGGATAAAACTAATTTAATAATCAAAAGAGGCGAGATACATCGAAAGTAAGTCCAAAAAATTGAAAGATCGAACCAGCAGAATGAAGTGTATCAAGATCGCCATTAGAAATTCCTGAAACCATTCCAAATACACTCAAAGATGAACTCTATGCATTAGCAATGTTTTTCCACCTCTGCTCCATTAAGAGACTGGGAGTAAAAGATACAGTAATTCTTTTAAATGATTTTTTGAAAAAAAATAAAAAATTGAAAACTGAAGGGTTGAAATAAATCTACTTCGTGATAACTTGAAATCATTAATTGGAAAGAGAAAAAATTAAAATTAAAAAATTGATTAATGAAAGTAACTATGGAGAGATTTGTGGAGTGAAAAAAGAAAGGAAAATCATGGGTAAGAGATTATAAATTAATGTAATTACAAAGTATCTTAATATAGTTGATACATAATGATAAAAAAGAGTAACTATGCTCAATATAAATTGATAATCTATAAAATCTGACAAATATTTATATTTGATACTAAATGTCCACTAGTTGAGCATTATATAAAAATTGTCCAACTCTTGAACATGATACAAATAATGGATTACAGTTAAATTAGTAACAATGTATCCTATGTGTATATGATATATTTTAGTAAATTTTGTGTATCGTATACACACTCTAGTAATGCAGATTTTGAATAATACAACAATAAATATTATTTTTGTATCAACAACTTCACATAATTACAACAACTCCATAGATGATACAAAAATACTCGCTGCTGTTAGAACATTATTTTTGTAATTTATCATAATTTGAAAAGAAAACATTACACATTAATTTAATAAAAATAAAAATAACCAGATACATTAAAAATTTGAAGGCACATATATCAAAAAATGAATAAGAAAAATCAAAAAAAAAAATTCAACAATCTGATATGCTTCTCTTTAACCTTCTCAACATATCGATAATATACCATATGTTGCTGCATTTGTGGTAGTACACTGGATGCAATAAGAACCTTGTCAATACATTGTCATAGCAAGTCTACCATCACCGACATTTTGGAGGAGGAAGAGATAGACCCCAAAATCTCATATTAGTATTAGAAGAATTTAGTAGATTAACCCCAATACTAAATAAAGAGGGTTGTCCCATATGTATTAGGAAAAAATTCTGAAAAAAATAGAAGAAGACGACAATGGAGAAGACAAAACCCTACCTATTCACATGTTTGAAATTGATTGACTTGAGAGAAAGAGAATCCTTTTGAAAATCAAACTAATTTGAAAATTGAATCCTTTTGAAAATCAAATTAATTTGAAAATTGAATCCTTTTGAAAATCAAATTAATTCGAAAATTTTAACTGCTAAGAATGTGGAGTGAATTTAGGGAGAGAAAAAAGGAGAGAAAAGGGAATAATAACGTGGATTTTGACTGATGATTCTTATGTATCTGAAAATTTTATGATTATGAGAAATAAGAAATTTATGAAATATTTCAAAAAGATAGGAAAAAATAGAGAATAAGATAAGTAAAGTTGTGGTATATAAGTAATTTATCCATAAAAAAATTTGCAAAATCGTTTTAACATTGGTAGCCCAGTAACCTAATATCAATAAACCAATAGTGTTTTTTTGCTTCGATTTATTGTTTAAATCGATATTTGCACACCCTAAGTGACTTGCCTTATTTTTAAGACTATAAAACCTCTTTGCCTTCTTTTGGAAAGTTATTTGAAGATGTTTCGGACAAAAATTACATAATTAGACGTACGTCACTATTATATATATATATTTGCTACCAGATACACAAAAATAAGAAGAGAACCGATGAATAAATTTGTCTTGTGCCTCCTCTACTCCTTGTGAGATTAGATTAGACTAGATAGTTCAACTTTAGGTTTGTCAGATTTATTTGAAACTCTCGTCTTCTCTATAAAGTAGTGAATCACTCATCTCTTCTCCTCAATTCTCATTTTACAATCCTTCTGTTTGATTATTAATACATCCCTACTAATTTTACCGTGTTTATTTGTCACTTCTTCTATATTGTAGCAAATTACAAACTTTGAGATACATAGTATTTTAAAAATTAAAATTCTTTCCAATTACTCCTCTTCAAAGTCTATTTCTTATAAGTACATTACATATATAATGTCAAAACTTCAAAACGATCACAAGTATTAAATTGGATGTAAAAAGACCAAATATCGAAAAGACACTATCATCATTCATCATGAAGTGAGAAAATGCAATACCATTGAATGAGTGATAGATAGACATCAAATAGCTCAAACACAAATATATTAATATTAAGACACGTCTCAGAAATACATAATACAAAACATCACACAATTTAAGCAGTAGACATATTTGGGAGTGGCCTCCAGAGACCCCCCCAAAGCAGATAAAACACAATCAAACGTCAATGATTAAACTCACACAATAGAAAAGTAAAAGAAGCATGAAACCCCATTAGATTCACGCACAAACTCCTTTGCAATGTCCAACGGAAAGGAGGTTCAAATGCGTTTGGAAATGGGCATCTCCAAAATGTAGACAACCGTATCTCCCTCCCAGTGTGGGAATGGTGAAGGAGATCAACAAGGTGGCATCAGACGAAAAACATTACGTTCTCCAAATCAGAGTGCAAATTATAAAATTTTTGTTGAAATGAGGCAGTTGGAGAAGATGAAGTTGCAGAGCTAGGAGAGTTCATCTCCATAAGCACCTCTTGAAACATCCGTCCCCTATAAGCAACAAGGTCTGCATAGTAAACTGGTGGAACAAGTGATACAGGTTTAGTGCACCGCGCAAAAGTGAAACACATGTTGTATATAAGCTTTTGTAAGCTGTCAGAATTGAAACCATTATCATCCCATAGAACATGATAGTGAGTTGGCTTGCTGGTACCCAACCCTCCAAAGTGGCTGCAAAGATAGAAGTCAAAATCAGAGGGATGAACAATTATTGTATCCACAACAGTACCAGGAGGCACATTGGCAGGGCCACCCTCAGGAAATAGCCGTGTATGGTGTCTCTTCTGAGCCACAACAAGAGTGATTGCTGGTTGATAGTTACTGTCGTATATAGCCTTCGCCAAATCAAGCAACTCTTCGTTGAGTACCATATCAAACTGACCCTCACTCACACCATCACGGAAAACAACAATTTTGTTTGGTTTAACAGAGTTGACTTTCACATAAGCATCAACTAGGTCTCTACACATTTTTCCAAACTCTAGAATCTTCTCAGTCCTGTGAACCTGAGGACAAACTCTAGCAGCATATCTATTAGCAGCTGGCCAGTTGACGGTGGCAACAACGGCTGCTATGGATGGACATGTCACATTCTTTGCAGCAGGATGATTAACATCAGCTCCAATGAACATGACATTGTCTTCTCTTCCAAAATTAGGGAGTCTATCCATAAGTTCCATATTGCTGCCCCCAAGTTTTGCATTGATCTTCATACACAGGTTTGCAAGATATTGATCCTGTCCCTTGTTGGCATTAGTAGACAAGCAACACTGGGTTACTACGCCAATTTGTGTCTCAGATACCCATTTAAGATATTTGTACCCATTATGCTTTGATGTCATAACACAAACTATCATTTGAAGGTCACCATTGATTTCCCGTTTAGCTGCATTAACCACACCATCGAGAAGTTCATGAACCTTGCCAACTTCAGAGAGTTCATGCATGTCAGTGAAATGTACTACAGCAGGTTCTTCCATATTAATACTCAATTTTCTGCACCGATCTTTCAATCTGAAGACAAATTCTTCAACTCGTAGCCTAAAGAAGGGTTTGCGATCCTGAGCGCTAAAATCTATCAAAGCCCATCGCTGAAGCGCCTTGCCTTCCACCACAGATTTCCCAACAAGGTTCCACTGGCATTTATCATTCACAGGAAGTCGATTTTGACCGCCTAGCTTCAAATCAGGGGGAGGAAGAATACGACCCGGAACACGGGTCATGTTCCTATCAACTCCAATATCAAAATTACGGGTGACAGCCCTGCAATAATCAATTGAAACTTAGAAGGAAAAATGAAAGTCTGTAACAAAAAATGCTAAAAACTTATATCAGTATATCTACCAACAAATTCATGATGCAAACAACAATACATTCCATAAATGGAGTTTAAGGAAGGTGGAGTCGTACACAGACCTAACACCACTATCTCGTGGAGGTAGAGAGGCTGTCTACGAAAGACTCTCGACTCAAATGACAACAACATCAAGAAGAACAAGCCCTTAAAATCTGGAAGAGACACAACTATAGCAAGACAGACATAGGAAGAGCCCAAAAGGCAGCTTACCATAAAATACCATTCGAATTCTAATGATAATGTCTAACAGAGAAGAGATTGCTGAGTAGAAAACTTTGAAATTTCCAGAGAAGATAGCACAAGTATAACAGAAAATATATCACATCCACAATCAATTCCATAACACACATGAAAGACAATAAAATCACAAACAGAAACAAACCTCCTGATATTTCACATAAAATCTAGCTTTTTATGTTTTCTTCTCTTTCGATTGTAGATGCAAGTTATCTCTCTAGTTCCACAAAACCCCAAAAATCTTTCATTTAAAAATAAACAAACCCCACAAATTGATCAACCAAAATCATTCATACTAAGGCAGCATAGACTGATTCATCAGCTTAAAAACTCAAATCCACCAATAACTGACACATGTATCAAAAACCACATACTTCTTGTCAAAAAGAAGAAATTCAAGAGGAAACAACAAAATCTCAGATGAATAACACAAAATTTAAGGAATTCACATACCCGCACGGCCCATCTCCAGCCCGTACCATTTCACAAATTGCCTGCCTTCTATCTTGGGGTCGAGCTAGTGATATGTTCTTCAGAAACAAGGCAGTATCTTTATCCAAATCCTCCTTGGGATACCGTTGTCCCTCAACCAAGACACAGAATTCCATCGGGACATAGTTTTTCTTATTACCTTTTCCAATATCCAATGAAGGAAAATCCTTGAACTGAATCTCGCGCTGATATTTATCCCTGAAGTAGTCAACAAGAAGAACATCCCTCGGGGGATTTATGCCTTCGGGATCTTCAAGGGGAAAAGTAATTTCACGAGTCTTGCAGTCAGTTAGCTGCTTAATAAGAAACTTCTGGCTTGTACGACGGTGAATTACCCTGACTTTCAAACCAACCAATGCACCCTTTGCAGCTCGAATGTTGTTCCTGAAGGTATTTTCGTTAGATTCTCCTAAATATTCCTTCAGAAAGTCTAGCACTGGCATTGGTTTCCGGAGTGCCAAGACCGAGTAATCTAAGCACAACGCAAGCCCTCCTTTTGTAGGCTTTAGGCTCTGTTGAAAACCTCTATATGCAGCAACACCAAAACGAAAGTCATGGTCGGGCAGGTGCTCATTAGAGTAGAAACAACGACCTACAGAAGTCCTGCACCTAGTAGGATTTTCTTTCATAACCAACTCCATTCCTTGTAGTATATCACGAGGAATATGCGATAGGCTTCCACTCAAATATTCTTTCAACTTGCAAAGTTTTAATTCAGCAACAAGCTTGATGGTAATGTCATAAGAGCGTAACCTAGCATCTTCCCCGTCAGACCAGTTCACAGCAAAACACCCAGTAGGAAGTTGAACAGCACTGAAAATGTTCTTCTTACCGTCATATGCAGTTTTATCTAGGGGAAATCGTGTAGGGTAATCCGCACACAGCTTTTCTCTTATCATATGGAGAACAGACTTGTTTGTTAGCTTCTTCACAGGCCGATTCCCATCAGCCCTCTGTTGAATATCCACATCATAATGCATAATGGTAGACTGGGGATTAAATCTAACAGGAAAATGATTAGCAAGCAGCGCAATTGACTTGACAGCAATTTTTCCAGTATCAGGTCGTGCAATAGGTACACGTTTTTCCTTGGAACTTTCTTGTCGAGATGATGGACTCTGATCTGTAATTTTCAGGGACCCCAGATCAACTTGAACAGGATCTGCCCACAAAAATACAGCGCATTTTAACATTGGTGTACTTGTGCACCAATAAAATGAAAGAACACGCAACGTAGGAATAAATCATTTATGACATAATATGTTATTTGCAGAAAACTAAAGATACATTTATTGGACCCTAAACTTGGATTCAAATTTTAACTTTGACCTCCAACTTTCCTAATGCAAAAATCGACACTTTAACTATCCAACTTTTAGATAAATAAACACATGAATCCTATATGGAACAATACACGTAGGACAAAAAATGACATGTAGGATGACATGTGGGACATGTGTGTCAATTTGTTCAACTTTATACAAGTTTAAATGTCTGTTTGTGCATATCCAAAGTTGAAGGGCATAAATGTAATTTGAAGCCAAGTTAAAGGGCACATTTATGTATTATGCCAAACTTGTGAGCTAGAAAGAACAATAGTCAAACCACCACAACTAACGGATTTCGAACTTTTGTTGGTTATATCAAATCCCCAACACATTAGTAACACAAGAAGAAGCCTCAAAACTGATGAGTACTTATTAAAACAGTATGACCAATGTAGCTGAAGAACAAAGCCAAATACAAACCAATCAAATACCATTATTTTAAATAGTTCAGTTCTTTTCTAGATGAAAGCAGATATCAAGATTCTCCAAAGTAAGAGGGTGAAGAAAAAAAGATAATCCAGGTCTGCTCCATAATAAGCACTTGTAGATGAAAAATAATTATTTTAAAACTGAAACAAAACAAAATAAGATAATATGTATATATATGTGAATAAGTGTGTGTATATATATAAACACACACGCACACATTATCGTTATTCGTTCATTTATCCATTCATTATTCATATTCACAGTGGAAAGCTCCAAAGTGCAAAGTTAACTCGATGCTAAATCATAATATTATAGAACACCTGATTAGTTAAATATTACTGAATAGTAATGATATCATATTATATTCAATTATATATACTAAATGCTAAAGTTGCGAAGGTGTTAAGTCAAAAATTGAATTATGAATATTGTTTAACAACATCAATATTGTGATCTTCTTGTACTTTTATGTTTTGCACTTTGTATAATCTTTTATAACAAACTTAATATAGTATTCTTTTTGTTCTTTAATTTAAAGAACAACTAGTTTTTCGAGGATAAAGAACAATTATTATTTTTCAACCTTTGATATTCTTTGAATTGGAAGAAGAAGAAGCATCTCTACCATCATCATATTTATTAATAAGCTTTTAATAGATCTTGAATAACCTCTATCTAAGTGAATGATTTATCAGCTTTTTTTTCAATTAGAGTCTATAAGATGGGATCATTATAATTGTAGAACCAATTAGATAGAAAATAGAACCTTCTTTAAAAAAAATAACCTTCTCAAAATTAGATTATCCTTTTCATCATATATTTCAAATGATGAAGCACTTATTTGATTTATGATTTAATGTGACTCAATAAAAAAACTATTGATTTTTTATTGGTTAGGGAAAAAATGGGCAAGAAATCGAAATTATGCATTTATTATGTATTTATACTATATTGCTAGTATTATAAAAGTTTAAAGAAGAATGTGTATGTTTTATTCCATATTGAAAGTTTGTTAATTAGTAATCAAATCTCAAAATTAATAGTTTTAAAAAAAATGGGTCGGAAAAGGGAAATGAGAAATAATTATAATTATAATATGGTAAATCAAACCCTCGCAATAAAGTCGGAGTTGGAGTAGTTAACCAACTAAGCTACTAATTTACTATAGATTGCTCAAAGAGGAATCAATTCTAAACATTAGAATGCGCCCCTCATTTGGTATTTCTTAATATACTTTTAAAGATTTCATTCTAAGTTGCATTCTATTACTCACTAAACTGGCATGTTTTTTCCATAAAACTTTATTTTTCTAATGAATTAATAAAAATAAGGTGAGCCACACGTGTGCTAAAACTACTACTCCCTTTGTCCCTTTTGATCGGGCATGTTACGATTTTCAACGATCAATTTAATTTATTATTAAAATTAATTTAAACTACATTAATATGATATTTTAAAATAGAAGTTAATATATTCAAAATTATACTAAATTTTAAAAAAATTGCATATCCATATATTAACTTGCAGTAGATAATAGTATAAAACAAAGAAAATAGATTACAATAATAATAACAAGAAAACAAGGTTGAGTTAATACCAGAAGATTGAGGAGGAGAACGATCCACAACCTGCTGCTGATTTCCACCACCATGCTGCTGACTCCTCTGCGGCGGTGGCCGGGCCCAAGCATTAGCAACTCCACCACCACTACCCTGTTGCTGCGGTGGTGGTCGGGCCCAAGTAGTGTTTGGAACGCCACTACCCTGCTGTTGTGGCCGTGGCCAAGCGCTACCACCACCACGTTGAACCGGTTGGTTTACCCAAGTACCACCACGACCCGGATTCTGATTAACCGGATAATTTTGACCCGGTTGATTTTGCGGAGCCCCACCACGAATCTGGTATTGACCCGATCCCCTCGGCTGATTCCCCCATTGCTGTGGAGGCTGACCCATTTGGGACCCACCCCTTCCACCTCCGATCTGAGGCTCACCCCTTCCACCACCACGGCCTTGTCCTCGACCACGGTTACCTCCACCTCTGCCGGCGTTATCATGACCGCCACCACGTCGGTAGTTCCCACGATCCATTTTGTAACTTGAGAGAGAAAAAGTAAAGTAGCAAATGTAAAATAATTTTAGTTATAACTTGAGAGTGAAGTACGAGAATCTAGTTGTTAAGCTTATAAATAAAAAACGAAGACCATAAAAAGAGTACACGCTAAGAAAAGTTGAATGACGAAAAAGGGCTCTACTTAGGAATAAATAAATCGAAAAGAAAGGAGTAAATGGTAAAGACGTGACTAAGTGGGGTCTTGTGGAAGTAAAGAATAATCTTGATTATTCCAGAAGGATCGATGAAATTAGCAAAAGTATATTGGAATATAATAAGAAAGTGAGAGGAAATGACGGAAAAATTAATGCCATTCACCTTTTAATCCTATGTCACTTAAATCATAAGAACATGGACGACAAATAAGGAGAATAAATTTTGTGCTTTTTGCTTATAACAATCGAAATCATAATTAATTAAGGTAATTTATTTTTTGTTTTATTTTGAAAATAAAAAAATGTAATATTTTTCACTCAAATACATATAGGATGACAATCCTATTTATTTTATTCACAGAATGATTGGGTAAAGGGTAGTTTGGGTATTTGATTAAGTGGATGAAGTAGTGAGCAAGGGAAACAAGTTTATTGGTGGAAGAGATACAACTACTACGTACTAGACTTGACACTTGTCGTTGACTGGTTGAACAAGCTGTAAGGATAATTAAGAGTGTTTTAATTAACTTTTAATATTTCATTAAAATTTCTATAATTCAAAATTAGAGGGATCAAAAGCACAAAACTCAATTATCTAAAGGTTGATCGTTGATGTATTAATTCTTTCTAAGCACTTCTCTTCAAAAATTTATTTCAAAAATATGCTTTTATATATAATGTCAAAACTTCAAAATATCGCAAATGTTAATGGATATTACACTATATTAAATTATATATACTTGATTTATTCATTTTTTGACTTTGCAATTTGCATTTTTTTTACGGAGGTAAAAAAAGAATAAATTAATAAAGTGCAAAAAGACAAAACATGTAATGAAAAATATAAAAGCTTCCAAAATTATTTAACTTGTACTTTTATTTACTTTGGCTAAATATGATATAAAAGTTTTAAATACCTGATTTATTATTTTAATTGTTTGTCCTCGCTGATTTTGATTTTTTTATTGTTTGACATAAAGTAAAAATTCTTCTAATTACATAGAGTTGATGGGTGAGCGGAACATTGCAATTAAGATCATACCATATTTATTTTTCATTTATACAGAGAATTATTTAATCATTATTTTATTCTTTTATTGATGGGTGACTATTTATAGAACGTAAAATTGCAATAAAAATCATATCATATTTATTTTTCATTCATAAAGAGAAATGTTTAATCATTAATTTTTTTTATTTTCTCAATAGATTTTATGTGCTTTTGACGATGTGATAACTTTTATATTTAGAGTTCAAATTTAAATTTTTTAATTAAGATTAAGTTATTTCATTTTTGTATCATAAGTTATATTGATTTTAGTTCATATTCTGAATAAGATATATTTCAAATTTCTTTCCCTATCAATTTGGACAAAACTTTTACTCATATCCGTTGATATGTTCCTTTTTCGTTCACATTAATAATTATATTTCAAGTTAAATGAGGGTGTTGGTGTATTGTTTGCATTGATTTCGTGTAATTCAATATTTTTAAAAAATTTCACATAATATTTGATGTTTATATCAAGATTTTAATCATCTAAACATGTATTTTTACATCTTTCTATATTAATTCGAGTTAGAATTTTATTCATATTCCTCCTATAAGGATATATTTACTTTTCTTTTACAGTAATTATATTTCAAGTCCATGATAATATGTGTATATCATCCGTTTTGTCCCATTGAATTTGTTTTTATTTTTATTTTCACGCGGTGTTTAGACACTTAATGAGGCTTTGACTATCTGAATCTGTGTTATGAGATTTATTTTCATATCTCAAATTCGAGATTTATAGATAAGGATGAAGAAGTCTTATCCATCTAATACGATCTTATTAATTGATTTTACATCATGAACTTAGAAATTTAGAAATCAAAATGTATATAAAAATATAAATAATATACAAATGATAAATGCTACAGAACTATTTGGGTTGATATATATATATAAATTGTATATTATATCTAAGAACGACGAATATATATGTTATTTGATATACAAATAAAATGTATATAAATCTCAAAAATTTGTATACAACATAATGAAAAAATTATTATACAACTCACGAAATAATATTAAAGCACATATTAACATAGATTGTGCAATATTTTGAAATTTTTGAGTTAGGCACAAATAAAAAGATGGTGCTTCATCATTTGTGAATATACATTTATATATCTCGGGTAATCTCTTTGTTAGAGTTTGTTCAACGATAAACTTGCATACAACGTTATCTATTAAAAAACTAAGATTGAATAGAGATAGATGAAAATAATTAAAACAAAAATATATAGCAAAAATATATATTATACTAATGTATAATCTAAAAATTCAATTGAAAACTGTCAAAATTAGTTACCTGATATTGAGGAACACCAAATTTAGAAGGAGAATATCAATATTCAAAATTTCTTTAGTAAATTTTGTATATAGCATTATATATAGTATTATTATCAAGTTATGGCATTAGAGTTTCAATTTCATTTTGTAGCATTTAATATCTCACTCTATAGCATTTTATTAGTAATTATATTGTTAACTATAATTTATTAAAAAGAGTTGTTATTGAAAATTAATTAAAAATTAAGTAGATAAAGTGATAATGAGTAATTAATTTTAATGATTAAGAATTTATGACAATATAAATTAAGTGACTTTTGCCAGTTATAATTACTGCATTTATTCAATGTTGCACCGCCTGAGAATTTGAAGAGTTTAACTTTTTATTCAGTTAAATTAAAGGTAGATAAATTATTAGCATTATTTTTGTTTCTTTATTAAGCAGGTATCACGTTTTTTAATATGAATAGTAGCACTTTTTAGAGAGTTTAATTAAAGTTAAATATATGATTAACACATTTTTAGAAATATTAAACATTTTCAATTATCATCATTGCCTTAAATATCTCTAGTTAGTTAAAATAATATTATTTCAAGATAATAACAAATATTTTTGGATTTTCAGAATACTTTCAGATTGTTATTTTCAAACATATTTGGATCAACGTTACAAGTAGTCTTTTTTCCAAAATTTCATGATTATTTTCAGATTGCTTTCAACGTGTATGTCATTTTAAAAAAAAATCAAGAATATATACACAGCTGCATATTTCACTCTTTTTTTTAGTACCCTGATAAATTTAGGCATACAATATATGTGTGTATTTAAATTATGTGTAAATTAGGTATATAGCATTTTATATAGTAATATTCTCAAGTTATAGCATTAGAGTTTGAATTTCAGTGTATAACATTTAATATTTCAATCTATAGCATTTTATTAATAAATAAAATGTTAATTATAATTTATTAAAAAGAATTGTTATTAACAATTAATAAAAAAAAGGATAAATTAACAATGGATAATTAATACCTAATTAACAAACGGATAAACTAATAATGGAAAATGAGATATTTTATTAATTACATTAAATGTAGTTAGCACATTTTGAAACTGTACACTAGCACGTTTTAAGGAATTTTAATTAAAAATTAATATTAGATTAACATGTTTTTAGGGATAACAAAAATTTTCAAATTAGCATCATTGCCTTAAATATCTCTAGTTAGTTTAAATGATATTATTATTTTTTTATTTAATTCCTTAAAAAATTCTACCATATTTTAACGATTATTTTCAATTTTTTTTTCAGATTGGCATTTTGAAATCTATTTGCATCATCGTTACAATTCATCTTTTTTCCAAATTTTCACGATTATTTTCAGATTGGCATCAACGAAAAAGTCATTTTTTCTCAAAATTTCACGATTATTTTCAGATCTGCATATTTCAGTTCGTTTTTTTAGTAACCTGATAAATTTTGGCGTTTGAAACAATTTGATTTGATGTGATGAAGAACATTATGTCAATATTAATTAAAAATGATGGAAAGTGGAATTCATCATGTTGGTTTTTAATTATGATTTGTTTCTTTTAATTGTGATTTGTTTATTTTAATTAATTTGATGTTTTTTACATGTAGAACAGTGTTAGATTTTTTTAATAACTGTATTATCTGAAAACAGTTTGTATATTATTATTTTTTTGAATGAAATAGTTATGTTACGTATAGCGTATTTGAAGTTTTGAGTTTGTATTATTAGTGTATGAAAAGTATACGAAACGTGTATCAAATGTTTATGAAAGTCCTTTTAAAAAAAAAGAATATTCTAGTTTCTATAAAAATTAGAATATATGTTTTTGTATTAATTTTTTATTGAAATTATATTGTGTTTATTTAATTGGAGTAGTTTGTAGGACAGTGAATGGTATATTAAATGTGTATGAAGTGTGTATGAATTATATAAACTAATTATAAATGGTCATCTTCTTCCAAAAGTTTTCCAATTTAAACTTGTGGTAAAAAATTGACTTGGGGACTTTGTCAAACTCTCCAAAATATTCTGCAATTAATCTATTTGGAACAGATGGATCAAACAAAATCAGAAATTGGTCCAGATTTTAGATCGGTTACAACGATCAACTCTTTTAAGTCAAAACGTAACTCTGTACCATTTACATTGATAATGAACATGTCATCCCTGTCAGTTTCAGATTCAAGAAGAAAAGTATGACGCAACAATTGACATTGGATTTTTATGTTATGTAAATCATAAAAAAATTCAAATGGAATTTCTTGAAAAAATTGCTGAAACTTATCTTGACCGAGGAAGGTCAACAAATCAGCAAACAAAATCATGTTGATACAGAAAGATAAATGTGTTTGAACCTTCTTCTCCTATAAAATTTGTAAACTAAATTATTACTTTTTATATACTATAAAATTCCATAGAAAAAATCATATATACAATTCTATATTAAATTGACATTCAATTAATTCATACACAAATCATACAAATTATATACAAAATTCATACATATTCGATGGACATTTAATTCAATTCATACAGAAATCATACAAATTATATGCCTCAGTTCATACACAATTCATACAATATTAATACATATACGATTTAAAAAAAAAACTAATATGTGACTTTAAAGCTACATACTAATCTCATTTAGTATGAATATGTCAATTCATACATCAAAATCAAAAAATAAAATATATAGTTGCAATACTTATTATAATAGTCAAAATTATAGGATACACAACATTAATACATCATTCATACACATATATTTAACTGGACAAGAATATTATTTCATACATATATGATACAAAGGTAATACATAATGCATACACTCCTGTATCGATAATGACCAATTATTTCATACACAAAATCATACAAAACTAATACATTTATTATGTATCAAATTATATACTGATATATTCAAATTATATCATATACAAAACATACAACATTAAATCATTCAATATTCATATTTAATTATAATATAAAATATTAAAAACTCAACTCATACATAAATCATACAAATTTCATATAGTATACTATTGACAAATAAAAACAAAAATTAAATACACTAACACAATACATTGTAATCCAAATTTGAAATAATCTTTTTACTGACTTTATCAACTTTTTTGGGTTTATTTGTAGCTTGTATCCCTGATGTTTTTTTTGAAAACTTTCTTGTTGATCGATCACTTTCAATGCCTCTTTGATTTTGTTTTTTTCCATCTTCGAATTAACTGAACTACACTTCTCTTTTCCCTTTGATTTCTGCGCTTGAGTTTGTGACAATATATTAAATGAAGGAACATGAAAGTCATCAGTCTCATCGATCAATCTTTTACTTTTACTTTTACTTGGGGTTTCACTACCTTTCCTAGACATTCTGTATGAACTAAATGGGGAACTGATCTAAGAGGGATGTTTGGATTTTGGGTAAACTGATCTGAGAGGGATAATGGGGAAGATGAGTGAGGCGAGATTTGGGTAAGAATAAAAAATCTTTGCGTGTTGGAAAGAGATGATGAGTGAGGCAGGATTTGGGAAAGATCAAAATATCTTCGCGTGTTGGAGAGATGGAGTGTATTGGGGAAAGATGTCTATGTATGTATTTGTTGAGATGGGGGTGGATAGTTATTGCGCAACCGTATAATAGGGAATTAACTAAAATCAAATCCCTATTATTTATATTTTGTTTTTTAAAAGGTAACTATATAATGTAAAATTTAATTAATAATAAATTATTATTTATATTAAAAGCTTTAAAAGGTGATAAAGAGAGAAAAAAAATCATGTTTTAATTTGATTTAAACTAATTTGAGCATTTTAAGGAAACTGAATAATTTAAGTTTTTTGAATCCCTTAACATGTGCTAATTCGTTAATTATCCATTATTAATCAAATTTATTCAAATCCCACAATTAGTGCTGGTTACCAATTTATACATAAACGTTTTTTTCTTTTTATTTTATCTAAAAAAATAAAAATAAAAAGTTAGTTGTAAAAAAATAAAATTAAATATTTAAAATATTAATTACTATTTAAATAATTACTTATAATTATTTTTAATTAATATATTCTTAATTGATATGCTATAACTCGATAATAATCTGCTATAAGTAATTTATTTTTAAAAAGTATGTTTATAACTTGATATATATACCCTTAAATGTGTATAGGTGTTATTTTTATTTTTTATATATGTTTTGATATAATTTTGAATTGAAAATGTATTGTGTTTGTTTAATTTGAGTATTGTATAGGACATTGAATGATAAATTAACTGTGTATGAAGTGTGTATGAATTATATGAACTGATTATAAATTTGTGTAGCGTTGAAGTCTGGATTTTTTTTTAATAGTGTATGAAGATTATACGAAACGTGTATCTTTTGTGTATGAAAGTCCATTTATTTTTTTTCAAAATTACAGTATATGTTTCTAATGAAATTATAATATATGTTTTTTATTAATTTTGTATAGCGGGTATACCAAAACTTGAAAGATGGAAGGGGTTTGCTGACGTGAAATCCAAAAGGTCAAAAATCACTTGCATTAAATGTCGTCAAGTTGGACACAATAGAAAGACATGATCAAATTATCCTGTGCAAAAACAATGATTTCGTAATGTTACATTTGTTATTGTGTTGTTTTGAATGTTAGAAACACGTTTTGTTTTATTGAGTGCAGTTGTTATCATTGACATTTATAAAATTTGATTTGGTAAAAAATTATCATATATATATCATTTGTTTCTGTTACATATGTCAAAGTTCAATATGACATTCATAATTCATACAATGTTTACATTATAAATATACATTGAACTATACTGTCATTCATAAAATGTTCATATAATATTCATACAATGTTCATACAGTATTCATAATGTTTATATATGTATCATTTGTTTCTGTTACATGTATTCAAGTTAAATATTTATAATTCATACAATGTTTATACTTATATATATATATATATATATATATATTATATATAATATATATAGATATATGTGTGTTAAACTTTAATGTCATTCATAAAATGTTCATATAGTATTCGTACAATGTTCATATATATACCATTTGTTTCTGTTATATATATCAAAGTTTAATATGACATTTATAATTTATACAATATTTATACATTTTTCATACATGTTCATATATTTTTGCATATTGCAATCGAAATTTTATACAAAAATCATACACATTTAATAAAGTGCAAATTTTCATTCAAGCATACTACCATTAAATACAACAATTAATATATTATGATATATATAGTTAAATATATTTTATACAAAATGCAGACATGAGTGTTACAAGATCTCTACTGCTGAATTTTCGTGACAAGTCAAAATCATCTCTTAGTTTCACACACCAACAAGAGAAGAAGAAGAAGAAATTGATGAACTATGTGATTCTTCACTCACTTCGTCTTGTTTATCATTAACAACCGGTTCTCCAATCATGTCCGGGACATAATTTTTTACTTTCCTCCTCTTGTAACATTTTTTTTCGATTGCTTTCACCGTTGACACTACTTTCCTTTTAGAAGGACTAGACCTTACTAGTTCATCATTCGACTTTTTCTCTAATTCCATCGCAGCTGTATAGCCTGAGATTTGCGATTGAATTTGAGTTATACATAGATCAAAAGATGGTATTTCAACCATGAAGTTACCGATATAGTTTGTACCTCTTGTGAATCTCATTAGGATATTTGGTTTATACATTGTACTCAACAACCCAAATCTTAAAATTTTATAGACAAATAAATATTAAAGAATTTGACATAAACAAATATAAAACTTGAAGAAACCTGCATTATCTATACAACATAAATTTCTCCAAAAATCAAGCAACAACATATAAAAATTAAATAATTTGACAAAAGAATCAGAGAAAAAATAAAAACTTTAAGAAATAAACATGTTTAATGATCTATACAACATGATTTTTTTCGAAAATCATGCAATATTGCGAATTTGATGGTCGAAAAATAAAAAATCTGATTTTGTGGAAGATTGATAGAGATGTAGTTGAATAAGAATTTTAAGCTTAATCTAATTTTGGAAAATAAGTTTAAATCTTGAAAGGGTTTCTATCTTTAATTAATTAATAGAGAAAGAAACATGTGATGCCTTTAATTGATTAATAGAGAGAGAAGCGTGAAAAAAGGCGTGCAAAATTAATAGGAAAATTAACATTCCACACACATTTAAGAGGATAAATATCAAGTTGTAATCATACTCTTTAAAAATAAATTACTTATAACATATTATTATCATCTTACAGCACATCAATTAATAATATATTAATTAAAAAAGTATTTAAATATACTATTGATATCATATTATATCAAGTTATAGCATATTAACTAATAATATAATAATAAAAAGAATTATTTTATTATTTAACTAATAATTATTATGTTTAAATAATCAGTTTCATTTATTCATTACCTTTATCAACAAAACCTTTTAAATTATTACAGATTAGTCAAGTTACTTTTAAAGTTTTAAATATAAATAATAAATTATTAAATATTAATCAATTATCTTTTAATATTTTTAATATAAATAATAAATTATTATTTATTAAATATAATTAAACTCATATTATATAGTTACATTTTAGAAAACAAAATTTAAAATTAGGAATTTAATTTTAATTAATTCATATTATATAGTTACCCATAATTACTCAACCCCTTATCAATCAATACTCTTTTATCTTCCCCAAATGCACTCAACATCTTCCCTATTTACATGCTTCTCTTTCTACCATATTAATTTATTGATCTGTTTGACAAAATTTAGGAATAAGAGAGTTAAGAGAAGAGATAAAACATAAGAAAGAAATGAGAGGTTACATACAAAATTACAAATAGCGTGTGGACCCCTTTTAAAATAACAATTCTAATGAAATTGTAGTTAATTTTATTTTTCATATACTTGATAGAGCAAAACTTTTTCATGTAATCAAGTCGGGATTTTGAATTTTCTCTACGTTTGAAAGAAAATTAGCCATGAAAAAGTTGTCTAGGTTATATTATAACAAGTTACATATTTATAAATATGAATTCATAACTTTTATAAGCAATGTACTTCTACTCTTACTTTTTGACTCGATTTGATCATCAATCGACAGCCAATTACAAAAATTATATCGTCGCGCCCAAGAGACGTGTAGATAAAAATGAAAGAAAGAACAAATAAATTTTTCGACTAACATATCATAAAAGAAAAAGGCATATCTGTATATACATTGAGTAAATCTCTCGTGATAAGGAAAATGATAAAGAAAAGCTATTATAAAATTGTAGAACCTATATGATCAATAGTGAAACTACATTAATTAAAGCATATCGATATCAATCAATACTCTTTTATCTATTACTTCGTATTGATGCATTTTTTTCGACACGCACATGAATTTATTTTTTTATGTTTAACTACTCTTAATCAAATCCAGATAACTTTGCAGGGAATGTCGTGTCAACAAGGCCAATTATACTTAGTAAGACCTGCAAGTCATGTCAACATGCAGGTTCAATGGGAATAGTGCCTGCCATCCACCACCAATCCCACTCATATATATTGTGCAATGTGCATTGGTTTTTGCAACTACCAATTAATTTAATATCTATGATTAAAATTTCGTTATTTGAATTTTTTACAATAAGTGTAATAAGTTGCATATTTTTCATGTTAATTAAATTAAAAGATAATTTTTGAAACAATAAATCAAAGTCCATATGATTTGATTTAAAAAATGCATAAATTCACTTTTGAATTTATCTTGAAAAATTAATTATACGCTTAAATTGTCATAACAATTGACGTCCTATTACATATCTTAACTATTTAAAACTAAACTCTTTTTATCCCCTAAAACTGATGTGGCAAAAAATATGAATAAAAAAAAATCATGTTTGATAGTAAATTAAGTAAAATAAATTTAAAAAAAAAATTCTACTATCACCCTACCCCAACCCCATGCATATTCTTCTTTATCAGAGGCAATCATCGTCTTCTTCTTCCTTCTTTCTTTCTTTCTTTTTCGATCATTTTTTCATACCAATTTCTATCCACCCCCACTATACTTTCACCAGATTCCTCTGCCCCCTACCCCTCATCATATCCTATTTTAATGCTTATTCGATTTCATCATTTTGCTATATTAAATTTTTCTTTTCAGTTTTGTCGGTGGTTGATAAAATTGTTGGTTGAGTTTAAAAAATAAAATATAATGATAAACTTGTTAGTGGTAGTGATATTTGGTAGTGGGATTGTACCTTTTGATGATGATGATGTGATTTTAGTGGTGAGTTCGTTTATAGGTGTTAATTTTTCTTGTAGATCTTTCTTATTTTTGTAGGGATAACGGTGTAAGTATTATTTTGGGTGAATTTGATCGTAGGTGGTGACTATTTTGATTTTCTGGTAAAATATATAGATTTGATAGTAATATGATGACAATGGTAGTAATCTCATAGTAGTGTTCATTAAAGAAGAAACAATTGAGTGATATGGAAAATTTTAGTCAAAATTTAACATGACATGTGATCTTGTAGTGACATGGTATTGATGTGGCACAAGTGCGTTACACCTCCCATTGTGAGAGTGATACTACAGGTCTCATGGATAAAAGAAAATCACTATATAATGAGGTGTGTAATAGGTCACGATATCGATTTAAACGTATATATAATTTTTTGAAATAAGTTCAGATGTGAATTTATACATTTTCCCTAATTTGATTTTTAAACAAAGAAACATGACAAGTAAGATCAAACGAAAAAAAGATTTTCTTATTTTCAGTTTAGGAAAAGCAAATATGAAAATTATTATATCTTTCTATATTTTCATATGGTTGATTAGTCAAATTTATTACCGATTATTTTTTAGATATAATATTTTTACAAATCAAGAGAAATAACTTTCTTGATCAGAGTATAAAATACTCTCTCCATCCATTTTTATTTAACATGTTATGATGTTCAAAAGTCAATTTGATTAATTTTAAAGTTAAATTAGATTAATTTTAAATAAATAAATAGATTTTCAAAAACTATACTTAAATTACTATAATATATATTACTATTTTTTTGCATATAACTATGATGAAAAACTATATTGTAAAATATTAGTCAAAATTCTTATAATTTAATTTAAAACAAAATCATAACAATTAAAAGTGGAGTACATTTCTTTAAATAGCATTTCATTTCATGTTGATTGTCTCGTTCTCCCTCCCAAACATACCCCTCTCAAGCACCGTCCCAATCAAAAAACTTGACCCCCAAACCCTTACCCTACCCCTATCCCATGCCACATCAAACCCGACTAAGGGCCCGTTTGGATGGGCTTAATAAAAGCAGCTTTAAAAAAGTACTTTTGAAAGTGCTGAAACTTATTTTTAAAATAAGCAGTTATGCGTTTGGATAAAAGTGCTGAAGTTGTTATGCCAAACGTGAAAGGGAAAATAGATGAAAGAGATGTTAGGGTTATATGGATAATTTGGAGATTGTATAAAAATATTAAGGGAAAAAACATAAAAATGTGGTCAACTTAAAACAGCTTATAAGCTAAAAAAAAAAAGCACCCCTACCCCAGCTTTTAACTTTTGACTTAAAATAAGTTTTTTTTAACTTAAAATAAGCTGTTTTGAGTATTGCCAAACAGTCAAATAAGTCAAAAACCAGCTTTTAAGTCAGTTTGACCAGCTTTTAAGCTGAGCCAAACAGGCTCTAAGTTGGTCAGATTATTTGATAGTTGAATCAGAAATAAATTATTCATATAGTAATTTTTATATAATTTATGAGTATGATTTAGTAGAAAAATAAGTTATTCATGTATAACTAATTTAACATTTGATTTATAATCTAAAAGCTCGCATAACTATATATATATATATTAAATAGGGCAATTTTTACATATAGCAATAAAAAATTCATATTTATATGCTATGACAAAGTTTGCATAATTGCGCTCCATAACAAACATAGAAACTGTATAATTCGCTATAAATATACAATTGAAGCAAATTGTATAAAATGAAGTGTATAAAACAAGAAAGAGAAAGACACTTGGGCAGATAACTGTATAAAAACGAAGTGTATAAAACGAATTGTATTATTATAAGTGTATAGAACGATTATATACAATTTGAATTTGTATAAGATGAGAAAGAGAGAAAAACAAAAGAGACTTGACAAGGAATGTACAATTGAATCGAATTGTATAAAACGAGAAAGAGAGAAATTAGATACAATTTGAAAATTGAATAAAACAAGAAAGAGAGAAAGGCAAAAGAAACTGGGCAGAGGAGTATTTTTATTGTATAATTATAAGTGTATAGGACGAAAATATATGTACTTGCATGTGTATATACAATTTTCTCACGCTTTATACAAACAGAAACGCAATTTATACATTTCGCTTCTGTTTGTATAAATGAGAAAGGCGAGGGTGGCGAGCGAGATCTGGAAGAGGGGAGAGAGAGGAACAAAAATATATGTATTTATACAATTTTCTCTGCTTTATACAATTAGAAACAATTTTTATACACTTGTATTTGTATAAAAAGTGAGGAAGCGAGCGAGAGATTGGAGGAGAGTGGCGAGCGAGATATTTGGGAGAGAGGCGCCTGGCAATTTTTTGCAAACATTTGCTATGGAGCACAATTAAATTAAACCCTAGCTACTCCATTTATTTTAAGTTATTAGTTTGGTATTACATACAATTTTCCCCTACTAAATAACTAATAAAAAATATAATGAAAATCTACATAAAATAATACTTAATACTCCCTCCGTCCGGAAATGTTTGTCATGTTGCGCTTATCGAAAGTCAATTTGACTAATTTTCAAAGGTAAATTAGATCATATTAATTTGATATTTTAAACAAAAAAATTAGATATTTTAAAACTATATGAAAAGTACTGTAAATTACAATTTTTTGCATATTAATATGATTAAAAAAATGCATTTTAAAATGTAATCAAAGTTTTTATAGTTTGATTCTAAAAATAGAAATCATGACAAATAATACCGGACGGAGAGAGTATATAAGTTCAATCATAACAAACCATATATTATTATACCACCATAATTTTAATGAGGTTCAACGACCCCATCCTTACTTGCTAGGTGTACACTATACCATTCACAATTAGTGTAGTTGGGAGAAAAAAAGTCGAAGGAAGTCTCCCAACAACATTCAACAAGCTTCAAAATTAAATTAAATGAAATTAATGTGAAAATAACAAATAAATGGAGATGCAAGACTTTGAAAGTCAAAGTCTTTTAGGTTCACTTTGATTTTATTTTAAATAATAATAATATTTTCTACTTTACCTTCGACACTAATTACTCCTAATTATTTATTTGTTAAAAAACATACAAAGTTTAAAAACAAATATAAATAACTGAAATACGAAGATACTTACGATTTAAAAAAACAATAATAATGACATTAATTAAGAAAAATGTATGGAAGAAATAAAATAAAGACAAGAGAAGGATGTGTACTCAATAGTGGAATATTTATGTAAGGAGTAAATTAGAAACAATATTCTAGGAAATTCATGGGTTAATTAAAGAAGGATTAAGGAAATGAATAAGAAAATTTCTGTTTTACTTTATTATTTTCTTTCTTTTTAACAGCTCTAACAACTTTTGGAATGGTCCACTAAGAAGTGGAAAATGTGTGAACTTGAATTATTTTTTGACTAAAGAAAGTATGTGGTGGCTGTTTTGTTCCTCTATGTGATATTTCATTAAGTGGATGTTTATTTTTATTTTATCATGTTATCTTATTCTTTTAATTGCCCCATAATTTTGGAGTAGCAAATGATTTAGAAGTTGATCTTGAGCTAACTTTTGTTTCTTAGTTCTCTGAAAATTACAATTTCAAAGTCAAAAACTAAAATTTAGCGTTGTCATGTTTATAATTATATGTTAAATTGTTTCTACTATAAATATAGAGCCTCTTATAAGAGGTTTTAAGTTTTTTTTTTTTAAATTTTTTTTTGAAAGAAATAAGAAAATATATGAAGTTTTTATATATTCGTCACACATTAATAATATAAATGATGTATTAATTTTTTATTGAATCACTAGAAGAAAAAAAAAGGATAGTCTAGGACTAATTTCTGTTGGATTTCTTGGAAATTACTGACAAAATCAAAAGAGGAATTTCTGTTAGCCTTTCTTCATATATTTAGTCATTTCATGAAGAAGAAAAAAGAAGAGGTAGGCCAGGATCTAGACTATACCGGAGTAGTATTTTGTTATTTATTGAATGTATTTTCTTGGAAATGAGTATGGGGTATAATTTGTTTATTTTTACTAGTTTATTATTTAAAAAATAAATTTTCAATTTTAATATTACTTTAAATATATAATTAATTTTTTCATGTTTATTTTTAATTACTTATTAACTTTTTATGGTAAAATGGTCAAAAAAAATGACTATATTAATGATGTATCAAATCAAATACCGCTCTGTTCATATTTAGTTATTCATTTTAGAAAAAACATATATATTAAAGTAACAATATTTAACATAGTGAAGTTACAATTTATTCTTATTAAATATGGTTTTAAAAAAGATGAATTAAAACTTAAAAATTTCAAGAACTTTAAATGAAGGTATAATAGAAAAAAAAAATTGTCTTTTCTTGATTTGTCAAAATAGACAGATAAATAGAAACATGTAAAAGAGTAAATACGAATAAGTAAATATGGACAGTATGACAAATAATGAAAAAGTCAAACAGTAATTTTTAATAGAAGTGTATTATTCATTAATTGTAATAGTCCTAACAACCCTTTTGAAAGTCTAATTTAATCACTATAAAAGGAGCTCTATGTTGTACTTTGCACATATTAACCCTCTCAAACTCTATTTTCAGGCAACAATTCTCACAAAAAATTTAATGGCTAAAACAACTCCAAAGCACACTCAAGTTGTTTCTGGATGGGCAGCTCTTGATTCTTCTGGCAAAATCACACCTTATACATTCAATAGAAGGTAATTATTACATAATATTTAACTCTGTCTAAGTTTCAGAAAGAATGACACATTTTTCATGTTTATGCAGAGAAAATGGTGTAAATGATGTGACAATCAAGATTTTGTACTGTGGAATTTGTCATACTGACCTTCACTATGCCAAGAATGATTGGGGTATCACTATGTATCCTGTTGTTCCAGGGTAATAATCAAATCACAAATAAATTTCCCTGTTTTTTTTTTAATCTACATATATTCTACCATCTCCAGACTTCACTATACTGAATACGTTCTTGTTGTTTGAAATTCTAATTTTTACAATTGTTGTAATATAGGCATGAGATTACAGGGATTGTTGTACAAGTTGGAAGCAATGTGAGCAATTTCAAAACAGGGGATAAAGTAGGAGTTGGGTGCATGTCAGCATCATGCTTACAGTGTGAATCTTGCAAAACCTCTGAAGAAAATTACTGTGACAAAGTTCAGTTCACATACAATGGTGTCTTTTGGGATGGAAGCATCACTTATGGAGGCTACTCCAACATGCTAGTTGCTGATTATAGGTACAATTAATTTACATATCAAAATTGAAGTTTTTGATATCGATATATCATAATTCTTTGAATTTATTTTTTTTAATTTTGAAGGTTTGTGGTTGCTATACCAAATAACCTACCCATGGATAGAGCAGCACCATTGTTATGTGCAGGAGTAACTGTGTTTTGCCCAATGAAAGATAACAACTTGATTGGCTCAGAAAGACAAAACATAGGAGTCATTGGTTTGGGAGGATTAGGACATTTGGCTATCAAATTTGCAAAAGCTTTTGGACATCATGTCACAGTCATAAGCACTTCTTTATCAAAAGAAAAAGAAGCCAAAACCAAATTAGGTGCTGATGATTTCATTGTTAGCTCTAATCCACAACAAATGAAGGTTTGTTATATGTCTGCCTCTTCATTATTTATATCCACACCTTTCTTATCCTTTAAATAGTCGATGTGAGAACTCAACATTAACCCTTCACATGCTAACACCGAAATATGTATGGTGATAATAATAATATAATAACTATGTTGAATCTGACTTTTGATACCACGATAAAATTTTAACATATTGATAAGTATTTAGGATAGATATATAAACTTTTAAAAAATTGCTATATTAATCAATTTTCTTTGTGTTGGATTTCATTTACTATCATCAGTCAAGGCATAGGAGTTTGGACTTCATATTGGACACAGTCTCAGCCAATCACTCTCTTGGGCCTTACTTGGAATTGCTTAAAATTAAAGGAACTTTTGTGATAGTGGGTGCACCAGATAAGCCCATGGACCTTCCATCATTTCCATTAATATTTGGTAAAAGAACAGTGAAAGGAAGCATGATTGGAAGTATAAAAGAAACACAAGAAATGATGGACATTTGTGGGAAGTTCAACATCATGTGTGACATAGAGATAATCACACCTCATCAGATAAATGAAGCTTATGAAAGAATTGAGAAGAATGACATTAAGTATCGCTTTGTGATCGACATTTCTGGTCAATCATCGAAACTTTAAGTTCTTTAGGGAATTTTTCGAGTTTTATGTATCGATGATAATCGATAAATTGAGTTGGATGAGTGTACATCTTATTTCATGTATAAGTATGAAATTGATTGTTATGAGTTGAATACTTTGTTTTTGTGCTTTGGTAAATAATTACCTTTTGGGTTTACCAGTGTTCTTTTTCATTTGGTTTAAAAAAGGGCAACTTTCACATATAGCAAATAAAAAATTCATATTTGTATGCTATAGCAAAGTTTGCATAATTGCGCTCCATAGCAAATATAAAACTCTATAATTCGCTATACATATACAATTGTATAATTCGCTGGCCTAAATTGTATAATTCGCTAGCCTATTTCACTGCAATTGTATAATTTGCTTTGCATACAGTTGAATCGAATTAAAATGTATGTATATTGCATAATTATAAGTGTATAGCAAGAAGATATATGTTTTTCTCGCTTTATACAAAAACAGAAACACAATATATACACTTCTGCTATATAAAGCTAGAGAAAATTATATTTCACTGCAATTGTATAATTCGCAATTGTATAATTCGTTGGCCTTTTTCTCTTCAATTTTTGAAGTAAAATGTTTGTAAATTGTATAATTAAGTGTATAACACGAAGATATACATTTTTGCATGTGTATATACAATTTTCTCTCGCTTTATACAAAAACAGAAACAGAATTATACACTTCTGTGTATAAAGCGAGAGAGGCGAGCGAGATTTTTGGGAGAAAGACGCTGGCAAATTTTAGCTAATGTTTGCTATGGAGCACAATTAAATCAAACCCTAGCTATTCCATTTAATTTAGGTTATTAGTTTGCTATTATATACAATTTTCCTTTTAAAGAACTTCATAAGTTTGGGTTTTATCCAACCCTTTCAAAGGCAGGGCGGTGTTATGGGCTTAAGCCCATATACCGTATTGGGCTTGATTCTACATGATAGATCGGAAGGACAATCGTATATGTGGCCCAATGATGTGTATTCTCTTGGGCTTAGACTTATATTTCATCAACTCCATAATAAAGCACCAAAGCTAATAGGGAAAACAAAGCATGTTCTAGTTACTTCTCAATATTCTACAACAAATAAAGAATTTAACGATTATATAATAATAATAAATATGAGTATTTATAATTAACATTTTATATAAATATCGTTAAAAAATTTAGTTGCTCTGATTTTTGAATACCATGTGCCCCTCAACAAAAAAAAATTATGCCACTATTTAGTCTTTGAAACACAATCATTATATCATTAACGTTTCAATTATAATAAAAGGAAAAAAATTCGTCGAAGAAAAAGGAGGAGCATTTTTCAAATTAATATGTGTCGTAGTTACTAGAGTTGTTAATATGGGTTGATCTATCGTATCTGAGCTTTAACTCATATAAATTTTAAAATTTTACGAGTCAAGTCAGGCTAGCTCATTTTTAGAATGGATCATAAAATGGTCGGTCCAACCCACCAGTACGTGGACTATAGGCTTTGCCAGACCAACTGTCTTTTCTTAAAAGTATTTTTATATAATTTATAAATTAAATTATAACTTGAAAATGATATCATAAATATCGACGAGACAATATACATAGTGTTAGTGTTACTATTTGTTAATTAAATCCGCAAATAAAATTATATTTATAATATTTATTAAGTTTAATTTCAAGTAAAATCATAAATAGCTAAATAGAAATATTAACATAATTGTTTTTCAATGATAATAATAAAACACAAAAATTATGACAATATTTCATAGGGTATGGCCTACATAGTGATTCCCTAGAAATTTTAGGAATTTTTCTTTATATAGTACATATTTTATAAACATAATTTGCATATTTCAAATATGAAATAGATTTTGAGTTTACACTCAAATTATTTTCAATACTCTATTTTATTTTTATTTAGCCACGATTGACTCTATCTATATTTCTGAAGCACAACAAATCGATAAATTTATTCAGATAAAGATAAAAATCTATTTCTAAAATGAACTTAAAAAATTGTAACCCAGCCCAATCAATCACGAATTAGATGGGATCGGCCAACTGGCCTTAACCATATTAATGTCGCTAGTAGTTATATAGCAGTGATCATTGACTAATGAGGAAAAGTAAAACGTTGCAATTAAAATAGAACAAAATAAGTCGGCTAATTAAATACCACTAGTAGCAAATTGGTCAATAAAAAGGAATATTTGTAGCAACCATGCCGGCCTCTTAGGGATTATGATAATTAATTACTAGAAGACTTAATTTTCCCCTATCCCCACCCACCCTTATTTATTTATTTTTTTAACAAAAAGCTCAATTTAAATTAGCTCTAATTTTTTTATGCTTTAGATAGATTTTAACAGATATGAATTTATCAGTTAAATTTAAATATGAATATTAAATATCAAATAAAAATAAAATTAATTAAATAACGTGCGTATTAGATCAATCGAATAAAGTTGGCCACAGTCACAAGGTTCTCAACTGTCTTAGCTACTTCGTAGTTTGTATAGTTGTGTGCCAGCCAAAAAAAAAAACAGGACCATTAGTTAAGTACTAAAAATTAAAGAAATAGTGGGTTCACATGGTAAACAGACAATCAAATAATAAAATATGATTTTCAAGAATGATTCCTACTGATCCCATCTAATTATTTGCACAAATTACACTTATGAGACAAGTTAACCAACTTGATTTATTTTAAGTTGGCCCTAAATCTTGCAAATCCCTTTTGTGATGTGACTCTAAATCTAGAAAAATCAAAGAATAGAGCTACTTTTTAATAAACCTTTGGTCTAACATGATACAAAGAAGTCTTAGGAAACAGAAAGTAGATTCACATCCATATACACAATAATTATATGAAAAATAAAAAATGAAAAATCTTTGATTTGAAAAAAGATTAATTAGACTTTTGGCAAGTTATTTAAAATGAACGACGTAAACAATAATAATATACGTGTAATATAGTACCACAAATGAGATTTAGGAGCTATATATACTATAGTACTACAAATGAAATAAGGAGAGAATAACACATATATATATATATATATATACGCCTTCTGCTATCTTAACAGATGAAGAGACGATCTTTGATACATTTTCAACTCAAAAATCTAAACATAATACATTTTCAACTCAAAAATCTAAACATAATTTTTTTTTCTTGTAATAAATTATTTGAATTCAAAATAAATAGTCGTAAAAAGAACATAATAGTCATATAAAATTATGAAGGGGACAATTTTATTTTTTATTGAGAATATAAAAAAGATGATGTGGCTTTTTACTTTTTATAGGGAATGAAGTTGTCTTGTTCCTCCTCATGAGATTAGATTAGAATAGATAGTTCATTTTTAGATTCTTCTCTTTAAAAAAAAGTAGTGAAGTGAATCACTCATCTTTTCTCCTTTTCTCCCTCATATATAGTATTGTTTTTCTCTTTGTTTTCTTCTCCTCAATCCTCATTCTCAATATCCTTTACCTACTTGTTTGTCACTTCTTCTGTCCTCAGCCAAATTCAGATACGTAATGTTTTTAAAATAAAAATATGTCATAATAATTAACAACTTTAAATACTTAACTAATTTTTTTAAATTAAAATCTCAAAATTCAGAATACGTTTCGAACAAAAAAATATATGATTTTGTGTTATTCGATCCTAATCTTTGTTCTTGAATCTTCCAACTTCTCTTTTAGTTTCTTCTTACTTATTATGCTCCTACCATATATACATTTACCACTTTCACAATATTAAATTTTGTATTAATTATTGTATAGATCTCATAACTACATAGTTGGATGCGAACATGTGAAAAATGTTTAATTGCATCAAGACACTATACATATATTAGTAATTATTAGATTAAATTCCTACAAGTATAGAAATCCATTAAATTCAAGTATAAGTTATTTGACGAGAGGAATAAGGAGATTTGTTTGATTAAAATATGAGTAGTTGATTTGAAAATAAGTTGTTCAATATTTATTTTATACTATAATAATAAGATAAAAATACAAAATTTTATTTTTAATCTATATGAATGAAATAACTATTTCTATGAAATATCTCAAAGAATAATTTTGTCAAATCCAATTTCCATACCAAACAACCTCATATTGTCAACACCCTATAAATTAGATAAATATTTGGGTTACTCTATGGATGTGTACAAATTAATTATTCCTTTAATTAGATTTGCTACTTCTTAAAAGAAGTAAAAATAAAATTTTCTAATTTCGGAAATTATTTTCTATTTGGTGTGTGAGTTGTCATGATAGTGATGCACTGTTGGCAATTAGCTTTGCTTTCGCTATACGAGTTTTTTTTTTTTTGAGTCCTTTTCTTGATTCCGTTCCATGCAAAGCTCATCTTCTGGTTTTCCCCTTTTTCTTCTCTCTCACATACACATAAATTTTTTTATTAATCTTTTTGGATTCATCCTTATTGTCTTTGAATCCCTTTTTTTTTTGTTTCTCTGGTTGGCTTCACTTTACACTCCAACAATAACTTAAAGGTGAGAACTTTTTTGTTTCTTTCCCTTTTGCCCCCCTTTATTTTCCAACAATAAACCTTCTTCTTCTTCCTTACTCCACCGCTTCAAACCCCACCTGGTTTTTCTTGTTTTTTGGGATTGCATGCATCATATTTTTGAACCTTTTCTTGATTTCTAGGCTATTGTTGTTTTTGGAAGTTTTCATTTGGGGTTTAATGGATGTTTGATTTTCATGGTTGGTTTTCTTTTGTAAACAGAAAAGATTGGATTTTTAACATGTTCAAGATCCATTTTCCTCTTTACTCGGTTTTTCTGAGCTTTTCAAGAGATTGAAATCTATATCTATCTGGACAGAGAGCAGATAGGAAGTGATTCTTTCTGTTTTCCAGAAATTGAATTTGTATTTGGCTGTTGTGATTTCGGATTTGAAAGAAGGTTAGTTGTGGTTATCCGTTTGTGGTTTCTTGGCTTTTATTTTGGAATATATAGTTGTCTTGTGAGAGGGTTCTGTTTTCACATGCAGTAGGAAAATATTTTGATTTCTCTTTCCTTTTTCTTATTTTTTGTTGTTGTTGTTGTTGTCTGCTCAGAAAAGAGATTGATTGGGTTTGAAATCTCTGGCTGGAGTTGAGGATTGAACTATTATGGATTTTGTGTTTCTTGGTTCATTGAATAGTGTTGTGATGATTTGTGTATGAACTTATTGGATTGAATCTCAAATGGACTTGTCAAATTGTAAGCAATTGAGATTTTTTGGAGTCCATTTGAACTTCTTGGCTGCAAAATGCTTGCTGTTGGTTGTAATTGCTTTGTTCCTTGGAACTGTTCTGCTTCCAACATTCTCTGGATTTGGTAGGGTCATTCGACAGAACAATTTTCTCTTTGTCCATAACCGTTCATTTCCATTGAATCAACCTGTAAAACAGAAATTTCTTGAAGTTCCTCAGATTGTGTGGGGATTGAACAATCAGAAGATTGCTTTTGCTAGAGCTTGTTTGACTGCACGTATGCTTAATCGAACATTGTTGATGCCTAAGTTGAGTGCTTCTCTGTTTTATAAAGAAGTCGAACTTTTGAAGCCTATTTCCTTTGATAAGATCTTCCAATTCGAAAGATTTAATTCTATTTGTAAAGGGTTTGTCCAATTGAGTCGTTATTCAGATGTGTGGAATCAAAGTGATATTATTGAACTTCAGAAAGGTAGTGGAAGAAGATGGACATTGGAAAAAGATTTGGAACAGTTGAATCAATTTAGTAAGCATCCATATGATGCACGTGAGATCGTTCGGATAGTAGGGAAGAACCCTTTTTTGTGGCATGACCATTGGCCAACTAAAGACTATGCAAAGGTTTTCGAATGCTTAGCTTTAGTAGAGGAGATAGCGATGGAAGCAGATAAAGTTGTCTCGAAAATTAGAGAAATAGGAATGGAGGTTAGAAGTAAGAATGCAATGTCAAGCTCTTCATCACAACCGGTTCCCTTTGTAGCTGTGCACATGAGGATAGAAAAGGATTGGATGATTCACTGTAAGAAGCTGGAGCAGAGATTAAATATTAGTGAAATTTGTAGTAGCAAGGAAGAGATTATGGCCAGAGTTGGAAACATCGCGGGTCTTAAAACTCCTGTTGTCGTTTATCTTGCTGTTGCCGATACTCTTCTGGAGGATAATACTGTATTGAATGGCTGGAAGGATGGCTTGCATCCCTATGAGAAGAAAACACTAGGTGTTTTTGACATTTACAAGAAGCAACCATATCTATTTCAATCTGCTATCGACTATGAAGTCTGTTTAAGATCCGATATCTTTGTAGGGAACAGTTTTTCAACATTTTCAAGCCTTGTTGTTCTCGACAGAACCCAAAAGATGATTAAAGCGGGTGAGACAAAGTTGTGTGGTTCGGATGTTAGATGGCCTTCTTATGCATACAATATAAGAGGAGTAGGGAATAGCCCTCATCCGTGGGTAACAAATATGTCCGACACTAGCTTGACAGCAATTAGCTATGGTTCTAATCACATATCTTGCTGATAGCTAGCTCTCGAGGCTTGAATTACTTATTGATAAGGATGCAGATGATTGGTTCGATCTTCTTCAAAGTTTCATTGTCTCTGCAGAACCTATGCTGTGATCTTTCGAGTCTTTATGATTAAAGAGATAGATTATACAAATTCTAAAGCGGCTTTCTGGGGATTGTGAAGAATAGGTACACTTCGCATTTGTGTAGTTATATCTCTCAGATTTTGCATTTCATTTTTTGTTGATATGTTACAGTAAATTGTCAATAGAGGCATATAATTATATGGAAGTTATGATATACTCTTTGTTCTCATACTGAACAAAAGAACATAGAAAATTGGACATTTTTAGGCCTTAATGATTCATTGTTTGCATTGATAAGGATAGTTTACATTGTTGTGAAGTTATATTCCTACACAAATGAACTTTGATCTTCTTCTTACTTGATGACTTGATTTTTCATGTGCCTGATATAGGAAATGCATAAAACATCATGTGTATAATTTGATATGTACTTTTAAAGCATGGACACAATTTTTAGAATGGCTGCATTATTGGGGCCTCAAATGATTAGTATGTTCATTGACAAGATTGATGTAGGCATTTAGCTATGCAATATTACCATTAACAAAGCATTAAGTTGTCTTTTTTGTATTCTACCCGTAAAAATATTTTATAGAAATGTTGTCTAATTGAAAAGAATAGATATTGTATTTTATTGAGCTGTCTATTTCTATTTAATTTCTGAGTTGTCTACGCATTCGGCGGCTGATTATTTGGTCCTTAATTTCCACATTAATTGGCCATCATTCAACTTGCAAATAATGGTCTTGATTTATTTATTTTTATTAATAAATAAAATAAAGTCAATTGGTTTATGGACTTTGAATTTAAAAGGTTCACTACGCTCTATCAATCCATGTGAGGACAGTGTATTGTTTTATGTTTTAACATAAATTATTGTTAATATTGTGAGCTTAGCAATAATTATTGCTTGGTTGTTAAGACCTTGCTTTTATTTCTATCTTCACACCCTATTCAGTAGTCCATTTATGAGCAATAATTATTGTTGCTTGGTAGTCTCCTTTAATTCCATATAATTAAAAGTTTTAGCTAACTTTCGTCCTCCTATCCCTTTTGTTTACTTTCTTTCATTTTTGCAAATTTCATGTTACAAAAATATGTTATATATTGCACGACAATAATCCAGTTTCATTTGACTAAACAGTATGTTACACGAACATATAATAATAATAATAATAATAAATGCAGTAAAAATAGAATAAAATAAAGTTTTATTTCATGTCTAACCTAATTATAAATGAATTCGTAGACCATATATTTGGTAAAAACAATTTTTGCATACAAAAATCAATTTTACAATGTATATGATAGAGGTAATGAATAACTAACCAAATACAGTAGAAAAAGCAAAAAAGTAACACGACATGTGAACACTTTTTATATAAATGAAAAGATTTTGAGTGTATTTTGATGTCTCGCTTTGATTTCTGTGTATCGCCTTATGGAGATTTTACATCCACTCCCTCTTTTCCCTTTTTGATTTGACACGGTATTTAAAAATATTATGAAAATACTTTATAACGTTCCAAAACTATTCTTAAATAAACAGAACCTAAGTAAAATGTTGATAGTGTCGTTAAATAATTATGTGATAGATAAAATATTTCATTAAAGCATAACGTATAAATTAGGCAAAAGAGAGTATAATTTTAACATTATAAATGTCTCCTTCGATTTGTGCTGTTTTGCTCATCAGTTTTATATGAAGAGGAAGCTTCTTGTAACTTCCAATGCATCATACAATTAGGATGAAAAGAGGAGAGGGAAAAAAGGCCCAACAGCTCTTTTAGCATGAAGCAAATGAAAAAGTACATCTATTTGCTTAAACTATCAAAGGAGTCTTGAGAGTGAGATACTCATTTATCTCCCATTTGAATGCTAAATGGCTTCAAATCTATCTATACTTCACTGGATGTGTTCTTCATAGTAATTGTCACTGATCACAGACACGAATCGTTCGAGCCATGGAAGCTGATGGAGATCCTTCATGGCATCGACGTAAGAATCTGTACAACGTGGTGGAGATTGATGATACGCTTGGTGGTCTGTGAGACTGAATCCACCAGCGAGGAATCTCTGGATCAATGCCAGCTGAGATCTCTCTTCATCTGAATATGCATCCATCATAGTAGGCAGCGACTCAAATGAGTCCCACGACCATTGCTCAAACTGTTGTGTTGGTTGAGTTACCAAATCTTGAGTGTAATCCTCATCCCAGAATGCACATTGACATGTCTGTTGGCCGTCCCTGTATTCCGCACCACAAGAATAGCAGAATTGATGCCCACACCTGCCAGTTTTTAATACAAACACAAAACTGTCAATGCTTAAAATCATCAATCCACCAACTTCGATTTCAGCAGTGTATATACTGAACAAGTTCCAAAGACATAAAAGGGCAGGCATATGCATTTGGGCAGGTTATCTTCAATTTTACATTCCTACAGATGTTCATTTGGATGCTCAGATAGATTATCCAATCGGAATGCAATTTTCCTCTGCAAGACTGCAATCGTAGCAGACAGCCTTACTAATAAATTCCAACACTCACAAATACGAAATATGCAACCTAAAAGAAAGATCTGTAGAAGTCATAGAAGGTTGATTTTTCTTGAGAATAAGCTTTCTAGCTACATTTAGAGCATCAGAGTATTTGATGTAAACTTTCCCAACTATCTAAAACAATGTGTCTTTCCGAGTTAGTGCTGTGGAAGACGTCATAAATAGTTCAAGAAAAAGTCAATTATGAATAAACAGGTCAAGCTATATCAGTTGTGATTTAACTGTTCTCTCCTTTGTATCCAGTCAAGCACATACTGTTTTCAAAAACAATAATAGGACAACTATTAGAGCCCAACTTACTTCAATGTAATTCTACACACCAAGTTATTAGGTTTGGTCCTCAAACTACCACCCAACTCATTTTACAAAGTTCTTTTGGCAAGAAATGAATCACTTTTCTTTATTTATTTTCGGTAGATTCCCTTTGTCGGTTCTAGTTTTTTTTTTTTTTCTGTATGTACCCTGTTCTGACTAGGGCTGGCAAGGGGACGGGGAAGGGGACTGGGGGACGGGATGAAGGGGGACGGGACGGGACGGGGACGAGGAGGGGGGATTTGACACGGGACCGGGATTGGGGGGACCGGGATTGGGGGGACAAAAATAGGTCCCATCCCGTCCCACTATATATACGGGATGGGATGGGATTTGGGGGGACGGGACGGGATGGGATTTGGGGGGATGGGGGTTTATTTTTTTAAAATATTTATATTTTTATTGAAATGATACGTCTTTAGCTAATAAATTTTAAATTTAATTTTTGATTTTCAAATATCAAATAATTTTTCTAATTTAAAGTTTCAATTTTCAAATTTAAGATTCATTTTTCAAATTTAAAGTTTCAACTTAAAATTTTAAATTTCAAATTTGAGAAGTTTAAATTTTTAATTTAAATATATTAAAGTAATGTAAATTGTAAACTTTAAATTAAGTATTTTAAATATTATTAATTGTAATATTAAAATTAAAATTCAAAACAATAATTGTATAAAAAAAACTTGAACAAAAGTTAAAACCTTCAAATTATTCAATAGAACTTAGAAGTAACGGCTAGGGATTTTTAAAATAAAAAAAAAATAAAAAAAATGGGGGATCCGCAAAACCGGCAGGTTCAACCGGGCTGAGACCGGGCCGGGACCCAGGGGTGAACCGGCCCCTGACCAATCCCCCCATCCCCCATCCCTTAAACCCCTTAAATCCTGGGGGATGGGCCGGGTGCGGGACGGGTCGGGACGGGACGCGGGCCGGGGCGGGCCAACCCGGTCCCCCTGCCAGCCCTAGTTCTGACACTGCTATACACTTATTGCTCTTCTACCCCATTTTTCTGATACAAGTAGCTATTCTTTCGTTTCAGTTAACTCCCAGCAACGTAACAGTAGATGAAGGAGAAAGAAGCAGTACCATCAGTAGCCGTAGAGTACGAGGTAGTAATTTGAACAGTGTTCGAGAACTCCAACCATTTGGAAAGGGACAAATACAGTAAGTCAGACTCATATAGAAACAAAATATGATACTTGGAAGTTGGAACCCAGAAAAACACTTGATAGCTAGAAACTATTGATTTTTCTGAGACAACTTATTTTCAATAGATTGGGGCACACTCGAGCTCGGATACTAATGTAGAAATTATATTGCCAACTATACTAGGACATCAGTTTATCCACTAAAGCTTTAAGGATACACTAAAAGCTTATCATTAACTTATGATCACACGAACATAAATGTAACCCGTCACCCAAAATCACAAAATATAATCTGCCCTAAGATAACCTTTCCATCAAATTGGTCAATTGATTCTTGAGGGCTCCTTAATAACAGCAGACACTGACAACACTTGCAGCCAGTCAATCCATTGAAAATCTATTCTTTCAATAGAGCAATCCTTGCTCATATGCTTAACAAATGCAAGTTTCGTAAAAGAGTGTGTAGGTATGCTTATAGATTGTCAAAATACTATAATAAACACTGATGTTGGAACACCTAAGGACACTTGTTGACTAGATGCTTCCTGCTTTTTCTGGTGCAGATAACCATCAGAAGCTTTCCAAAGCCCAGTAGTTTATCACCGGATAATAAGCTTTGCATCAAGATATCAGAGTGTTTATTTAATCATGATTGAGCTATAATGCACATAGAGGGACATCTTCTTCAAACTCCAAGCTTCTACCCAGTGTACTCAGGCAGTAGTCCCTGCCTTCAGCTATTTCAGATCAGCCCTAGCTGAGGAGAGTCTCACTCCCCTCTCCCATTATCGGATAACTCCAAAATGACCGGTCAGCATCCTAATCCTCATTTACATAATGTTTTATTTGCTATCTGGGACACTCCAAATCTCAAAGAAAAGGGTGGTTGGTCGCTTAACGGTAATAGCACGTTGAGTCAATTTGTCTGTCAAGCCTTTTGAGGATAATAAAAAGTTAATAGAGGGATGATAGACCTACTAACCACTAAATATCCTTCTACATATATATGTGTATATATGTACATGTACACATACAGTACATATGTATATACATTTTTTTTTTCCAACAAGTCAACTGAAGATTCAATATCATACTGTGTTATTAAAGAATAAGCTTTCATAGTTTACAATGTACGGGTATGGGAAAATTAACACCAGTGAATAAGCAGATACCTCCAACACTATTCTAGATTGTGTAGGTTCTCCATTCAGGGGTTGATAAACCAGTACATTTATTATCACTACCAGCAATACCAGCCATCCTATTCCAGAATCTCCCAATAAGAAAACTTTGATTTTCAAACGCTTTACAACATATACGCAATTAGATGAGGTGCAGATAAAATGCAAGAAGCCTTACGAAGGTACAGTATATATGTTAAAAGAACTTCCATACATGAAGTGCTAAAAAAGAACTTATTTTCTGATAGTGTAAAAGGAAAGAACCAATACTCCTCGATGATTCTCATGCAGAACGGTAACGGAATATAAAGAGGAAAGATAGTTCTCTTTGTATCAGATATAGTCAATCAATCCTGGAGAACCAACACTTCATTTCCACATACTTAAAGAATCCTTGGTTTCCAAGCTCCTGAGTTAAATAGTGCTTTTGTCTAATAATGAGTATTTGGAACTTAGAGCTTATGTTCCAAAATCTCAACATCAGTTTTCAGGAAATATTAATCAGATAAGGATCTACAAGTACATGATGTGAAAACATAAAGATGTAGCTAACAGGTTCAGAATATCAATGTACTATTCTCACTGATTCAGAAGCCAACATAGGACCCTGAATCTTGCATAAAAAAGTTAAAGGAACAAAATATATTACCAGCATGTCATATGATAGCATCCGTGTGTGAGCTCAATCATCCTCCTGCACTGTGAACAGCGCCTCCATCTCTTATTTTGTGCCAGGCGATGCAAAGTTATGTCACCAGCATCCCTCTCCTCCAAAGGGAGATTTTGGTAGTCTTCACAAGTCATTGAAGAATGCCATGGGACCCTACAATCCACACACATAAACCTTTGACAAACTGGACAGTCCACACAACTATTCTCTGACTGGCTTGATGAACTAGCCCGAGTGGACATACATTCATGAGGATCCAAAAGAACAGAACAATTTGGATACGGGCAGTAAAGCTTGTCCGAGTTGAGAGCATTCGCTTCTTCAAGGACCCTCACTAAAGATCCATAGGAGTTAAGAGGGAGAAAAGATATACATTCAGTTGCAGAGATTAGGTATTTGCATTTTAGCTGAGGGCACCTAATGGGTACTTGACCAGATTGGACTTTACCCTCAACATAAGTTCTCATACAGTGAGAACAGAACTTGTGGGTACATTTCAATGTCGTCACCATCACTAAAAGTCTATCCTCGCAGCATATTGGACAATTTTCAGTTGATTCATCTCCTTCAACATGGGAAGAGACAACCCCTATTGCTACCTTGGCTAAGTCCAAGGCCTTTGCCAGACCAGTACTGGGGACAAGTTTCAAAACAAAAGTTTCCAGATCATCAGCATGATCTAGGATCCTCTGCCGCAATGCCATGAGAAGCGGATTATCAAGGTTCTCTTCATGCATAATCTGATCAAAATATTCACCATCAAACAACAAAAATACAACATGACCATTAAAACAATGTAAGATAAACAAACACTACTACCACAGAACAAATTTACAACAAGTGAAATCGATGAAGCACTCATTACTGTCACATCCAAATAAGTAGTCAAGTTATAAATGAGTTTTTACGAAAGAGGGGGGAAAGTAGCTAAATAATTCTGTTTTTCAGGTAGGAAAATACCCTATTGTTGTAGGAAAATCGAGTATCCAGGTCAGACTCAACGTCTACTTGGTAAAGTAGAAACCATCTTGGTGTATCATCTAAATCTTTTTGGTAAAAGAACCAAGAAGCCCTGAAATTTACATTCATTTTCAACCGGCAAATTCAATAAAGACAGATAAAGGAAGACCAATGTTTTAATAAGTAATTTAGGTTTATTTCCTTTTTCTTTTGGGTCTGGGAAGGGGATGATCAAAGATGTAAAAATGTCATGAATATGAAATCATATTCTTCAGCAGGTGGAGGGCAGCTCAGAGGGGAAGTTGTTCATCTACTAATACTTCATTTGCAAAGGTAAAAACAATTGCATTAAGACAAAGATTCAACCCACTGAAGATGGAATACACCAAGAACTTAAAAGGCGAACATTGAGATACACATATTCTGCAGAGAACAGACGTCTCACCTGCTCGTATAAAATCTCAGAGTCGGTAAGGGCGTAAACCTTTCTAATCTTGTTCTTCACAGCTTCCAGCAATCCATCCATCAAAGCCAAATAATCTGCCACAAATTCCTCCACATAAAAATCAAGCTTTTTCTGGATTTGAATAGGAGGAGCACTTTCTGCCCTCTCTATAACCACTCCAATTCCAGATACCCTGCAACCAGAGTCTCCAGGACCAGCTACAGAAATTCCCTTAAAGAATAACTTCACAGAATGTTCATCAAGATCTACTTCACAACTCTCCCTTGCTGATTCCTCCTCGTCCTCGTCCTCTGTCACTTCATCCTCTTCTTCCTCAGATGTTTCATCCGCCCTATCTTCCAATTCCTCCTCATCTTCACAGCAGCTACAAAAATCTTCTTCATCTTCTTCTAATTTCACTTCATTTTCTATATTCGCCAACAACCCATCAGCGCAAACTATTTCTCCTTCCATTTTCAAAGATTCTCAACAGTACCCACAAATAATTTGGGCAACCCTACTCCTTCCAAGACTCCAATCTTTTTACAATATATATTCAAAATCCATAAAACAACTCTAAAAACTCCACAACTTTACAATCCAATAACAACCTAAGAAGAACCCATCAGTAATCTCCCAAGAAACCCTTAAAATCTCGGTTGAAACAAGACCAATCTCCTCAAAAGCTTTGATCTTTTTAACAGTTCAAAGCTCCTGTACCAAAATTCAAGAAATACCCATTATCACTAGATCCACAAAACACAAAGAGTAAGTGAGAAATACCCTGAAATTCAAAAGGGTTTAAATAAACATAGAGCAATTCTTCCTTGTACAACTCTTAACTCAGAAAAGTCAAACAAAGAAACCCCACTGAGCTACCAAATTCAAGAGCTTTCATTATCACAAAAAAAAAACAAGTTCCATAAACAAATACTATAACAATATATAAAGAACTAATCAAACTACGAACAAATCAAATCCCCCAAATAAAAAAGTGAAGCTTCCGTACCAGAGGTGTAGGTCTGGTCTGGTCTGGTCTGGTCTGGTCTGGTGTTTCAGCTTAAATATGAAAAGGAATTAATGTGAATCATGTTACCAAAAGAAACTGTTCCAAGTATAATATAAGAAAAAAAATCAAACTGACAACAGTACAGCAGCAGATTTTAGTAAATTTTCTTTGTTTTTGTTCAGACGAAAGAGAAGCACCAGATGCTGTGGGGGTTCTTATATGTGGTTGGATTTTACACTCTTCATTTTTATTTTTTATTCTTAGTATCTCTTTTATTTTATTTATATTTTGATATTAAGAATCGAATTCTTATTAAACAAATAAAAAATTTTACACAATCAATCAATTGATTTACTAAATTTTTTTAGTATATATTATGTGATAAGATAATTCTAAGATCAGCTAATACCAAAAACATAAAATATAATGAATTTCCAAATGCGTAGATGTATGGAAATTGACTTGAAAGAAATACATCTTTCTCAAGGTTTCTCACAATAAATTTTTTTTTGTGTTTTGAGAAATATGTTTAGAAATTATATAATCTCTACAAATGTGTTTTTGAAAATGAAAAAATAAATATATAGGATTAATTTATTTTAATTGATCTCGATAATAACATCCGTTAAACCATGTTATCATAAAATAAATATCGAAGCAACGAGAGATGTCAAAATATTGTTATTTCCGAGAGTTGAATCGTCAACCGCAACACTGATCATCCCAGCATTATTGCTGTTGATTCTATCTGTACTATAGGAAGAGAAGGACCTATTGCGACAGAGATATAATGCTCAGCGTGAAACACCAACCGAATCATGAGCCATGTTTAGAATCGACGATAGGATAGGAGCTGAGCCACCTAACCTTGTATTTCAAGAGTAAATACCACAGTAAGGAATAGCGATTTCTCTGTTTGTTTGGTCTAATAAAAAACTTATTTGTAGCACTCTTTCTTAGTTATAGCTTGTGTTTTCTTGCTAACTTTTAAAACAAACCAAACAGAAAACATTAGAGAATAAAAAGAACTTGTATTATATTATTCAGAAAAATATTAGTAAAAGTTAATCATATAAATTATAATTCCTTCCCAATTTTTATTTTTCGTTAGAATTTTGAAATAATAATAATATAGATACATCATTCCAGCATTAAGAACAAATATAAAGCTATTCAAAATACTAAAAAATAAAATATATTAGAAAACACTCCCCACAAGGGCATGAAGGAAAAAAACTTAAAACAACAATTTATCCAAAAGTAATTCCTATATTTAGAATTATTAAAGAACCAAAGAATCCATCAGATATTGATAGAACATATGACGTGGCAGCATCAGATACTCGAGTGCACGGATATTTAATATAGAGTGTCATGTAGAAAATAAAACCGTAATGACGTATTTATTTGATTTTAAGAAAAGATTCTGTCAAATTCGTTTTTATTCTTTCACGCCACTAACAACTGAGAGCACATGTATTGGATTTTGTTAAGGAAAATTTACTTTGACTTTTTCAACGCTTTCAATTAGTAAATTAATTTGATATTAATTTTTTAATTAAATACATTATAATTTGAGTTAAAATAATGATTAGATGTTGAATTAGGAGACACTCATGATTACTCCCTCTTTATTCTTTACTTTTTCTTTTTTTTTAAAAAAAAAATATATTGGAGATTGAGCTTGAACATATTTTATTTCTTTTGTCAGTAAAAGGATATTTAGGATAAAACAAAGTTATCCATTTCACTTGAAACTTTTTATTTTATTTTATTAATATACGTTATGTTTAGAAATTAGTCAAACTTATAATTTGTTTTCTAAATTAATTCAAAATAATTTCCTTCGAAAATTAAGGTAAATATTTTTAAAATTTTTCATCAATTTTAAATTATATTCTTTTTCTAGGGAAAATATCAAATTTTAAAAAAAAATTAATTTTAAAATTTTATTTTTCACCTTATCCCTGACCTCCTCAACCCCCTCCTAAAAAATTAATTTTGATTTTTAAAAATATTTTCAACTTCAATTTTTTATTTTTAAACTCCTACCCCCCTCTTCCCCCTCTCCGATCCCCCGGCCAGCCCCCCACCCACCGCAACCCCCCCAAAAAATTAATTTTGTTTTTTAAAAATACTATCAACTTCATTTTTTATTTTTTCACTCCTCCCCCTCTCCCCCGCCCCGACCCCACCCTAAAAAAATAATGATTTTGTTTTTAAAAAATATTTTCAATTTCATAAATTATTTTTACTCTAGTAAAAATAAAAGTTGTCTCTTTAAAAAATATATTTCATTCATAAATCAAACACTAAAAATCATTTTTGAAAAATATTTTCTACTTACCAATCAAACATGAAAAAATAAATTTAAAATCTACTTGTTTTCTAGAAAAATATTTTCATGGAAAACATTTTCCTCCGTACCAAACACATCCTCAGTTTGAATTTTTATCCTTTCACTATTTGTTAAGGTTGAGTGTGTTTGGTGAGGATAACAATATTTTTCCTTTCTATGCTTGATTGGTAAAAATAAATTTTAATTTTTCTAATAAATATAAAAAAAAGTAAATCGCATAACTGAGTTGTTGATGATTGTTATTTGGAATTAAAGAGGAACATATCTATAAATTTTATGTCTAATTTGGAATGTCTCAACGTCATCGAATTTTTTTAGTAATTTGTTAAATTTTGTGTCAAATTAAATTAAGTTATTTTTAAAAAAAGAGAAAGTATTTTTATTTTTAAAGCACGGAGAAAATAAAGGTCTCAATAAAATAGGAAAACAATAAATAATTTAGAGAATCATGGTGGTTGACGTCTTCTATGGTCGCTAATTCCGTATAGAGCAATCAAATTATATAATTGCCAACTCAAGTTTTACCAACTCCATCTCACTTTCTATTTTAATAAATAATTTTTCTAAAGTTTTAATTTCAAATGCTTCTCTTCTGATTTATGGAAAATAATAACGTTATCAGAGTAATTGCATGTGCTAATTTTTGATTATTAACATTATCTAATTGGAGGTTGTATAAAATATAGTTAGACACCAAAGATTATGCTGGAAAACATCATAGGATCTCTTCATCTTTGCTTAGACGGTCCGAATTAATATGAATTTTTTCTAACAAAATTTATATTAGACTCGAATAAAATTTATGTAAATAAGTCAATAGTAATAAATCATAATGTAAAATTATGACATATATTTTAATGGTTTAGGGGGTCCATTTGAATCATCAAACAAAAATCAATTGGTTGGTTACCCACTTGCTATTTCTATGTTTTAGTAATTGATCATCCAATATATTTTATTGCCGTATTTTAGGGATTAAAATTTATAATATATAGTGATAGGTGGAACGGAAAAGGGCCTAAAATACCCTCGAAGTATTGAAAATGGTACACAATTACCCTCCATCCACCTATTAGCCCCCAAATACCCTTCACATCCACCTTGGGTCCAAATTTACCCCTTCATTAACGGACCAAAATTAAAAATACGGAAAAGGGCCTAAAATACCCTCGAAGTATTGAAAATGGTACACAATTACCTCCATCCACTATGGCCCCCAAATACCCTTCAAATTCACCTTTGGGTCCAAATTTACCCCTTCATAAATGGACCAAAATTAAAAATAATTAAATAATATTTTTTTAATTACGTGGCACTCAATGATTGTTTGTAATTTAATATTTAAAATAATTTTAAACCCACCCATTTTAACTAAACCCGCCCCACTTGACCCAATTTAAACAAAATTAACCCATCTAATTAAAATATCCTAAAATCTTATTCCTCCAATTTTCACAATTTTCATGACTCCATTGTCGTCTTCTTCTTCTTCTTCTTTATGGAACTTGTGAAAATGTGAGGAATAAGGTTTTAGGAAATTTTAATTAGATGTGTTATTATTTTAAATTGGGTCAAGTGGGCCGGTTTCGTTAAAATGGGGGGTGGGATTTAAAATTATTTTTAAATATTAAATTACAACCAATGATTGAGTGCCACGTAATTAAAAAATATTATTTATTATTTTAATTTTGGTCCATTATGAAGGGGTAAATTTGGACCCAAAGGTGAATTTGAAGGGTTTTGGGGGCCAATAGGTGGAGGAAGGGGTAATTGTGTACCATTTTCAATACTTCGAGGGTATTTTAGGCCCTTTTCCGTATTTTTAATTTTGGTCCGTTAATGAAGGGGTAAATTTGGACCCAAAGGTGGAGTGAAGGGTATTTGGGGGCCAATAGGTGATGGAGGGTAATGTGTACCATTTTCAATACTTCAAGGGTATTTTAGGCCTTTTCCGTGGTGGAATAATATTGTTGGTGTTATTTTGGAGAGATGACATGTAATTTCCATGAGTGAAGTGTTTTATTTTGTCCTCATTGGAAAAGTTGTACCTACAAAACCTTACACTTATTAATACCATGCTTGGTTGGACCTTTTCAACTTTAATTATTGTTCTCTCACGAGTTTCTTCTTCAATACTCTCTACGGAGAAGGGCCTAAATACCCTTAAAGTATTGAAATTGGTACAAAATTACCCTTCATCCATCTATTGGCTCCAAAATACCCTTCCCATCCACCTATCGGGTCAAAATAACCCTTGTCATCCACCTTTTGGTTCAAAATTGACCACTTATTTAACGGTTTTATATTTAAACTATTTAAATATTTTTTAAAATACGTGGTGCTCAACTATTTGATATAATTTAACTTATTTGGTATAATTTATCAACTATTTGTTATAATTTAACTTATTTGTATAATTTATCAACCATATTTAATTATATTTAACTTATTTGTATAATTTATAAATCAATTTTACCCATCAATTACTAATTAAATTCCTCTTAATAAATCCATCACATTATTAATGCATGCTACTGCCATTGAGTGTTTTTAAAAATTATAGAAGTAAATTATCATACATTTCAAGTGGCTAAATAAAAATCACCGATTACTAACTAAACCTCACTCAATTAATAATCCAATTCTAATATCAAAATCGTCATAAACACTACTAAAACACGATGAAATTATAGATTCCTGAAAATGACATCCAAAATTATTTGAGTCAGAATCGAAACCCCAATTAAATTTAGTTGAGGAGCCTCTTATTTAGGAGGACACTTTCTTTAAAAATTGAATTAGAAATTTATTATTAAAGGTAAATAAGTAATACATCCCGTATGCACTATTTTAAATATAATTTTATAATTATTTATTATTTATTTTAAAACATTTAATATATTATTTTGAAAAAAAGTTACCTATGAAGTAACATCACATAATTGAGACGTAAGAATATATTAAGATGAACATAGTCAGACTTTTAAGTTTATCGGTGATTTTTATTTAGCCACTTGAATGTATGATAATTACTTCTATAATTTTTAAAAACACTCAATTGGCAGTAGCTTGTATTAATAATGTGATGGATTTATTAAGAGGAATTTAATTAGTAATTGATGGGTAATAAATTGATTTATAAATTTTACAAATAAGTTAAATTATAATAAATAGTTAATAAATTATACAAATAAGTTAAATTATAACAAATAGTTGATAAATTATACAAATAAGTTAAATTATATCAAATAGTTGAGCACCACGTATTTTAAAAAATATTTAAATAGTTTAAATATAAAACCGTTAAATAAGTGGTCGATTTTGAACCAAAAGGTGGATGACAAGGGTATTTTTGACCCGATAGGTGGATGGAAAGGGTATTTTGGAGCCAATAGATGGATGAAGGGTAATTTTGTACCAATTTCAATACTTTAAGGGTATTTTAGGCCCTTCTCCGTACTCTCTATACTTCTTTGCTTATGGACACAAAAGGTATTTTGCAAGATTATTATTATTCTTTTTTGTAATGTTTGTCCCTAACTCATTATCATTTTCGAAATCAACATATCATTAAACTAAAAAATTTATTGGGCATGCAGATTTGGTTCCCAGATTATCATGTTTCGATATTATGACTCTATTTTTATTACAATTTAATTTTAAATTTTTTATCTATAACTTATTTTAGACTATATATTTAGATTTTTTTAATTAAACTTTTTGCGAAGTCAAATTATATCATATAAATTGACATACATGAAATAATATATATACTAATGAGTAGTATGTTACTGAACCATGCACAATATTTGTGAGACTTCGAATGGAGTGGTCCGTACGCCCCTCCCCCTCGCCAAGCCTGAAGAAAGGAGCAACTTAGATAACTCTTTGTTAACTATATTCCTGCTTTGCTAAAAGGGCCTTGGACCCAATCAATCTCTATACTGTTGAAGCAATGGACTTTTCAATAATTCTGAAAAATCTTTTGCACATGATCAAATTTATAACTCTCTCTGTCCATTTTTAATTGTCATGTTGCACATTTTAGAAGTCAATTTAACGAATTTTTAAATTTAAATTAGATTACACTAATTCAATATTTTAAGCGAAAAATTTAGATATTCAAAAACTATATGAAAAGTACTATAAATTGTAATTTTTTGCATATGCTGAAAAAAAATATCATAAAATATTATTCAAATTTTGTATGATTTGACTCTAAAAAGGAAAAATATGACAATTGAAAACACGAAAGAATGCTCTCTCTTCTGTGTCAGCGAAGGAAGGATAAAAGCAATCGTCCGAATAACTGTTATTCCACTTACGGTGAGTAGATGACTTGTCAGAAATAGTAATTTTTCCTCTACAATTTTGGAAATGGACAAAATGTCATGGACAGTCAGACTTGCTATGGACCTTTTTTATTTTACTGGGTCGTCTGAACAAGACCCACTCTTGAGATCCATCAAATTATACCCAATGCATACACAAAGCCCAACCCTTATCCTTCCAATTTGGGCTCAAATTTTGGTGATAATACACTGAATCGCTACCATCTAAGTCGAACTTTAAAGGTTGACCACTTGCAACTTTTTTTTAATTTTAGGTTTATATCTATATTTTGGGGGGTGTATTTTAAATTTATGTTGGGTAGAGTACATTATAAGGAGCTGTGAATATTTTTTATCGAGTTAAATTTGAAAATTTTGATTAAGAACTATTAATACAATGAATATGAAGTTTCATACACTATCTAGGCATCATTAATTAAGGGAGAAAATACTCATCGACTACACTCTAATACCACTTGTTACTTTGATTGTAAAACTTTAGGCTCTCTTTCGCCATGCATGAACATTTAATTTTGTTCTTATAACTTTGCCATTTTTCTTATGTTCATTATACTACTTATCAAGTATCCTAATTCATAATTGGTTGGCTCAAGTTGATCCCTAATTCTTTACAAAAATAATCTTTAACAGAAATAGAGTTTGCTAATAGCCATTTCTAATCAACCTTTTAATGTCATTCTACTGTTTATCTTTGCTACCTTTTACATATCCGAATTATACTATTCCTTGTTGTAAAATAATTGGAGTGTCATGTGGAATATGACATCACTAATGACCTTGTATGCATTAATGTATGACTATAAATAGCTACTATATAAAACATATAAACACACACTTTGAAAGAATATATCTTCTAAAATTTTCTTTCTTTTAGAATTTTAGTAAGTTCTTTTATAACAAGAATTTTAGTAAGTTCTTTTATAACATTTCCTAATTAGTTCGTTTTCACAACAATTTTAACAAAATAATTTTTCAATAGTATCACTTCCCCCCATATTTTTAGCTTCATACGCAAATTTGCTTGTTATAAAGCCCATAATCTCAACAGTGACATTGTCGTCTTCAAATCAAAGTGGAGAATTACGATGCTTCTCGCAAGATTTCTCAGTTGCAGGTGCAGTTCTCCGAGTCTTCCATGGTTAATTTCTAAATTTTCTCACTCAATTTCATCACTATCTGAGAAATTCCCCACTAATTTTGACGAATCTCATGTTCTGAATCAACTTTCCGACCTTTTACCCATCCGTCGAACTTCTTCAATCGAAAAACCCATTCCTACAGATTCCTCTGCACCAAAAAATCAGTTTAGGGTTTTCGATGAGCTTTTAACTCCAGAAGATAAGTTACGCGGCATTTTTCTTCAGAAACTTCAGGGCAAAACAGCAATCGAGAAGGCACTGACATCTGTTGACGTTGAATTAACGGTTGATATAGTTGCTAAAGTAGTAAACAAAGGAAATTTAGATGCTGCATCAATAGCTACATTTTTCAATTGGGTTATCAAACAACAAAAAATACCTATTGATAATGATACTTACTGTATAATTCTTAAAGCATTAGGAAGGAGGAAGTTTTTCAGGCAGATGGTTGAAATATTAAAGGAAATGAGGAATCACGGAGTTATGCCTGATCCAGTGACACTTAACATTGTTGTTGATAGCTTTATTCGAGCTCGACAAATTTCAAAGGCTATACAATTGTTTTGTGAATTAGAGAACTATGGATTGAGATGTAATACCGAGACACTTAATGTTGTTTTACGGTGTTTGTGTCATCGATCACATGTAGGTGCTGCAAGTTCATTACTTGTGAAAATGAAAGAGAAAGTTCCATTTGATGTCACAACCTATAACATAGTCATTGGTGGGTGGTCGAGATTTGGAAGAGTTAAGGAAGTTGAGAGAACCTTAAAAGCAATGGTGGATGATGGATTTGAGGCAGATAATTTGACTTATAGTTGTGTTCTTGAATGTTTAGGGAGAGCTGGTCGAATTGATGATGCCATTGAGATTTTTGAGGGATTGGAGGAAAAGGGTCGCATATTTGATGCTGAGATATACAATGCAATGATTTCAAATTGCATTGGACAGGGTGAAATTGATGAATCTTTTAAATATTATGAGAGGATGTTAAATACGGATTGTGAGCCCAATGCTGATACATATATGAGACTAATATCTGCTTTTCTGAAAGTGAGAAGAGTAGCTGATGCAATTGAAATGTTTGATGAAATGCTAAGCCGGAGAATGATTGTAACTACAGGGAATGTAACCTCTTTTCTTGAGCCTTTATGTAGCTACGGTCCACCTCATGCAGCTCTAATGATTTACAAGAAGGCGAGACAAGCTGGATGTACGATATCCTTGACTGCATACAAGTTGCTTCTTATGCGGCTTTCTAGGTTTGGGAAATGTGGTATGCTGTTAAACATCTGGAATGAGATGCAAGAAAGTGGTTATTCTTCCGATATGCAAGTTTATGAGTATGTCATCAATGGGCTTTGCAACGTAGGACAGCTTGAAAATGCTGTCCTGGTAATGGAGGAAGCTTTAGAGAAAGGATTTTACCCTAGCAGGCTTATTTGTAGCAAATTAAACAACAAGTTACTAGGTTCAAACAAAATAGAGATTGCATACAGGCTTTTTCTAAAGATAAAAATTGCGCGTGGAAAGCAAAATTCACAAACATACTGGCGTGCTAAAGGGTGGCATTTCTAATCTTTGCACAGTCAGCTGGTTAGTGCAACTGTATCTTCTTTCAGAGTGATGAATATGACAAGAATCAAGGATCAAACTTCATTGCCAGTAGCTGCCACTGGCAATGAACTGAATCTGCTCTTTTTCTTTCCAAATGGGCATCTATTGCCTTGTACAGAAGATTAATGTTTGAGAAATTATGTGAAGCAGCAGGGACTGACGTATTGTTTTGCATTATCATGGAGGGGGTAATATATGAAAAATTTGTTGAAGTACAGGGGACTGGAGTGTTACTTTTCTTTGCTAGAAGTTGTTCTGCGGGAAGTATGGAGAAGTCATTCCAATATGAGTCGCATGTTTAACTTTTTGACCATTGAGGTGAGTGCTTCTAGTTGGCGTCAAGTTGTGCAGTTGGTAATGAATGTATTCTAACTTCTGTGCTAGCAATAACATGAAAAGTAATTAAAAGAATTCTCTATCTTGTTTATTAAGAACAAGTCATGTAGAAAATTAGAATCATGTCCCTGACTTGTCTATAATATTTGTTTGAAACATAACTGCCTTTAATCCCAGGGGCCAGGGGAGGGGTTAAAAACATGAAATTTGACTTGAAAATAATAAGGCTTGTGACTCGCTCAAATGATATGGATTGGCTGATCGGTGGCAAAACCTTTGCTGAATCTTTTTTTATACAAGGAAATAGCTAGCTGATTCAAAACTATTAGGGAACTTCTCAGTATGCATCTCCAACTGTAGTGTTGTACTTTCATGTAATATGGGGAAGGTCTGATGTTGAGTGAGGAATAATGATGAAATGGTTGCATCTCTAGGGTAGGAAGCTGATATTATCGTGGGCGGATGGATGAAAAGAGATTTATCCATCAAATGAGTCCTCCTTAAACCAGATCTGTGGTCCACCTTAAGGGTGCAGGAGGGCAGGGAATGGTGATTTAGAGAAGGTACATACTCTCTGTGTGAATTGAAATGTAGAAATTGGTTCCCTGTGTGTTTCTCTCTCTTGCTTGGTACTTTTGTACAAAAAATTTCAAAAAACTGTCATGGAGAAACCTGTATCTAGTTTGGAGTGAGGAACAGTGCTTTTAGTTCCACCAGATTGCATAAGGCCGTAGAACTGGTAAAAATTCCTGTCCACCTTTCTTGGACAATCTTGACAAACCTTTTTCTATTTTTTTATTTTCCTTCTTATCAATATGCTTTTATTTTGTTTATATGATTTACTTGATGATGTGGGATAATTAGTTGGTATAGAGGATTACTGGGAGAAACTGAAATTCCATAGAGGCTTATATACAAGTTTGTTGAGGGAAGGGAAAAAGAAAATCTTTTCTTATTACACATTTGACACCTGTTGATCAATTTAATCCAGGTTATTGTTATTTGATTAATTATTTCCCTGGAGGTATGAGTGACTGATAGGCCTAAATGTGCTTCCTGGGATTGTGACTTGGTCTGTTGTTATTGATGTTGAAGTAGCTTAAATAGGTGGTCACCGATCCATTTAGTATTTGTTTTGTGCAGGTTAATTGGGATGGAGCAGGACCTGAGTTTTGTCTCTCATCAGTTTTGGAGGTGTTGTTTCTTTATCAGCCGACATTTCCTCAAGGAAATAGTCAAAGCTGCACTCTTGAAAACAAATGTTTCGTCAATCTCCCAGAAGTAAAGGTAGATATTTGGTATTTGCTTGTTTGGATTTGACGATCAACTGTTTCATGAATTTTGTGACTTGGTTTCTCGTTCACCTTAATCTCTTGCACGATGGAGAACTATTCTACCATTCCAATGTTACTTCTCTGTGTTCTTGTTCTACTTTATCTGGATTTACGTGGCTTGTCACTACATAACAGCTTTATTAGGTAAAATGTTCAAATTCATGAACCAAATATGTTGGGATGGTCATCTTGTTCTAAAATATATTGCCTGTCACTGCACATGTTATCTCAAAAAGATCTTATTTCATTTGTTTTTTTATAAATTTGAATGAGTGGTACTTTAAATTCCAATTCTGGTGAAGGTACATCTCCATGGTATTATCATGTTTCCATCCATTTGACTAATATGATGCATTTTCCTCCAATCGTACTTCCCCGAAAAAGAGAGACCAATTTGAAACTTATGCTATGTGTGCTTATCTATTCTGTTCATTGTTAAAAAATTTCGATTGCGAAGGTTGGGATTCCATAAAATCTCAACATTTCCATCTGTTTCAAGTTGTACTCAGATGGAACATATGAGATTGTTGGAACTATTGCAACAGTGGTTCTTTTATGTACATAGCTTGGTCGTACATGCAAGGATGTAAATTCATTATGAGGCATGATTGGAAGTTGACGTCTTTGTGTCAATGCCTTGACAAATATGTTGCCAATTTCAACTTGCAGAAATGGTATGTAATGCTATGGTTGTAAGGATTAAATATCATGGAACTCGTTGATAGGACAGATAAATCCCTTAAGTACTTTCAGGTGATGACGTTAAAGGACATTCAACCTGCTGCTGTAGTGAGCTTTTATGCCTCTAGTATTGCTCGAACCATAAAATTCCCGTGAGCTGTTCTTTTCATTGATTGACATACTTGAGGAGATGTTGATTGAGGAAGACATTACTTTGGTGGAATGCCATGGTTGATAAGTTATGCTCGAAATGGCCTTGCATGTGTTTGCACCAATACGGGGACCTTGAATGATCATCTTACCAGCACATGCCATTTAGGTGCATTGCAAGAAGAGTAAAGTGACTCATGGGCATGTGTTCGAGATTGTTCTTCATCTGGCTGTCTTTATTTATACCTTCCTCATCGACCTCTATGAAAAAACATGCAAAGAGGCTGGACGATCATTGTCATGGTATCCATGGGAACCGTATGATATCTCTGCATCTATCTAAGGATATGCCGGAAATACATGTTTTCCTTCTCCATTGTGAATTGCAGGCTATTAAGGATAGTTGAAGAAGATGATCATGCAAGTATCTCCGCGCAACGGAGGAGTTTGCTATTAAGCCTACACTAAAAGCAGTTTAGCTGCATGATGATTACTGTTTTCTAGGGCTTACAAGCATGTCGTTTGTCCAGATGCTTCTCTCTGGGATGCCCATATTGTTGCTTACAGAGTCTTTATGGAAATACAGAGCTGGTTAAATTGGCTTCAGATAATTTGTTTGTAATCAGATCCCATTTCCCAAGGCATCCGTCTTGTTGGATCTTGGCATATGTTATTCAATTCCAATAGTATTATTTTAGTTAGTGTATGATTCTTTACACCTGAAATCAGTAAAAAATGGACACATAATACTTGTAACTGAAACACATGAGATTTTTGTAGTATACTCTCCTCTATACAATTGCACATAAGTTGATAAAAGAGAACTGTGTCTTCAAAATTTTGTGCTTCAGATTTATGCACCTATATTTTCGAGCATTAACTTCTATTTCTTGCTACAAGCATGTCTTAATTTCGAGAAAAATATTGAAAAAACTCTAGTAAATTATTAACTTCGCACTTGTACTATCGACTGTCTTTAAAACAACTCTCTACTTGACTAATAAATTTAGATACACCCTCTTGTAGGAAAGAAACATGACATAACAAGTGCAAGAAACATGACATAACAAGTGCACTGTCAAACTCTTATAGGAAAGTAACTCTTGATAAAAAATCAAGAGAAGTGTTGAAAACACTCCAAATTTAATAAAAATTTAGAGATGTATTTAACTCATGTTAAAAAATCACGTCAAATTTTAAGAATATTTTCAATACTTTCCTTTTTAATTTTCTATCAATCCCCCACCAGCAGAAGGGTATGAAAGCTTCATGCTACCATGCAATTAAATAAAACGTTGCATTTACTTTCATTTTGTAGTTCTCGAGATTTGACATTTACCTCTTTTTGCAATAAAATAGGCACTTAACAGCCTTACAATATATATACTAAACCCCGAAAGCTAGCTCAAAAGGAGAAAGATTGCTCAAGCCTTATAAGGAATACACCATCTCATTAATCACTGATGTAAAACTTTTGTCATTCTGCAACACCCCACCTCACGCCCATTGCTTAGCATCTGGTGTGTGGGCAATTTAATTTTGGGAGTCCCAACAACATCGGGTGAGACGGACCCTGCTCTGATACCATGTGAAATTAGGTCTTAGACTTAACTGACACCCCAAAAACTAGCTCAAAAGGAGGAGGATTGCCCAAGCTTTATAAGGAGTCCACCATCTCATTAATCACCGATATGAGACTTTTTTCATTCTTTAACAGAATTAAATCAACAATTTGGCCTGCGATTAAATCAATTTTGAATTGATTATCAAAAAATCTCACAAAATTTAATAAATCAAAACAAGTAAAATAAAACTGTTACACCAACATGTCAGCTTAGCATTTAAGACCTTACAATATTATTTTTATGAATGCACATGATCGATCGATCGATATATCACCAAATTTATTCTATATCTATATAGCATCTCTCCGATATCACAACTCACACACCTCAAACCATATCACAACTCACACACCTCAAACCAAAGCAAAAATAAATATTCACCAAAACCAAGAAAGAATTTTTTTTTAAAAAAATTAAAACATCAATGGCTTCTTCTGATTCCAAGATTATCTTCATCTTTTTCATCCTTATTTCCATTTTCACCCCTCAAACTTTCTCCCAAAGTGACTACTCATCATGTGAATCACAAATACATAACACATGCAACAACAAATCCAAAGCATTAACCTTAAAAATCATAGCTATAGTTTCAATATTACTCACTAGCATGATTGGAGTATGTTTACCTCTCGTTACACGTTCAATTTCAGCGTTAAGCCCTGATCGTAACGTTTTCGTTATCGTTAAGGCATTTGCTGCTGGAATTATACTAGGAACAGGTTTCATGCACGTGTTACCAGACTCATTTGAAATGTTATTGTCAAATTGTTTGAAGGAAAATCCTTGGCATAAGTTTCCTTTTACTGGATTTGTTGCTATGTTGTCTGCTATAGTTACATTGGCTATCGACTCTATGGCTACTAGTTTGTACAGCAAAAAGCACAATAATGCTCGTGTACAAGTACAAAATATTATTAATGGTACTGCTGATCAAGAATTGGGCAATATGGTGAATAATAATGTGCATTTTCATTCTCATCGCCATGGTTCTCTTTTGAAAGATGGAACGAAACTACTTCGTTATCGAGTCATTGCTATGGTTAGTCTATCGTTCACTTATTCTGTTTAATTTATGCGATATCGTTTGAATTATTAATCTATTGATGGAATTATATGTTTCACTTATTCTGTTTAATTTATGTGATATCGTTTGAATTATTAATTTATTGGTGGAATTATATGTTTTTGTACATTGAGAGTGCATAACATAAATGGTTCATAATAATTTAAAGAGTAGATTCTTGTTGAGTGCTGTATATACCATTTATAGATAGATTCAAAATTCAAAGTTTGTAGCCAGAGTTCACATGCATGTCTTTTCCTGTCAACAACAAATAATTATGACATTCTTTTACCGAATTTTAGCTACGTTACGTTTTTGTTCCAAACAATACTAAATTAGCTAAAATCCTATTTTAGATATGGTGGTCCATGTGCTTATGTTGCCTAAAATGCTATTTCAAACAAGTTTTCTGATAGTAGTCTTTTCATATTCTAAAAATATTTTGAATTATTAATATTGTGATTTATAATATTTTTTTACGTAATTTTTAAATATATAAAATTTTATTTTAAAAACTATAAAGATGGATACTTCCGTAAACTAGAAGGGTAGGTGCGGACAATAGTTTGAAGGGAAGGGTATTTTTGAGTCGAAATATAGTTTAAAGATATATTTAAGATATTTCGGATAGTTTAAGGATATATTTAAGATATTTCGGATAGTTTAAGAATAATTTTGACCATTTTACGTTCTTATAATTTCACAAACATAAATTCTTCACCCCTGATCCCCGATTTGGTATCCTCCACTAAACACAATAATTTTACTGTTAAGTTTTCTGTATTAATAGTGAATTATTTTTTCGATCAGCAAGTTAAGTTGGCGTACAATAACATCTATAACTCATTATTGCAAATAGTAATGTTTTAACAGGGAAAATTATAACTATAATCGATTAAATCGAAGTGATAGGTACATCATGGAAATCTTATTTATTTATTGGCAGGTATTAGAGCTTGGTATTATCGTTCACTCAATAGTAATAGGTATTTCACTTGGATCTTCAAACAATACATGCACAATTAAAGGACTTGTTGCTGCACTTTGCTTTCATCAAATGTTTGAAGGAATGGGACTTGGTGGTTGCATTCTTCAGGTAATTTTCTTAATAAATTGAAAGAGATATTAATTATCAGGACAACAAAAAGTACTAGTAGAGTAGTAACCAATTAAATCACGTTACTAAAAAAATAAATAAAAGGATCATTAATTGAAGTTAGTTAAATATGAAAGGTCAAATAAATTGGATAATAAGGACAATAGTTGATGGATAAATAAAATTGAATGATTAAATGACTTTAGTGAAATAAAGTAAAGTTTGTTATAAGGTCCATGAAAGTGTCTTGATATTTTTTATTTGTTTTTTTCCCAAATATATAGGCAGAGTACAAAATGTTGAAAAAGGCAGCAATGGCATTTTTCTTTTCAGTAACAACTCCATTTGGTATAGCACTTGGAATTGCACTATCAAATACTTATCAAGAAAATAGCCCTCGTGCTTTAATAACTGTGGGCTTATTGAATGCATCATCTGCTGGCCTTTTGATTTATATGGCTTTGGTTGATCTTCTTGCTGCTGATTTTATGGGTGACAAATTACAAGGTAGCATCAAGTTACAAATCAAGGCTTTTATTGCTGTACTTTTGGGTGCTGGTGGCATGTCTCTAATGGCCAAATGGGCTTGATCTCATAGTTAACTCATCCTAATATATAGTTTATGGATGAGGACTACATCAATAATTAATCCTTAGTCAATGTTATTAAGAAGTTTGCTAAGCTAAGTAGATTAGGTAGTGACATAATTTGAAGTTTATGAGTCGACTATTTTAGCTTGTTTATGTTATTTGCTTCAAAATTAGTAGTTTATAGATATATATTACATTTCTTAAGACAAATATATAATTTGGATCGAAGTTGTTGGATTCAATTGAACTCGTAACTCATATTCTACGTTCATGTTCCTTATTACATATGAGAGGTACAAAAAAATTAAGAGATAAGTCTGAAGAACACCAATCGTTAAAAGTATTATTTCTCTATAACTTCAAGCATCTAGTCAAGTTTTATCAATTCATTTGTGTTCGAACTTAAATCATCAATATATATTTACATATATGGTTCTTTCATATATTGTTAAATTTGTTTGTGATCGTACTATAAAATCAATCAACCTATTGTTTGAGGATTTTATGCACAATTGACAATACGTAACTCGTAAGATTATAAAATCAAGATAATTCACGTTCAATGAGATATTAATTTATATAAATAATCCAATTTGATTTACTGTTTACTTTTTTGCATCGATATACCCAAATTCTTTCGATATTAAGTCATAAAATGATCATATTTTGTAAAATCCAGATAGGATAGGAAACTACAAAGTCAACATCAAACACGTGCTTTCCTTATTCGGCACTCGTTTAAAACACACCCTTTGCCATTTTGGATACATATTTTCCGTATTTGTAAGTACAAAATCCACATGTATATATCTTTATTAAACATTTAGGCCCACTTCATGCCTTTGCTATGACATAATACTATACTGTTCACTTCTATTTTTTTGTAAAAATATATAGTACTATTTATCCTCACTTATTCCAGCCATTTTCATGCTAGCTTTGGTGAAATAGTATTAAACTTCAATGTGTTATCCAACTTTAATTATTTTTTAAAAAATGACATAACCACCAATTGTTGTTTAGCTTATCCCAAGTTACACTTGGATATTAAATTTAATAAATTTTAAATACTAGCTAGCACACGGATTAGCAAAATTCTAAAGTATATATAAGTAGTAGCTCGATCGCAAGATATCATAATTCATAACCACAAACAAATATACATATTCACTAAATATACATTATAGCTAGCACAATGACAAATTATTGTTTCAAGCACATCGCTATCTTCTTCATTCTCATCTCAATTTTGGCCCCTCAAGTTTTATCAGTAGTTGAAGATTGTGGAGCAGAAGAAGACAACTCATGTGTCAATAAATCCAAAGCGTTACCCTTAAAAATCATAGCCATAGTCTCCATACTAATCACTAGTATGATCGGAGTATGTCTTCCACTAGTCACACGTTCTATCCCGGCCCTAAGCCCCGAAAGAAGCCTTTTCGTGATCGTTAAGGCATTTGCTGCTGGAATTATATTGGCTACGGGGTTTATGCACGTGCTACCGGACTCATTTGATATGTTGTCATCGAGTTGCCTTAAGGAGCACCCGTGGCACAAATTCCCCTTTACTGGATTTGTGGCTATGTTGTCCGCTATAGTAACGATGGCTATTGACTCTATAGCTACTAGTTTATACAGCAAAAAACATAATGGTGGTGTGGTTAATCCAGAAGGTGATCAAGAAATGGCTGTGGCTGGAAATCATGTTCATTCCCATCATCATCATGGATCCCTTTCGACTAAAGATGGACTTGATGGCAAAAAATTACTAAGATACAGAGTAATTGCCATGGTGAGTTTCCTTCTTTTGTTCTATTATTTAACACGTACATATCATATATCTTTTTAGTCTGTTTAAAAAAGAAATACTGTGTTTATAAATAGTTTATGTTTAAACGTTGTTGCAGGTGTTAGAGCTTGGAATTATTGTTCATTCAATAGTGATTGGGCTATCACTAGGTGCGTCAAGCAATACATGTACGATTAAAGGACTCGTAGCTGCACTTTGCTTTCATCAAATGTTTGAAGGAATGGGGCTTGGTGGTTGCATCCTACAGGCAAGTAGCTATAGTGTTTGTTCATTTTATTACTCGACTATTTGCAAATACATTCTACTAATTCAACTCTTGTTCTAATACAGGCGGAGTATAAGTTCATGAAGAAGGCTATAATGGCGTTTTTCTTCGCAGTAACAACACCATTTGGTATAGCACTTGGTATAGCATTGTCAACTACTTATGAGGAAAATAGTCCACGCGCGTTAATAACTGTTGGATTACTGAATGCATCATCTGCTGGACTTTTGATATATATGGCTTTGGTTGATCTTCTTGCTGCTGATTTTATGGGTGACAAATTACAAGGCAGTGTCAAGCTACAAATCAAGTCTTACATGGCTGTTCTTTTAGGTGCTGGTGGAATGTCTGTCATGGCAATTTGGGCTTAAACTTGTTTTCATAGTTTGTTTTCAGCAATAAGTGTGTAAACACTCCATCCCCCCACCCTCAGGCATTTTTTTTGTCCGTCCCTCCTTTCATCTAAGTTTGAAATTTTAATTAGGTATCATTTTAAAATACATGAGTCATGACTTAATTGTGAGTTACAAAATATTCAGTAAAATACATCTCTACTTTTTTGGTCTTAATTACAATATTATGCGTCTTTTTGAGCTTTTCATAGCCAAAGTTAGACGTTTGTTGATGCAGGAACCGGTATAACGTATAATCCCTCCCAATTTTACTAGTCATCCCCTACATTAATTAACAACAACAGCTAAATTGTCACTATTTATATCGCGTCAATTAGAACTCTTTGTATATATCTGATATTGGATTCAATAACAATTAACTAATACTGGTAAAGACTTTAACATTCTTTGTTAATGTGTATATTTTTTTTCTACATAAAGACTTTAACACTCTTTGTTTATATGTATATCTTTTGCTAGTAAAAGATATTTTTGTCGTAGTGATCATTTCCTTTTGAGAGTCTAATGATAAAAATTTTGACTAATATTTTACTATGTATTGTAATTTCATTAATATTGATATGAAAGAATTTTTTAATTTATAGTGCTTTTCGTATAATTTTTTAATATCTCATTTTTAATTTAAAATATCAAATTAATGTAATCTGGTATTAGGTTTCCTAGCGAGTGAACCTTTCCAGCGAAATTCTTCTGCAAATATATTAAGTAGAGGGAATAAAAAAAGATTTGGCTTTACTATTTTTTCCTACCAGGTGAATCATCCACACTTTCATGATAAATCACCTCGTCAAGCTTTCATATAATTAATTTATAATATTTTTACCTTTTAGATATTATATTACACTCATAAAAATTATTGATTTTGACAATTTTTTTAACCAACCAAAAATAAAGATATTGACAATATATCTCCATTATGAAGTAGTCTATGGGCCCGTTTGGATGGGCTTAATAAAAGCAGCTTTAAAAAAGTACTTTTGAAAGTGCTGAAACTTATTTTTAAAATAAGCAGTTATGCGTTTGGATAAAAGTGCTGAAGTTGTTATGCCAAACGTGAAAAGGGAAAAATAGAAGAAAGAGATGTTAAGGTTATATGGATAATTTGGAGATTGTATAAAATATTAAGGGAAAAAACATAAAAATGTGGTCAACTTAAAACAGCTTATAAGCTAAAAAAAAAAAGCACCCCTACCCCAGCTTTTAACTTTTGGCTTAAAATAAGTTTTTTTTAACTTAAAATAAGCTGTTTTGAGTATTGCCAAACAGTCAAATAAGTCAAAAACCAGCTTTTAAGTCAGTTTGACCAGCTTTTAAGCTGAGCCAAACAGGCTCTATGTATACCTCGTATAAAAAAAATTAAATAACACACGTATAAGCATATAAAATTAAATTTGAAGATATAGAAACATAATAAACATTTCATTTAATTTATAATGGCCTTGTTTATGTACATGTTAAATAAAATATACATTTTATGTATATGCCAAGTACAACATCTCTAATTCCACTACATATAACTATAACTATGTATTTTATATTTTTTCAAAATGAGGTTGGACACTTTTCATTTTGCACAATCCTACAAGGGGTCGCAACCAGCGCTTAAAGTGGTAGGCCTCATATAAAATCATGTGATCTGTCCTCGTTTATGTATCCCATGTTAGTGGCCAGTAGCATCGTGATCAACATATAACCTAACAATCCATCTCAATACATATTCACATCTCATACTTCTTCTTTCTTTTAAAAAAAAAAACGCCATTCAACGTTTCAGAGCGATTCAGTCCATTGCAAATTGAAAAGCCACGATGAAAGAGCGACTGAGTCCAAGCGATGTTTTTTAAAAACGACGCAATCCTTCGCTTTTTAGTGCAATTTTGCAATTCAAGGAAGGTGGGATTTCACAAAATTTATGAAAACAAAACTTAGGCCCATTTGGCCATGAGAGACATTCCACCGGCACCTAAAAGAACAGCCATGTATGATTTAATTTGTAGCTTGACACTGCCTTATAATTTGTCACCCATAAAATAAGCAGCAAGAAGATCAACCAAAAGCCATATATATCAAAAGCCCAGCAGATGATGCATTCAACAAGCCCACAATTATTAAAGCACGAGGGCTATTTTCTTGATAAGTATTTGATAGTGCAATTTCAAGTGCTATACCAAATGGAGTTGTTACTGAAAAGAAAAATGCCATCATTGCTTCTCCAACGTTATTTTATTTATCGATATATTAAATAAGAAATTACAAACAAGTATATATTGCTATAATTAATATGCTTAGTAGCTCAATTGATTGACAATTTGAACTTTCACCTTACTAATGAGGATTCATAATAGACCAAATTAATAGAATATAAATAAAGCTCACCATAGCAATCATTCTGTATCTGAGTAATTTTGCACCTATTTCCAGGTCAACACCACCTTGAGGTTGAAACAATTTCTGGATTAACCAAACCAGCTCTATGTTTCTTGCTATACAAACTAGTAGATATAGAGTCAATAGCCATTGTAACTATAGCAGACAACATATCCACAAATCCAGTGAAGGGGAATTTGTGCCACAGGTTCTCCTTAAGGCAACTCGATGACAACATATCGAATGAGTCAGGTAGCACGTGCATAAAACCCGTACCTAATATAATTCCAGAAGCAAATGCCTTGACAATCACGAAAAGGCTTCTATCCGGGCTTAGGGCCGGGATAGAACATGTAACGAATGTAAGCCATACGCCAATTATACTAGTTATAAGGATGGAAGTTATGGCTATGATTTTTAAGGGTAACGCTTTAGATTTATCGACACATGAGTTGTTCTCTTCTGGTCCACAATCTTCTACTATTGAAGAAACTTGAGGGACGAAAATTAAGATGAGAACGAAGAAAATGACGATGTGATTGAAATTATAATGTATCATTCTGTTAATTTTTAGAAAGAATATAAAAGATAAAAGAAAGAAAAATTGTTGTGAATGTTTGTACGTTTAGTATTTACACGGAAGTAAAAGTGGAAAAGGTCATAAACTTTCCAACTATATCCTATTTATTAGCTTATCTTAAATAACAAAGCTTCTATTTACATGAAAGCAAAACCTAAAAAGGAAAACTATAATTTTAGATATGGAAGAACTAAAGTAAAAACTTTTTTTTTATTACAACATCGTTCTTGAGTTCCTTGTCCGGTGAGTCTCCAATAAATCCAACATGCAACTTTAGTCCTATTATTTCTTCTTTTTTTTTCGTATATATGAATTAGACATTCCTTGTCTATTTTTAATATAGATGGCTGGAAGAACGATTATTTAAATTGATTGTTGGAATATTAAGTCATAAAATGGTCGTATTTTGTAAAATCCATGTAGGAAAAGAAACTACAAAGTCAACATCAAACACGTGCTTTCCTTATTCAGCACTCGTTTAAAACACACAATTTTGCCATTTTGGATATTCATTTTCCGTATTTGTAAGTACAAAATCCACATGTATATATCTTTATTAAACATTTAGGCCCAACTTCATGCCTTTATTACTATGAATAAAAACTATAAACGTTTACTTCTATTTCACTATTCTAAAAATATTGTTATTTTCGCTGATTCCAGCCATTTTCATGCTAGCTTTGGTGAAACAGTATTAGGCTTCAATGTGTTACCCAACTTTAATTTATTTTTAAAAATGAAAAAGCCACCAATCATTGTTTTGCTAACCCTATGTTACGTTTGGATAATGTATTTTATATATTTTAAATCCTAGCTAGCACACGGAATACCAAAACTCAGTATATATAAATAGCTAGTAGCCTGAAGATAACATAATAACTCATAAGTCCTAACCACAAACAAACAACAAAAACATATTCTTATACTAAAAGAATTCTTCACAATTGCACAATGGCTAATTATAATTTCAAGTACATCGCCATTTTCCTCATTCTCATCTCAATTTTGGCCCCTCGAGTTTTATCAGTAGTAGAAGATTGTGGAGCAGAAGAAGATAACTCATGTGTCAATAAATCCAAAGCGTTACCCTTAAAAATCATAGCCATAGTCTCCATATTAATCACTAGTATGATCGGAGTTTGTCTTCCACTAGTCACACGTTCTATCCCGGCCCTAAGCCCGGAAAGAAACCTTTTTGTGATAGTTAAGGCATTTGCTGCTGGAATTATCCTGGCTACGGGGTTTATTGCACGTGCCTACCGGACTCGTTTGACAGTGTCATCGAGTTGCCTTAAGGAGCACCCGTGGCACAAATTCCCCTTTACTGGATTTGTGGCTATGTTGTCCGCTATAGTAACGATGGCTATTGACTCAATAGCTACTAGTTTATACAGCAAAACAATGGTGGTGTGGTTAATCCAGAAGGTGATCAAGAAATGGCTGTGGCTGGTTGGAAATCCTGTTCATTCCCATCATCCATCATGGATCCCTTTCGACTAAAGATGGACTTGATGGCAAGAAATTACTAAGATACAGAGTAATTGCCATGGTGAGTTTCCTTCTTTTGTTCTATTATCTAACGTGTAACTTTATCTTTTTAGTCTGTTAAAAAAAGAATTACTGTGTTTACAAATAGTTTATCTTTAAACGTTGTTGCAGGTGTTAGAGCTTGGAATTATTGTTCACTCCATAGTGATTGGGCTATCACTAGGTGCGTCAAGCAATACATGTACGATTAAAGGACTCGTAGCTGCACTTTGCTTTCATCAAATGTTTGAAGGAATGGGGCTTGGTGGTTGCATCCTACAGGCAAGTAGCTATAGTGTTTGTTCATTTTATTACTCGATTATTTGCAAATACATTCACTAATTCAACTCTTGTTCTAATACAGGCGGAGTACAAGTTTATGAAGAAGGCGATAATGGCATTTTTCTTCGCAGTAACGACTCCATTTGGTATAGCACTTGGTATAGCATTGTCAACTACTTATGAGGAAAATAGTCCACGGGCGTTGATAACTGTTGGATTACTGAATGCATCATCTGCTGGGCTTTTGATATATATGGCTTTGGTTGATCTTCTTGCTGCTGATTTTATGGGTGATAAATTACAAGGCAGTGTCAAGCTACAAATCAAGTCTTACATGGCTGTTCTTCTTGGTGCTGGTGGAATGTCTGTCATGGCCATTTGGGCTTAAATTTGTCTTCATAGTTGTTTTGAGTAATAAATGTGGCCTTCTTTTATCTTCATGACCTATTGTGAGTTGCAAAAAAGTTCTGTAATATACATCATCTTATGTAAGTGTATCCAATGAGTAAACTTTTCCAACTAAATATTCTTCCACAAATTATTAAGAAAAGGAAAAAGGTTTGCTACAGTTATAATTTCAATGAAAATCCCCTTTCTCATCGATTGGTGTCATTATTTTCCCATTTTGTTTCTATTATTTTGACCAAATATATGATTTTTGCTTCACTCAACACAATGGCTAATCATCTTGCTACATGTCACCCAACCCAAACTTTTTGTGATTAGCACCCACACTAATCTTCCGATGAGAGAACCATTACTACAATTCAACCAAGCAACTTAACGAAAAATTAAGGCATTTAAAGATACACAAGCAGGTTTAATTACTAAAATATTTATTAAGGAACTAAACAAATGAACTAATACGAATGCAGAAATACAACCCCTAGAACGTGAAAGTCAATGTACCAAAACTCTAACAAGATTCATCATCTAAAGAACTAGTCTAAGTCCGAGTAGAATGGACTGTACAAAAAGAGAACTCAAGACAGCCACTAAGAAGTAGCTCACCCTCGAATTCGAATAATCACTATCTTTTAAGCAATGTCTAGTCAATAGCCGCCGGAAGATACTTTGTACCCAACAAAATGTTCAAAAGTGAAGGTATGTATCAGATTATTCCAAAAAAAATCACAAATTTTGAATCAAACTTGTCTACAAATTGTACTAATACAACTTGAATGAATTAACAACTAACTACAACTGAGGTATCAAACATATACATGAATGAATTAACATTCAAGTTATCTAGTACATTGATGTTTCAGAAATTGGTAGATGTAAAGGTTGATACATAATATCAAGTATCAATACTAATTAAGGTTGTGTATCAAAACTAATATTTGAACACGATAAACATTGTGCGTGATAAAATTGTAATGTATCATGATGTTGAAACGAAAGCATTATACATTAGTTTAAGAAACACAAAATCAACTAGATATATTAAAAATCTGAACCTACATGTATCAAAAAAGATGGAAAAAATAATAATAATGTGATAGCAAAAACTAACGAAGATATGTCCTTCTAGAACTAATTGAATAAACTCAAAATCAACTAAATATATTAAAAATCTGAACCTACGTGTATCAAAAAAGATGGAAAAAAATTAATAATGTGATAGCAAAAACTAACAAAGATTAGAACTAATTGAATAAAGTCAATAATGAAAGATAGAACCAATAAAATAAAGTGTATCAAAACGGTCACTTAAATTTTTTTGGAACCATTCCAAATGCACTCCAAAGAATAGTGAGCAAAAGAAGTACTCCATTTTGAAAGAAGAGTGCTATAATTAAATTTATTCAGGCGAAATACTAATATACCGCTGGTAGATTACAAATGGATATCCATTATAAACCATTGACTTTGACTATTAAAAAACTCCACATAAACTTGAAAACAATTTATAAGTTATTGTAAAACTAAATGAATGTCACGTGGATCATTCTTTAAGACATTTACTTTATTAATATGATGATATGTGAGATTATTCATAGTTGAGGTATAATTATTTGACCAAATAAATAGCTTATCAATGATCAAGTGTTTAGTTTATATTTTTCTATTGGTTATAAATAACATTATTTTCTTCGCAAAGGAAGAGATTAGAAAAGTTTGCAATGTGGAGTATTATTATACTCTCTCTTTACCCGTTCTTATTTTTAATTTAGTTTAGTAATATTAGTTTGTTAGCTAGTTATTTTATAACATAAGTAACAATACTAAAGTGAGGGAAATACATAGCAGTTCAAATTTAACCACGAAATTGAAAAGTATACACGATTACAATTTTGCAATTCATTTTTAAGGAGGTATTTCACAGACTTATATGAAAAAACAAAGCTAGGCCCATTTGGCCATGACAGACATTCCACCAGCACCTAAAAGAACAGCCATGTAAGACTTAATTTGTAGTTTGACACTGCCTTGTAATTTGTCACCCATAAAATCAGCAGCAAGAAGATCAACCAAAGCCATATATATCAAAAGTCCAGCAGATGATGCATTCAGCAATCCAACAGTTATTAACGCCCGTGGGCTAGTTTCCTCATAAGTAGTTGACAATGCCATACCAAGTGCTATACCAAATGGAGTGGTTACTGCGAAGAAAAATGCCATTAGTGTCTTCTTCAAAAACTTGTACTCAGCCTGCATGAAAAAAAAAATAACAAAGTTACTATAGTATTAATATATATTTAATTAATGATAGGTACTATTTATTCGGAAAAAAAAATGAAAACTTGCCTGGAGAATGCAACCACCAAGTCCCATTCCTTCAAACATTTGATGAAAGCAAAGTGCAGCAACTAATCCTTTAATTGTACATGTATTATTTGAAGCTCCAAGTGAAATTCCTATTACTATTGAGTGAACTATGATTCCCAGCTCTAACACCTGCGAAAACATTACAATTTTATGATGATTTCAATATATTATGTAGTATATGATTTAGAATAAATGAGTTAGAATTAAGGCTATTTAATTAGTCGGCCTGTGTTGATTTTTAAGTAAGGTCAAATCAATATGGATGAACCGATTGATTAGCGATAAAAAAAAAATAAACTTAGTCAAAGGGACAAAATGATGTGGATATATTAGGATTTATTAGTGGTAATACGTAAACAAATAGACTATGATAGGACAAATTTAAAGTACACAAATAATAGAGATTGTTTACTTGACTTTCACCTTATTGAATTGTTTCGTTTCAATAAAATAATGCATGCTTACAATATATTATTTATTGTACGGATCAATATATCAAGACAACTCACCACGATCTTTACTCATTACTAAAAGAAAATGATGATATATTTTGATTGAATCAATTAGCTAATTAGGTAGGAATAGGATAAGTAATTCATGTTTTATAATACGAAATTCTAACTAATTATATACACAAATTTTAACTTCTTGTAGTAAGTAGTAGACTAGCAGTAATACGTGGATTTGGCTCCTCTCGATCTTTTATATTTTCTCTCCATTTTCTCGAGTGCATATTTACATTGTTTTATTTAAAATTTTATATGTACACTAAATCAATTAAAGTTTTAGCTATAGTTAAAGTAGGAAAAAAGATTTCGCCAATTTTGGTAAGAAAATTATCACATTAAAGTTGTACTGACAAGTGCCATTAGGCTTCATCAAGTGTAATTTCGATTTTTATTTTCTTATTTAATATTGTGATTTGCTTCCCACTAATCAATTAAAACGAATTACTTTGCTACTATCAATCAATTTCATTATTTATTGATAGTTACATATAATTATCATTTATGTTACCTGATTAGTGTCCTAGTAAAGGACAATGACCAAATTAATAAAAGATGAATAAAACTAACCATAGCGATGACTCTATATCGTAGTAATTTAGTGCCTTCAACTCCATCTTTAGTGGAAAGTGATCCATGATGATGATGTGAATGTCCACCATTTACTGCACCCATTTCTTGATCAGCACCACCAGTTTCTGGATTAACCAAACCAGCTCTATGTTTTTTGCTATACATACTAGTTGCTATAGAGTCAATAGCCATTGTAACTATAGAAGACAACATAGCAACAAATCCAGTGAAGGGGAATTTGTGCCATGGATTCTCCTTAAGGCAACTCGATGACAACATGTCGAATGAGTCAGGTAGCACGTGCATAAACCCCGTAGCCAATATAATTCCAGCAGCAAATGCCTTGACTATCACAAAAAGGTTTCTTTCCGGGCTTAAGGCCGGGATAGAACGTGTGACTAGTGGAAGACAAACTCCGATCATACTAGTGATTAATATGGAGACTATAGCTATGATTTTTAAGGGTAACGCTTTGGATTTATTGACACATGAGTTATCTTCTTCCGCTCCACAATCTTCTACTACTGATAAAACTCGAGGGATGAAAATTGATATGAGAATAAAGATGATGGCGATGTGCTTGAAATTATAATCACTCATTGTGCAAATGTAGAGGTTTTTGAATTTTGAGTAGGAATATGTTTTTTTGTTTGCTTTGGGTTATGAGATATGATATATGAGAGATATGATATATATACACACTTAGATATTAAGCTATGATAGATAAAAAAAGCAATTCGTTTAAATTAATTAGTTGGAAGCAAATCATGATATTAAATAAGAAGAATATAACATTGAATGATTTTCTATGTATATCATGTACCAACAGTTATTGAGTGATGAATTTCCTTTTAAAAAAAATATGCAACCCATGTGATTTGCACAGTTATTACACGATGAAGAGTTTATCTAGATCGTATAAAGTATTCACTCGAAGGACAGAGATTATAACGCCTGAATTTAAAAAAAAAATATATGTACGGCTACTTTCATTAACATATAAGGGCAGGCATGTGTATATACCCGCTAAACAGTGTGGTTTTGATTAGTGATTTAATTTTTTTTCCTTGATGCATCACAAAGGCACGTGTTTCAAACGAGTTTTAAGTGGATTTTCGACTATTTCTTATCCTATACGTGGAATTTATAAAATATAATATTTCATGTTTTATTTTATTTTTAGAAAAAGGGGAACGAAGGAATACATACGTTGGAGAATTTTAAGGAATTTATATATGATAAATTAAGATCCAAAAATCTGTTAATTTAAACAGTATCATAATAGTACTTCCATAATCTAAGCCAGCTGTGAGATTTTTGAAAAACTAGAACGCACTATTTTAGTTTACTTTTTGAGAGATGAAGGAGTAATTATTAATTTTGTGATTTAATTTCGTTTCGTATTTAAATAAGTATTTGTTTGACAATAAATTATTCATATAATTTTTATATATCTTATCAATTATTGTGATGTGTAGTATTTTTCACATGATTTTTAAATCTGTAGATTTTCATTCAAAAAAATTAGGAATTTCATGTTCGAATTTATAATTAAAAATTACATTATTTAACTCTTAAATTTAATTGTTTCACATAAATTGGGAAAGATTAATATCTATAATTGGAAATAAACATAACAAGAAAGTCTTTTCAAGCTAACAAAATGGAATTATTTTTTTCCCGATTTTTTCAACTATTATGGGGACAAAAATTAAATTATCACTATATATATTTTTTTTAACTTCTTCTTTCAAGTGCACATTAACCCCAAAATAATTATGAGTTTTTTCTAGCTGTCCCTTCATCACCCGTACGGAGATGATCTATAGAATTAACTACTTTATCATAAAACGCTTACTTAGCCATAATTAATAAAATAAAATAAAAGGGAGTTATTCTCTAAATGCAGGTGTACTGTTCAAAATTAGCTAATCATTGGTGATATTTAAAAACAAAGACGACATAAATTTGTTTTTAGTTATTAAATACTTTCGTATAACAGAAAAAAACTTTTAAAAAAACTTGTATTGACATCATCTCTCAAATTAAATAGAAAGAAGCGAATAATGAGAAGTCATCTTTGAGATATATTCTCAATTAGATGCATTAGATATATATTTCGTACGTTTAGGTACAATAAAGTTTTCTGTCAATAAAATAGAGAATGTCTATCAACAAAAAAATATTATTCACTAAAATATTATTATATGTAGAGCCGTCAAAATGAGTTTAGCGCATGGGATCAGATCAGTCATTCTTGGAGCAGGGTTAGGATAAAAAATTTCAAGCTCATTTGAAATTGAGAAAATAACAGAAATCCCACATTTAAATTCTCTTATTACCACTATTCCCTATTAGTTTTACAAATCCCCAAAATTTATCATTTTCGAATATCATATGAATATATCAGTGCATCAGATTAGTGTATCATGTATAAAATATACAACAGATTAGTGTATCTGGTATAAAATGTAATGTATCTTACTGAATGATTACTTCTCGCACATCAGCTTGATGTATCAGCCTTATATTATTGTATTAGTTTGAGGAATTTATGTAATTATAAACTTATAAGGGTGGTAATTTTACCTTAAAAGTATGTGATTTATGTTTTTGCCCTTCAAAATTAGCTTTAATAAGCTCGACCAATATAAGTCATTGGTCATTAAGGCTGGATTAGGGCCGGCTCAGGGTCAGCCCATGGGCTTAAACTATTTATTTAGGATGTAACTTATAGCATCCTCACTAGTATATAAACTAATTATTTAAGTGTACAATATGTTGTAATATTACGAATCGTATCAAATTTAGGTACGTCTAGATATATGTATAGCATGATACATGAAATTAAAATTAGGTTAACTTGTTCTAGACACTTTCTATCCAATTATGTATGTATGTAGGATAGATAGATAAATAACGTGTTCTCGCTTCCATGTCATCTGGCTCGCATTCTGAAATGCATCACATTGTATACATGTATCTGGCGTATATAATATCCTTGACCCGTGAAGCTTGAGTCAAGCGGGTCTGGACCAATCCTTTATCATAACTCTAATTATATGTATGATGCAATTTCTCTGATAGTTACTTATGAAACTTATATAAGGAATTACTTTAGTTAGAAAAGTTTTGAATAGCTCTAGTTCTATTATATGAATTCAATAGGTTGTCCTAAAATTTTTGGAACTATTTGAAAATAACAAAATTGCTAAAGTAGTGTTTATATATATGAAAGTGGGATTAAGAAAAATTTAAAGTGTTTGACTAATGAGTTATTGTATATTCTAAAATTGAAATTAAAATTAAGGTGGGGCTAACAACAGTGGTGAAATGATTCTAATTAAATAAAAATTCTAATTCCTATAGCAATAAACTATTATGAAGCTGGTTATATGTCACTCTCATGTGTGAGCTATGAACACCTCTAATCTAAAAACAAAAGACAAACAAAATGGTTACAATTTTAAAATATCATGTGGTTAAATTAAATTAAATTGTCAACTAAAGGCCTTTTTTGACCCATTCCCTCAAGTATATCCAAAACTGTACGACATTCCTATCTCTATAATGGCATGGAAAATGTTAATTAGAAACATATTAATATATTATTTTCACTTTTAACAATACATTAATATCCTATATATCTTACAAGGCTCTCCGTACGCCCACAGGATAATTTTTTTTTTATCCAGGATCACTCTTATCTATTACGATCTCTATCATAGCTTCTGATTCATAGTTATTACAATCTTTGTCATAGTAGCTTTTAAATCATACAAGGAATATAAATCGCACTAAACTAGCCCTACGCGACAGACTCGACTCAGAAGGTATTGAGAGGTTGATTGATTCCAAAAAATTTGTGTGCATAACCACCCTCCGAACTAACTGAGCCATCCCAGAGGACTTACATCACAACATATAGTTGTTTTGTTTTTTTCTTATTTAATTATTGAGTATTCGCAAATTTACTCTTTTGATAAAATTGATGTCGAACGCTATCTATCTACTACAAAGAAAAGGTAGTTGTGTTAATCTTTTTTGTTTGTTTGTTTTTGTCTAATCATTCAACATCCGAAGGTTATTACACGAAAAATTGAATATATATTAAAAATACTTCCACGATAAAATTGGATTAGGCATAGAAATTAGAATAATGTCTACTATGAGGAGAAGGTAAAGTAGTACGATGACTTTGAAATTTTCTTCACAAATATTAAACCAAGACTTTCAATATTGCTTATGTGGTAATGTTTTATAATGATGATTTGTTGTCTATTGACTTAGAATATATATATATATATATATATATATATATATATATATATATATATATATATATATATATATATTATAATAAAAGGCTATATGTATATAATAAAATGAATAGGTACGTAATTTGTTGTTTATTATCAGTATAATTTTTTTATTTTATTATTTAACTTTTGTCCCCTATTTACTTCATGAACAGATTTTCAAGATTAAAATTGTTTTTCCAAGAAAAAAGAAGTGCATGGAATAGAAATTTTGAGACCACCAACTGCCAAGGCCATTCTCGAATCACCTGCATAACATAGCCTCTGACTACTGTGGTTGTGAGTCGTGATATACTCGTACTAACAATAATAATAACATAATCAGTAAATTTAATAATTGAAATTTGAAAGTCTAAAATATATATAAATATCAACACTATTTCATAAAGATAAAGAAATTGTTTTTAAAAAACTCTTAATTTAAGTATAACAAATTTCAATATTAAAAATAAAAACAATGAAGAGAAAACTGAAACAGAATACGGTGCAAAAATAGTCAAAACAGCAATAAACTGATCATGTGGTAATTGAAATGCCATAAACTACATATTAGGGCAAATTATTGTTAGGTTGTGGAGCCTGATTAATATATATATATATAGCTGTTTAGACTCTACTATTTATTCTTCATTTATTCTCTGTAACTAAAAATACTCTGATATATTAATATAAATATACCCACCGCCGTGAAAGTTCACTCACGGGGTGTTACCACGAATTGTGCTCTCTCTCTCTAGATCTCACTCTCTCTCTCTAGATCTCTCATCTCTTTCTTCTTGAAATTCTTGTGTTCTTCAATTCATCAAGTGTGTGTGAATTCGATCCTAACAATTATTACTAACAAACAATAAAACTAATAATAATAACAGACAATAATAATAATAATAATAATAATAATAAAACAACAACAAACAATAATAATTATAAACAAATAATAATAATAATAATATGTAGAATATGTATAATATTATTACATATACAACTCACCTCTCTCTCACTCTTTGCCTCTCTCCTCTTCAATCTCGCTCGTCTATCTCCTCCCTATAACAATAGCTATGAATTGTAATTATTAAATTATAGTTATGGAGAATAATTAGGTTATTGTTGAGTGGTCATATGCAAAGATTCCTCTTATAAAAAAGCTACTTCTTTAGGGTTTATTGGACAAATGCACATATTTTATGAAAAAAATATTATAATTTGGGTTTTATTTTAAAAAATAAATTATAGCTATAGTTTAAATATTTACTATTTATAATAATTGTTTTGGGATGTTAGGTGGAAAAAGAATGTGAGCGTTATTTAGGATAGAAGAGACATGTTGGGGAGAAGATTGATACATGTTCAATTCGATGAATACATGTTGTATCAATTAATACAGTCCGATAAAGATTGGTACATACGTTGAATTTTCATTAGGTTTGAATACGTAAAGATATAGAAATTTTCATTAAATAATTATACATGAAAACAAAATTTTTAAAAATCACCTTAAAATAGGGACTATATGTATAAGAACTTCTTGTGGATTTAATCGAATTTTTAAAAGTCACCTTAATCGAATTTTCATTAAGTTTTGGACTTTATAAGAAGCTTCGAACATAGTTTATTGTAGTTGTGGTTTTGTGGAAGCTAATTCAAGATGTTCTTAAATTAAAATTGTGGCCTTAAAATATTGAACTTCAAATATTTTGACATGAAGTCAATTTCGTATAACTTTAGATAGGCGAAAGCGGAGCAGCTCGCTTGAGCCTGAAGTTTAGTTATATTGAGTACATATGAAAAAGAAAAAAAAAACTAAAAATAGAACTTGTTAAATAGCAATCCTCTAATAGAGCATGCCGTGATTGTTATATTTTTACTTAATAAAAGTGCTTCTTATATATATCAAATATAATTACTATATATTTTTAAAGAATATTAGCAAATCAATTGGTTCATGATTGCTTCATAAACTTTAAAGGATGTGACAAGTGCAACAATTCGAAAAATAATCGTTCTAATTTCATAAATCGCATAGTTTCAACATGAAATTACAATCTAATCCTAATAATTTTCTCATTACATTAATCTCTTAAAGATTACAAAAACCGGATACAATAATTGAAGTTCGAATACATTAATATATAGCTCGAATACATTAAATATTATCTCTGGTACATTAATAAGTAGCTTGAATACATAAAAACTAGCCCGGATACATAATATGTAGCTCAAATACATTAAATATTTGCTCAGATACATTAATAAGTAGCTCAAATACATTAAAAACTAGCTCAGATACAATTAATACTGGTTCGGATATATTAATATGAAGCTCAGATACATTAAAAAAATAATAAATTTTAGGGATTTTTAAAAGTAATTGGAAATAAAATGAAAATAAGTGAAACAAAATGTGTATTTCTGTAATTTAATAATATCTCTGTTCAACGGATATGGGCCTAGAGAATTAGGGGGTTCATCAACTCCTCCTGGACTTCAATGATTGGTCTGCCAAAAGCCCAATATTGATCAAGTTCAGAAAAGTCGCTGAGACTCATTGGGCCGACATGAATTGAAGTAATTTGGTCCAATACATACAAGTATCAAACTTTTAAGTTTTAAGTACATTTTAACAGTGAAAAAACTACTTCATTATACAAACATTATTACCATAAATGCTAATCCATAATATAATCTAATATAATTACATGTATTCTCACAAATTAATAATTTCATATCAAATTTCTAGTTAGCTACATTGATTTTCGCATCGCTTTTATACCGGGAAGTGATTCCATCTCAAGTAAGAAATTGAGGCCCAACACAAAGTATTGATCCAACAAGTAGAAGACATGTGGATGACCATGTGTTTGGCTAATTTGGGAAGCTATGGCTAACGGTAAAAATTTATTCGTGCTCGACATTCGTATTATATTAATTGTAAATATCAAATAGATATTTGTTTTCTCCTTATTTATTCGTCAATCATATTTAAATTTTTTGGTTTAATATAGCGATATTATTTACCTAGCTTATCCTTTTCACAATTAAAAACTATATAGTTGATTGATTTTAGTAATTCAAGTCCAGCAAAGACACACCATGTTCATGGCCATCTTTATTTGGCACAATGTGCGATGGCCATTTCCTTTAGACTCAATAATTAACCTTAATTATTCCCTATACCTAATAATATTAAGAAAATCCTATAGACTAAAGTTTTTCTTTTATGATGATTATAAGTAAAATATTGTCATTATGCTTATGTGCAATGAACAATTCAGACAAATATAATGCCTTTAATTCCTAGCTCAAACCGAAAAGACATCTTAATCATAACAAAACTTTCACGTTTGGTGTGGGAAAAGAGAAAAAATTACTTACATATTGTCTCATGTCACTCATACTTTAACTTTCGCTTTTAATGCATTTTTCTATGAAAGTTCTTGTTAGTCATAATTTTGTGATTTCTAATTTAAAAACTTTTTCTCTCAAATATAATAAAATTGAAACTCAAAATTTGATCAAGTTGACGAATATTAATATAATATATTATACTTTCACTTTTTTTTTCTTTTTTCACTTTCTAACGTGAAAAAGAAGTTAGAGTTGAGATCTCTGAAAAAAATGAAATTAAAAGGGTGCCAGCAATATACACAAACCCAAACATGCCTTTGCTTTATGTTGTTAACCTTTTGGATGGAGGAAAAAAAAAATCCAAATAAAGAAAAAGTAGAAAGAATAAAATGAAAATAGAAAAGAAATAGTAAAATGGACTTTTTTTTTTCCATAATTAAAGATGAGATATTCCATGTTCATTTATAGAGTGGAGGGGTCCCAATATTTTGTGTGTGTTTCTTGAACATCAATAAAAGTATACAACAGTCGAATATGTAAATAATCTCAACCACTCTTCCTCCACTTGCCTTTTGCTATTATTATTAATAATAAAAATTAAATGCAAGGAGAGTGACTTTTCTTATCTATGCATTTTAATTTGTGTCTCTTCTCTATCAACATTAATTATTTTGGTTGACACCCCAAAATTATGATTCTTCTTTCCTTTCAACTTAAATTAAAAACACAAAATATTAAAACATTTATTAGATTCTTCTTCCCTCTCTCCACTATTGATCCCTTCTGCTTTAATCATCTAATTTTACGACCTGACATATTTCTTAAGAAATAGAAATAAAAAAAATAGAATAACTCTCAGAAATAAGAGTTAATATCTTAGATGGTCACTCAACTTTGCACTATTCTCTCAGAAAGTCACTCAACTTTCAATTTTCCCTCAAAAGCCACTCAACTATGCACTCTTCTCTCAGAAAGTCACTCAACTTTCAATTTTCCCTCAAAAGTCACTCAACTATGCACTATTCTCTCAGAAAGTCACTCAACTTTCAACTTTCCTCAAAAGTCACTCAACTATCCACTCTTTCCTCAGAAAGTCACTCAACTATCCACTCTTTCCTCAGAAAGTCGCTCAATCTATTAAATTATTTTTAATTAAAATTTATTGATATTAATTATTTATATAACAAACCAAAAATTTTAAAAAATAAATTAAATCATTTAGTGATCCACCCACCTAACCCAACCCATTAAAAAATATGATATGACCCATTTTATTTTATCTTTAATCCTAAATTAATCCCTCTCTTTAACCTTGAATTAGGATTAGATTAATTAGGATTAAAGATAAAATAAAATGGGTCATATCATATTTTTAATGGGTCGGGTTAGGTGGGTGGATCAATAAATGATTAATTTATTTTTTAAAATTTTTGGTTTGTTATATAAATAATTAATATCAATAAATTTTAATTAAAAATAATTTAATAGATTGAGTGACTTTCTGAGGAAAGAGTGGATATTTGAGTGACTTTCTGAGGAAAGAGTGGATAGTTGAGTGACTTTTGAGGGAAAATTGAAAGTTGAGTGACTTTCTGAGAGAAGAGTGCATAGTTGTGTGACTTTTGAGGGAAAATTGAAAGTTGAGTGACTTTCTGAGAGAATAGTGCAAAGTTGAGTGACTATCTGAGGTATTAACCCTCAGAAATGACTAAAGTTGATAATATTTCGAATAAATGGTTGAGATTTGAAAACTTTTTTTTTTTGAGATCTACAACAATTAATGGTGTATTTGAAAATATCCTTTATGAGAAGTAATTATCAATAATAATATTATGTTCACCTAGAAAAACATGGACATATCATATGAGGGTAAGGCAAGAACCTAATATATTGATTTCTTACAAGGAATATCATTTCATGAGTGGAGCCTACACAAGAGCAAAAAGGTAACGGTCCAAGTATCTTGGCCCATATTTGTGCCCAAAATCTTAGATGAAAAAGATGGGTGTGGCCCCAATAAAATTATAAAGAAATGGAAAGGTGTGTCACACAAAAGTTGTCCACTTTAGTGATTTATCCATATTCCCCTCCCCCTTCATTTGACTTATAAGATAAAAGAGTTTTTATTTTGAGGAAAAAAAAAAAAAGAAGAAAAGAGATAGATGGAGGGGACAAAACTTAGCACAAAGTATGGGATAAAATAAAAGAATCATTAGGGCCCAAGATGTGAAACTTAACTTTCCTTATTGTGTCAGTAATGGTTAGGGCACATATCTACTCTTCTATCAACCTTTAATTTTGATGTTGCTTCCTTTGTGCTTTTGCAGCACATATCATATATACCCCTTTATGAAGTGGGGTTTGTGTACTAAAGATAGGCCCTACTAATACATCCACTTGAGAGAGGGGAGATATGAAAAGAACTTTTCGGAACCAATGATAGGATACCGTTTGATTAGATAATATTTCTTCATCCTTACAGAATCATCCTGAAAAAAAGTGAAATAATGCTTAATATAGAGCATTTCATTTAACTAAAACATTCCGCAACTTGTATTTACATTAATTGAAACAATGAAATCTCAATATCAATATATCATATGATTTTGATTTGATTTTCTTAAAATAAAAAGAATTTAGTTAATAAGTCCTATAAAATGTCTTTTATCTTTTAATCAAAAAGTCTTGATTACATCAAGCTAACTTACAAAAGTTTTGCATTAGAGGCGAAGTCACCTTGGGGTTAGAGGGTGTGGATGTTAAAGAATGACAAAAGTCCCACATCGGTGATTAATGAGATGGGTGGACTCTTTACAAGGCTTGGGCAATCCTCCTTCCTTTGAGCTAGCTTTTGGGGTGTGAGTTAGGCATAAGACCTAATTTCACATGGTATCAAAGCAGGGTCAGTCTCACCCCATTGTGGGGTTTCCAAAATCAAAATTGTCCATGCACTAGATGCTAAGCACTGGGCGTGAGGTGGGGTGTTAAAGAATGACAAAAGTCCCACATCGGTGATTAATGGGATGGGTGGACTCTTTATAAGGTTTGGACAATCCTCCTCCCTTTGAGCTAGATTTTGGGGTGTGAGTTAGGCCTAAGACCTAATTTTACAGTAGGGGTGGAGTATTTATATCTATAACATATTTTTAACCCTTTAATAAAAAATTTGATTTTGTAATTTGAATAGTATTTAGATTAAGATATGAAATATGAAATGATTATGAATGAAAAAAAGGGGGTGGAAGTGGAGGCAACCATGCCATGCCACACAAACATGTAAAATAATGACACTTGCACAAATATGTTTCCTTTAAATGGGAATTTTGATGACTTTGTCATAGGCATCCTTTTTGGTGGATTCGGACGAATAGGTAAAATAAATATATGGAGTGGAACAAAAGCTAGGTAAAGGTGATTTGTTTGTTTATAAAAATACTATCCCCCTTAGCTAGTTGAACCATCAAAAACCAATAAAGATGATAGATGGACTTGTTGGATAGTGAAAAAAAAAGTTTAAAGAAAAGAAGAACAATCCAAACTATTCTTTCTATGGCAAAAATGTGACAGATGGTTGGTGCATACATCACTTTCTCCCACTATTCCATGTGCTAAGTTCACAAGATTTCTTCAAAACACATTATTTGTGGGGTTCCCAAAGTGCATTGCATACATCACTTTCAATATTACATAAGTAATTACTTACTACTAATATAATAAATAAAAGTTGTCATTTTATTTAAATTTTTTTGAGATTTTATGTTGTAACCTAGTTAGCTTTATCATTAGTTAGGTCTCTTCTCATTGTTTTCACTTTAAAACAACTTATTAATTACAAAAAAAGAATAACTTCCCATCTTGAATAACACAATTACACCTAAGCTTTTCACCATGTATTGGGATCCTTTTAAATTAACCAGATTTTTCGAGTTCAAACTTTATTAATAATATTCTTGATAAGAAGCGTGAATTTCAGATAAAACAAATACAGATTAATCAAATTATGAAGTAAATATTATATATCGAATAAAAAACTACAAGAAAATATTTATATTTTTTTAGCTTTTTCATAATGTAAAACCTTAAATTCCTATTCAATCCACTATAATTCAACAAACTAAAATGTTAGTGGGGGGTTATACGTTTTCCTTGTTGGATTGAGAGGGATGTGATATTATGAATTATAATATATAGTGTCTTGCATTGTAAGTCTAGTGGGTATCTATTACTCTCATTAAACACTAACTACTACTTTTTATTGATAGTACATAAAGAGAAACTAACATGATCTAGCTACTTATATTATATTATATTTATTTATTATTAAATAAAAAAAGAACACTTGAGAATTCACGGACTATAATAATGGTACTTTTTTTTCCATAAAAATAGCACACGATTTGGAAAAATAGATAATGGCTATGATGAAAGTGACAAACATAAAGTAACTCACCACCTTACTTTATTATTGTACTATTTATACTTTTTAAATAATTTAATCCAATTTTTTTCTAAAGCTTTTAACCTAGCTACTACCACTTTTTACTTATAATGAGTAAATGGTGCAGCCATTATTGACTACCAACATATCAATGAAAATCTTTGAGAGCAACAAGCACTTAGGATCCTAATTTTTGGTCATTGGACACACTCAATCAAAAGATTGAAAATAATAAATACCTATCATGCTTGCTTATATTATAGAGGAAAAGCTTATATTATATGATAGGTGGGCTATTCTTCTTATTATTATAAATATAAATGCAATATAATTAATAGGATTGCTAATGTAATAAATTCATTCATATAAAGTTTTAGTTTGTACAATTGAAAAATGATTATTTTAGATTTGTGTAATTTACTTTTGAAATTAGAAACTTAATAAGTGATTCTTTGAAAAGATAACATTGAAAAACGTCTTATTAACGAAAAAATTAACATAAATTATTTTGAATAAGTTGAGAGGGAGCAATCTATTTGTACTTCACGATAAATATCATCTGTTTTATTGTTTTAAAAATTGAAACTATTAATGTGATTAATAAACAACATTTCTCAAATGTCATTTTCATAATTAATGAAATTAAAGCAAAACCAATTGCCTCTCAAAATTTCCAATTATCATCCTAATTCAGCCCTCCTCCACATCACTTTCACAAATAAATTGGCACAAATTATGGATAATCTTGACAATTAATGATATAAGCATATGGTTCTAGTATTCGTTTTTTTTTCTTCACAAAAATAATTAAAATAGTTGGGAGGAGCTATCTCATGTCGAAATGCTGGTTAAATATATTTTGAAGTTTATTTTCGAAAACCAATATTTGATTTTGTAATATCTCATATTTATTTGTTGGAAACGAACACAATAAAAAAATTATATTTTTCATCAAAACAAATCATGAAAATGATTTTTAAGATTGTCTTTTAGATACCTGATCAGAAATATAATTCAAACGCCGATAAAACTAAATTTATTACAAAATAAATTATGAATATACTAATTTATTAATATGATCGAAATATATGTGTATATCTAATGTATACATTATCATCTCAATTCCCAAAGTATGTACTTATCGTTTAGGTGTTACATTTGAAAGTTATACCTCTTTAAGATTTACAAAAACTTCTAAATATCGACAAATAAGGAATGTCCTATTAGGTGATTATGTGTACACATATCATAGTGCTTAATTAATTAATTAATTAGACAAGGAAATTAGGCTATCAACACCATATAACCCCACCACTCAACTATCCATAAAGTATAGAACACGTTAATCTATCTCATAATACATTTTAATAATTGATAATTATTTTTTTTTAATGATTTCATTGAACGGCGATATAAAACCAAAAAATAATTAGTCATTCATGTTTCACCTAAAATCGTCTCTATCGATTACACTTTTGACACCATTGATAACAACATCCTCCAACATTTATGACTACGTTTATTTTTATAATCAAACAAAATTTTACACAAAAATTAGATTAATCGTAATTAATTATGATTTTTCATTCTTCAAGTAAAGTTAACCTCGAAGGCCCAAATTAATGTATCCTTCGAAAAGGGCTATTCAACCATCAAGAAAAAAAAAACAATCACTTCCATTCTTATCCTTAAAAAAATGCATCGATTTTCTATATTAAATAATTAGTCAATTTTGGCCTTAGATGAGTTATGTACGTTACTTTGAAGTAAAACTCTTAAAAAATGGACTTTGAGTTTCGAATTAATTTAATATATTACTAATAATACTCCAAATATGGTCCTTCATCACATAAAAACGTGCTATTTATTAAAATAATCAAAACGTATTAATACTATTTGATTTGGCTTTCCTTGCAAGAGAAATATTTCAAAGTATTAACGTGTAAACTACCCCTTTACTGGTACATGTACTTCTTTTATTGTGGAGTACTCAATATGTCCAGTGTAACCATAAAATTCATCTTAATTAATGCTATATACTAGTATAAATTCAATTAACCAATAATTAACATCTAGTGATTCTATTAAAAACCTCCCGCACATGCATATTAATATATTTTAATAATAGAGATTTTAATAGCTTAGTTAAATTTTCATCCCTCTTATCTAATAGCTTGTAAATTAGATAAACTAAGTAAATTATTCTAAATAAACTATGAGTAGCTCGATGCAAAAGGTCAAGTCTATTCTCATTATTGAAAATAATTTTCTTTCCAACAAATTTTAAACATTAAAAAAAAAATCAGAAATATATTTTTATTCAGTAAGATAGCGCGGATACAGTTCTGTTGATCCATGATTCGAGGGCCGTTAGTAGCATTTTTTTTGAATTAGGGTGATTTAGATTTGACCTTTCTATATGAATAATTCATCTACGGTACAATTCTGTTGATTCATGATTCGAGGATTGTTAATAGCGTTTTCCTCGAACTAGTGTGATATAGATTTGACCTCTCTGTATGAATAATCCATCAATCTGCGGTGTATCTCTTTATGAAATTTTTTAGATCTTGATCCATTTATAAAAAAAATTAGAGTTTAAGAGAATTTGGTACTTTTAATATAGACATAAACTATGGATTTGGATTGAATAATTTCCAAAAGTTTTAAAATTTGTAAAGTTTTGATTCGAATTAAGCGTATCTTGTATTATTCCATTAAATTTTAACTGCTCACAAATTTCTCTGCCTCTAAATTTTTCAATAAATACAAATAAATTCAAACGGAGAAGTATATAATAAAAAAATAAAATAGAGTGATTACTATGTTGGTGATAGATGAGACAAAATTGTGTCTGATGGAAGGACCCACTGCGGAAGATCCGTCTCTCCCACACTAAAGTTTAAATTAATATTTAGCTTTTTCATGTGCCCCACACTTTATTTCATCATTTACCAATCTATATCTATCTATCTTTATTATCTTATCTGACATTTTATTTTATTAAATTACTTTCTTTTCATAATAGTGTATCACTATAAACAAAACAAGAAAAAGTCAAATTATAAAAATAAAGACAAAACCCTGAATGGGACCCACAATTGATGGTCATATGTTGACACAGAACTAACAACGAGGTAATGCAGATACTGCACATATTGCTGCTTTTCAAAATATATATAATAATATTTAATAACAAAATCATCATTTCATTTTAGTCATATATACACATATATAGTAATAATCGATCCCTTTATTTTTACTTATTCAATATTTTTTTTACTCAATTCATAACATGTTTTGTAAAATTAGTCAATTTAATATTTTTAATTAAAAATATATATTTAATTATTAATATTATAATAATCAAGTAGTGGACAGTAGGAATTTTTATTATTATGAAAAATCTGTTATCTATATTTTTCAATTGATTGAGGGTATCTTTGATTTCTGATATGTACTGTATAGACCAAGTCTCGGGCTAAAAAAGTTATTATTTTTTTTAATTTCTTTATGCCTTTTCTTTATTATTATTATTAACATAGAAAGACAAATGATTCATCAATAAAATTAATTCTCTTTCAATTTAAACTTCCGTTCGGATCATAAATTCAGATTTTTGATGTTATATTTGAATATGTATTCACTAGAAAAATTCAAAATTTTATAAGTGAAAATAAATATTTTTATATCCTAGTTCACAACTTGATCGTATTTAACATTTGATTTTTGAATACCTAATCAAATTTTAATATATCAAATTAAAACTATATCTAGGGGTCTTGAATAATCACTAGTAAATAATGCTATCATGATATGAAGTTCAATTGGTTTAGTTTGAATGAATGTATTTCAAAAACTAATTGGTAGTGTAAAATGAATATTTAGATAACGGAAAAAATGTGTAAAACTTATTCCAATGTATAATAATGAAATTTTGAGATAATACATGGAACTATTAAGCATAACACAACGTGTAATGTACGCTTTAAAAATACAATAATAATATTAATTACGAACATATCAAAGATCTGGTAAGTCAATCAATGGCGTGGTAAAACCGATTAACACCCCTTCCTTGAAAAATTATATTGTATAATTAAAATAAAATTATCTTATATATATTAAATGTTAACGCTTTTTAATTTCTGCATAATTTTAATTTTTTTTAATTTATTTTCTAATTAAAATTTTGAGTCCATTACTAAAATTATAACTTACTTAAATATTAAAAAGAGTTGGGAAAATACGAACCATTAAGAATTCACGTGGAAATGATAATATAAGGACAAAGCAACGTTTGTTTTGATAATAAAAACTCATTAATTGTCGATGCCGATGTCGATGGCCTTATTATATTCCAAGCAAGCCATCATTAAAGTAGTACTTATTTGATTATAACTACTACTAAAAGGAATCATAACTGTTACAAGGAAAACATCATTTATTTTGTTAGAATAATAAGTTTCGTTCATGAATCATGATTACTTATTTATATTAGATTTGATATACGTTTTTAAAAGCAATAACAATAATTTATACTATATCAATTTTTTTAATAGAATGAATAGAAGTAAACGGAAAAAGAAATTATTAAAGCTAAGTTTTAAAGAAATTCCTTCCGTAAATTGTGTGTAACTAAGTGGATTAAGTATTATAGAATTTCAAATTTAAGTTGTAATCGATTTTCTTGTAATATCAACGAACTTAAATAGAAGAGTTTTTTTTTTTTAGGAGTAAGGTTGTTGTTCTATTTCCTTAGCGCAATTCACGCCAAATCCCAAATTCTCATGTTTATTTATTTTTTCTTTTATATGGATGTTAACAAACTCAAAGTGTGTGGTTTGAAACCCAAGTCCCACCATCATTATTTTCTAAATATATTTCTTTTAAAGAACAATTTTGTATATTTAATGTAATTTTTAATTGGAAAAATTATATAAGTTAATATATTTTAATAAATAATTATTGATTTTAGCAATTTTTTTTAATTTATCATTATTTATATTAATTCTATGTTAAATTTGTAATATAAATTAAAAGTAAATTATGCATGCAATATATATGAGTTATAATTATTTTTAAAATATATTATGTTTGTTTGGTAAAAATTTAACATATTATATTAAATTGTGTGATAAATATATTATCCATCGTTAAAACTTGTATTATATTTAAATAAGAAATTGTTCTTATGTATTAACTTGTATTATAAATGAATTAAAAAATAATCATGTGGAAAAAAATTATTGCTATAAATGATAAATATTCTTTTACTATAATGTATTTATGTAAATTTTTCTTTTTAATTTTAAAATCACATAATTAAAAATGTTTTTTCAAATTAAATTAAATTATTTTTTTGTAAAACGAAAGAAATATAAGTAAAATTTGAATAAATAATTAGTTTTATTTGTGGGACAGTTTCACGATGGAAGTAAACTTTTGTCTCAAGTTGCAACCATATTAGTTGATTGTTGGGTAAATATAAAAAGTGAATAAAGAGTAAATAAAGGTGAAAAAATGAAGATTGACCGAAAAAACAAACTAGTCAGCTTGTGGGGGTGAATGGGATTGTGATTACCAAAACCGATCTTCAGGGCTCTGACATGAAGTAACGTAGGCCATCATTATCCTTCACCACCGGCGAATTTCAAGGCAACCAAACATCACACTCTCTTTAACAAAGCAGAGGCACAGGCGTGTTTGATACAGTGTACGAATCATACTCAACCACCCTACTTTCTCTTTGGCGTAAAGTGCCTCACACACACAACGCTCTCCCCTATTCACACGTGGTGGGTCTTTAAACATTAACTCTTCTTTTTTTTTTTTCATACTCAACTAAATTTAAATTTACGTATTCATTATAAAAAAAAATTTATACCTTCAAATTAATTTACTTTGAAAAAGATCAAAGGTATATAAATTTAATTAAACCAAACGACACCCAAATTAGATAATGGTGAGATCCATCATTTTCAGTAGTAACCTCTTTATCTTATTTTTAAAAATAATTTATTTCATTTGGTGTATTTGTGAATGTGACGTGTCAGAATATTGGCCGGCACTTTGGGACACGATTCTGTATACAACATGCACTATGTATTTATAGGACTGACACACACTAAACAAAAACGCAAAAAAAACTATCTTTAACACCCATGGAATAAATATTTATAAAAAAGTTTTCTCAAACTTTAAACAATAATTAATTTAATTATGTTTTTATTAAAATTTGATTTGGTGTGTAAACATGAACAGAAAATTGAATCTGAAAAACATTAAACTCAATTTTAGCTAATCCATGAGTTTTCATCTATATGTGATTCGAGTATTTGTTTTTCTATTCAATCATCGTTACAAGCTTGTCAACTTAGATTTTTATTTTGTCATAACCATATCGGTCCATCTTTCGTCATAAAATTGGTTGGTAGTAACGAAGAGGTAGTCAAATTTTTCAAAGAATGTGAAATTGTTGGAAGATAGGCATTAAAGGGAATGGGACGTTAGGGAGAGCCATCATTGTTGAGTAATGTTTTCGTCCCTTACCCAAACTCTTTAATTTTACATCAACAATCCACAAACAAACAATAAATAAATGGAGTTGTATAGTAATAGGGACAAATAATGTGAAATGTGCAACATTTTCCACTGACATTTTTGTCTTTACAACACCTATAAAATTGTGCCTCATAATGGAAGATTCCAAGAAATGAACCACCCCAAAAAGAAAAAATAATCAATACACAAAGCTTGTCCTGATGGCTCTTTGAATCTGACCATCACCAGAGTGACCACATCTCCTGCCTCCTGTCACAAATCAATGCATTAGACTACTCAACCATCTTTCTACTTTATTATTATCATCACCAATTTTTATTAAAAAATTGCCAAAGTCTATCATTACTAATCTAGCGTTTGTCAATATATATTCAAATATTTTTGGCAAATATTATTCGGATGAAAATTTGAGTGAAATTTTACCATGTGTTTGGCCATAGAATTTGAGAAACTATTTAATTTTTTTAAGAAATATGATTTATACCCATAAGTTTTTAAAACTATCAAACTAACCATAAATTTGCATTACATAGCACAATAGAAATCTCACGTAACAAGATTTATGACTTCCGCAACAAATCAACAAGAATCATTACGGTAAATATTCGTATAGTGAAAAGGTCTTGGTACAAATTATGATAATGAAATACAACTAATATAATTCGGAAAAAAAAGAAGAGAAGAACCTATGTTTTCTCATCTGAAAGAGTTCAACCTATTCTTTAATATAATTTTCCCACATTTTATGAACAATCTCTTCTCGATGAGCTTGCATTTTTCGAATCGGATGATCGAGAAGATGAAGCGATGTTGTTACCCTGAGCCAATAGTTCGTCCCTTTCATCAACAACCATATCATCATTTTCATATTCATTGAATATTTCATCACTACTTTGGTGTTCACGTAAAAAATTATTGGTTGGTGTCAATAAATATATTATTTTTGTAAAATAAAAAGTTAAGGGTAAAAATTGAATTTCTAAAACTTTCCAAATATAAAATTTGGCCCAATACTAGTTTTTTCTAGTATTTGGGAATTTGAAAAATTTGCCAAAAAATTTGCCAAATAATAAAAAAGTGTATGGACAAACAAAATTGCCAAATTTTTTCCCAAGTTTTACTTGCAAAATTTATGGCCAAAAGGGCCCTAAGAGTTATGCAGATATTAATCGCGAAATTATTTCAAACAAGATATTTCGTTATGAGCGCATTATTGATTACCTTGCGCCAACCCTAGAAAGGTTAATAATACATTGAGCTTTAGGCGTAGGGAAAGAAAATTACCAATAATTAATTTTAAATACTCTAAATACACATACCTATCACCGAACCAACTACTTGAATTTACAAGCAATTCAATTTTAATACACACAAAAGAAATAAAACATTTCCTTAAAGGTGACAATAACTTAAAAAGGATAGCTAAGGTGTAGGAGAAACCTAATTTAATTAAATAGTATAAAGTTAGGACATAAAAAAAGAAAACAAAAATTAAGTTAAATTACTAGTCAGAAGCAGTTGTTTTCACAATCACTATAGATGCCTGCAAAGTTAGGGGGATTTGCTTGTTTTTGGGTCCACTTTTTTTTTCTTGAATAGCTTTTGCTAGTACTAAGTACTATTAGTATTGAAAGAAACTCAAATAATGTAAAAATACAATCTTGTTCTATTTTTTTTCTAGTACTAATAATCTCTTGATTTCAAATATTAAATAACATAAATAAAAAATTATTCTGATTAAATTTTTCAATTAAAAAGGCTTCTCCGGTCATATTATCATAGTTAGTACAGTACCTCATTCAATACATTAACGGACCACAATGTGTGAGCAATCACTAAAGTAGGATTCTTTGGTAAAAGTTGGCATGCAAACTTTGCTTTTTCAGGCCATTTCATTAAAAATTAGTCGCCCATAATCTCTTCCCATCAAACTCAACAAAATAAAAAGTTACTTTATGTTTAATCCCACCATACACCCCTTTACCTTTTTTTTACTTCCTTCGATAAAATTTAATCAAACGAGTAGAATATACGAAGATCTTAATCGAAATTAAGTACTGTAAAATTTCCATATCATCAATATGATAATGGTGAATTAAGAGATAAAAAAAAAAGAATGAACATTTTTTCATTTTACAAATTACTAAAGAAATTTACAAACTAAAATTCTAAAAGTTTCTCTACATCAACAAAATTCTATGCTTTTCATTTCTTCTTTCTAAAAATTGTTTCATCTCTTTCCTTTTTTTTGGATTTTGATCGACTGATCAGGAAGACATGTTAACATGCACAGTGGCATTCATGTTAGAGTTGCATACAGGGCATGTATGGACTAAACTTGAACCACAAACAGCACACAAGCAAAGATGCCTGCATGGCAATAGCAATACACATGATTCCCTCTCACCACACCTTTTGCACATCCTGTTATCCTGCGCTTCTCCGACTATAGTGCGCCGGCCTTCGATTTCATCCTCCTCTTCCGCCCCTGCCCCGTGGTCGCTGCTGCCGCAGCAGGATTCGGCGACTTCCTCAACTGCTGTTCCGCCGAAGTTACCGCCGGCGGAGATACGTTCGTCGCCGACGTGGGCTAATACTTGTTCTAAGTTGTTGCGGAGGGAATTCGCTGTTGCTTCGTTTGTTTGTGCTAAATCTCTCCATAACTGATTCTCAACGAACAGACTTTTCACTTTTTCTTGTAGAACCATATTGATTTTCCCCATTCGTTGAATTTGCTCGTCTTTTTCTTTCAGTTTTTTCGATACGCCTTCTCCGATTGCTGCAACCAACACCCTCGCTTGCTGTTTCTGCCTTTCTTCTAATTCCATCCTTACTTTCTTAGTCTGTAAAAAAAAACAATATAAAAATTCAAATTAGCCCCAAAACATCAATAGACAGAAAACGGCATTGGATATGAATTTTTCTATCAGAAAACTTACATGAAGCGAAATAATCCGATCGATATCACACTGGTACTGTTGTAGAAGTGGCAAAACGTCCTCTCCGACAAACGACGTAGTATTACAAGTATTAAATTGATTAAACGAATCCCTCGACCGCTTCCTCGTCGCCGCTACACCGGCAGCAGTGGTAGCGTTCACAGTAGTAGGAAGATTGAAAGTGAGACCACTATCCGTATTTACCGACGTTTTTGGCTGAACGGAATCACACATCAGACTCTGATGAAACGGCAAAAAACTATTCTCCGGCGTCGGTAACGGTAACAGAGAAGAACCAACAATTTGGGTATTGTACGAAAACCCATTCCCTTGATTCGAAACCATTTGCTGCTGTTGCTGAGTGAAAAGATTGAGATGTCTTGCCTCAACTGCCATTGAAATAACTCTTTGTTGTTGTTGAGAGAAAACAGAGAGAGAGAGAGAGATTTGGAGGTGGCGACTAGAGAAACAGAATGGGGTTTCGGCCTTTATTTAAGCGTTTGGTTTTGTGGATAGAGAGAGAAAGTGGGGTACAGGAAAGTCAAAAAGAAGTTGTAGAGAGAGAAAAGAGTATTAAATGCATTTTTTGAAAAGTTAGTAAAATTAGGGGATGGATGAGATTTTACATCATTATCATAACTTACTAATTAAATACTCTTCATTTACTTAATTTGGTTGAAATATTAAAATATTACGTTTTAAGGATGCTTATTTATAGAATCACGATATTTACTCCACTGGTAAACCAAAAAATTGCATCATAAGATCGCATAAATACTTATTATAACGCGTCTTATTTTTAATTTATGTATCAACTTTTATTATAGATGAGATTTTAAATGTATAAGCATATATATTTTTGAATATTTATTGATGCAATTATGGGTTTTTGTATTTAATTTAAATAAAAATAAGTGAAAGATGTTGCATAAAAATAGAATTATAATATACAATTATAATTGAAGTAAATTAGTTAATGAACTTAGTAAATTTGTGCCTAATTATTTATGGTAAAATTTGATGAATATTTTCCGGAATAAGCATTAAGTCCACCATTTTTTTGTCAGATTAATAATTCACACATGTAAAAATAAATTTTATGACAATATGAAAGTTAAAATGAATGTGCAAAATATAAAAAGGATAAAATTAACTATGAAAATTATTTGGAGTAAGGTAGAATAATTTTAGTATTCAACGAGATGAAAAAAGCAAGATTGAAATTGATAATTCAAATATGTAATGAGCTCAACCACAAATAATATAAATAAAGGTGTGACAAATTTATTTTGATGAAATTACAAATAATTGAGTATTCTCTTATTTCCTCTGCTACTAAGAGTATTATCTTTTATATATATATTATTGTTTCCAAAAAAAAAATTCTCAGTTTATTTTTAACATGTTTTTTCATCTAGCACAATGTAGGAATAAACTTACTTATGCATTACCCTTTTTAGATCTCCAATTTTATGGGATTATACCATATTCATTATTGTTGTAAATTTAAATATTGACTTGTAGATCTTAGTTAAATCTCGTAAATCAATTTTCAAAGTGAATGTATCTATGAGAACAATAAATATTATTTACGTTTCTTACACTGCCTTTTATTTTCTATGCGTATAAAAAATACCTTAATATTGTCAAATTTTCCTATTTAAATGCCTTGTATAGTGGGATTTATAATTCCCGTGCAAAATGTAAATATGGACTTATGCATTAAATTTGTGTCCATCATCTTTTATTTGTCCTTGATTTTCTCAAAACTCCATAAACTAAAATAAATTACCCACTAAATTTGGATCTTTTCTACAAGTAAAATTTTAAATTAATACTCAAATCTGCTCATTTATAGGGAAAAGAAAAACTAAATAAGTCCTTCTAAAATATCACTTGATCAATTCTTTTCTTTTTTTGAACATGTCACAAATATTTAATTTAAACATCCCATGTGATATGTTAAAAATTTACGAGAATTAAGTATTTTGATGATAATTATATTTTTATATTATGGTGAATATTAGATATTTTAAATTTTAATTTTAATTGTACTTATTTTCGTGGAAAGTGCGGTACGTGAGATTAATTATTAGGAGCAGTAACTGACATTTTGGGGTCTATGCCACGTTCATCAGATACCCACGCTACCCTTACACCACATTATTATTCATTTACTTTCTTTTTTCTTTTTTATTTTTGTATTTTTCCTCTTATTTTATTATGAAAAAAATAAGTAATAATGATGATTTCGATAGGGACCTCGTTGGGAACGTGAGGGGTGGGTTTTCTTTAATTAAATTTTTATTTGTCTTTTTCCTTTTCTCTACTCTAAGGTGCAACCCACACTCTCCCACGTGTGACTCCCCTTCAAATCTTTACATCTTGTATTATAATATATTCTACCTTTTTTGACTACCATAAATAATTAGTTTTAGTTTTAAATGACTATTATAAATTAATAAGGTTCATTATTTATGATATCTACCTTTGTTTTTTAACTAGATTTTAAAGTTAAAGCAATTTTTTATCCTAATTTAATTTGATTTTATACAAGCTATAGTTAATTAAATAGACTGAGGACAGTCATGGTTATGCTTTCATCGAGTTCGAGTACAAGAAGTCATGTGAGCTAACATATGTTAAGATGGATCACTCAAGCACAAAAGGAGAAAAAATCAACAAATAACAGAGCCACGTTAAGGCTGGTCAAATAGGTTCAACAATGTGTGTGTAATTAGGTGAAAATGGAGAATCAAAGTTTCCTGCAATAAAAAAGATAATTTTTACTTATAGCAAACATAAAATAATATTAGAAAAAGTGTTTTCACATATAAAGAACATAAATTTTATATTTGTATGCTATTACAAAGTTTGTATAATTATTCTCCATAGCAAGCATATATATGTATATTAACTATACATATACAATTAAAGCAAATTATATAAAATGAAAAAGAGAGATATTATATACAATTTGAATTCGTATAAAACGAGAATGAGAGAAAGACAAAAGAGAATTGGACAGAGGAGTACTTTTATTGAATAATTACTAGTGTATAGGACAAAAATATATATATTTGCATGTGTATGTATAATTTTCTATCGCTTTATACAATTAGATATACAATTTATACAATTCTATTGTATAAGCAAGCGAGAGAGCAAGAGTGGCAGCGAGAATATGAGGGGAGAGAGGGATTGATAAACAATTTGCTATGGGACACAAATAAATCAAATGATAGCTACTATATTTATTTTATATTATTAGTTTGTCATTCTATACAATTATTCCATAAAAAAAATCCAATTTGTAGGAAAATATTTTATTATAAACTCAAAGTTTTATATGTTTATACATATATTTTTGGGTTTTTTTTTGTGTACTGAAGATAACTATTAGAATCATAAATATAAAAGTTTGAAAAAAAAAAACAAATTAAACCATGAAAAGGAACTGTTTTAACCAACAAATCATGACTAAACATAAATAAGTAAATATTGTAAATAACAAATCTCAATCAATTTAGGATTTCTATTCTAACTTTTAATTATTATTTTCTATACTTAACTTTTATTTTTTACAAAATCACATACCAATTATTTATTTTATTTTACATAATATTTTATATGAATATCAAGATTATAATGAAATGCTCAGTAAATATATATTTATTGATGGATAAAATTACAAACAATCAGCTCAGAGTAGTACAAACCTATATTAATTTTAATAATTTTTAAAACTTAGGTGTATAAACCTCATTTCTTCAATAAAGTGAAATATATTTTTGAATATCTATTGCTAACTTAAAATGGATAGAAGTGTTTTGCCACGTTTGATGAGAGAGTATTAAAAGTTAGTATGAAGTGGGACCCATTTAGATTTATATTTCATGTGCGGATTTCCCTGTTTTGCTACCTTGTCCCTAGTCCTAACTGGTTCTTGTCTCTGTACGGACCACCCACTTTTTTTTATTTTTTTTAAAGGGAAAAATCACCTGCACTCATAGTGCACCATTCAGTTCGTGTTCTCTCTCTTTTTTTTTTTTTTTTTTTTATAAAAAGAGTAAAATAAAATTGTGTACTACTTGTAATTTAAAAAAAAAGATGAACTTAATGGTTTCGTAGTCTTATTTACTTAATGACTTAATAATCATGATATTAAAAAATTAGTGACACATGCATGGTTGTTGGCCAAGTTAAGTTCTGACTTACATGATATGATAACTAAAAATATAGAATGTCAAATGCATATTTTTAGATAATACTTTGTGCTAAGCATAATGATACCTATTGACTAAACTATACAACTATTATTTTTTAGAATCTTTTTCTAAATAATCAAATTACGCCACCTAATAACATATTATTTCGTTTGTCTTTAATTAATTAAGAGATTTTAATGATTATTTCTTTTCCTTTTAAAATGCTATAATCTTCTTTTCTTTAATAAATTATTTTAAAAAATTACTATCAATTATTTGAGACAAGAAAATAATACAACTTTTCCGCCTTTGACAAAATGCCGACAACTCGTGTAGAATTTCTTGTTAATTTCTATTTTTTCAATCTCTTTTTTTTTTCCTCAACTGGTCAAGTCATCTAGCAATACAATAAAATAAAATATTGAGCATTTTATTTTAAGGTTTTTGATTATTGACTTTTGAAATTTTATGTCACGTTGTTTTCTTTAAATGACATTATTGGTGGGCACAACTATTGTGGCACCCTATTGCTTAATTTCTTTGAAACTTCAAAGGTAAACGTTGTTGAAAATTAAAGCTTTTGCATCTATACATTGTCTATGCCTTGGGTTTGTTGAAAGATTAATCAACATATTTATATCTCACCTTTCATTTCTTTTCTTAAAGTAAAAGCAACAAAGTCAAGTAGAAGAAACAAAAGAAAATTAATTTGTGTTTTTTATAGAAAATACATTCATTCTTTTTAAAGATATGTGAAAAGTCCATTCAGTTATTTTACTAAAGAGGCTTACTTACGATGTTGTTACTCGTGGACGGAGCCATCTTATTCAATCATAAAATTAAATAGTATTTGCAATATACTTAATTTTAGGCGTTTTTAGTATAAATTATACATCTCATTTTGTAATTCTAGTTTCTCCTCCAAATGACTATTCCCTAAGCCAGCTTTGACAAATTAATTAAAAAACGTTATACATATGTTGCATGTTGGGCACTATAATTCACTTCTCCTTTTGACAAAAGAAAAGTATTCTATTTTTTTAAAATTGTTTCTTACACATGAAAACAGTTACAAATAAATAATTAAAAAATAAAAGAATAATTTATGCATTATTAGTCAGTCAATTGCGTATGTATCAACGACAAAAATAAAATGTGAAGAAGGCCTGCATTATCGAAAATAGTTGCTGGCTATTAAGGGTTCTAGAAAACCAACCTACCTTATAATAAATTACTACTTTAAATTATTTATATATATATTATAAATCAGTTATTATTATATATTTGCTGGAATTTACTATAGAAATTCATAAACTTCGTATTTTACATTCACTTCAGTCAGGGGTGAATGTTTAAAATATATATGAAATTTTAGTTTGGATATTAAAAAAAAATTGTTCGAATCTTTAATGTTCATATTAATGAAATTACAAGCCAAATTTCGGTGCAACTAAGCTCGAGTTAGATTCAAATTTTTATGTATGATTTGAATTAACGAATTTAATATATTGATTATAAATTCAAGCCTTTAAAGTAGGTAACAATTAACAACCTTAATTTACTTAATAATATACTCCTTAATATTTATAGTTTTCTACATCTAATAAAAATTAAAGTCATCTTGCCATCTATGTTGTATATTCCGTACTGAAATTAATACCGTAATAAATAGAGCCGTAGGGTACTAGTCTATAAGACCATTGAAAATGTACTTATTAATATTTGATACATATAATATAAATAGACCTAAAATAAAGAATTAATACTTAAAAATAAAATTCAAAATTCATTTTTTATTTCAAAGAACATATTAAAACAAAAAAGGATAATGCACAAGTACTCTTTAACCTATGCTCGAAATTTCATAGACATAATTATACTACTAAGGTCCTATTATCTCCTTAAACTTATTTTATTAATAATTTTCTACCCCTTTTCGGCCTACGTGGTACTATTTTCTGGGCTCAATGCTGGTTGACTTATTTTTCAATCTAGTGTCACGTAGGCCGAAAAGGGATAGAAAATTACTAAAAAATAAGTTTAGAGGGGTAATAAAACCTTAATATAGTATAAGTGTGTAGATTTTAGACATAGATCAAAAAAGTACTTGTGTATTTTTCAAAAAAAAAAAAATCAAACTTAAATTTGAATTTCGTGTTTGGCCCAAACTATGCCCACCCCTAGCAAGGTCCATGATAATGACATATTTGGAAAGGATATTAAAATAACTTCTAACCATTTATTCACCATACTAAAAATATAAATCATGATGATAGTATAAGGTATCAACCAGCTGTAGGTAGGAAGGTTGGGGTTAGAGTAATTGACCCTTCACTTTAATTGCAAGCCTAAAAAGAAATTAATTATTTGAAATTATTTTTCCCCCTTTTTGACCTACCAAAAATATTTAAAAGACAAGAAAGGTTGAATTTTCAAATAGCATAATTATGATGTCAATGCTCCAATATATAATGCTTATCTATTTTTTTTAAAAAAAAAATCAAAGTTAAATTTGAATTTCGTGTTTGGCCCAAACTATGCCCACCCCTAGCAAGGTCCATGATAATGACATATTTGGAAAGTATATTAGAATAACTTCTAACCATTTATTCTTCATACTAAAAATATAAATCATGATGATAGTATAAGGTATCAACCAGCTGTAGGTGGGAAGGTTGGGGTTAGAGTAATTGACCCTTCACTTTAATTGCAAGCCTAATAGAAATTAATTATTTGAAATTATTTTTCCCCTTTTTGACCTACCAAAAATATTTAAAAGACAAGAAAGGTTGAATTTTCAAATAGCATAATTATGATGTCAATGCTCCAATATATAATGCTTATCTATTTTTTTTTAAAAAATAAGTGGGGAAGGGGTATATGAACCTTTGCTTAATTAAACATGTAAATTAGATGGTGCTTTATGTCTTTTTGTTTCTAGTTATACAATGAATAAATAATTTAAATAAATTTTTTTAAGACTTCGTACTTAATCAAATGTTGTCACGTATAGTTGGATGAGGAAGTATTATATACATATATGATTACTTCACTTGTTAAATAATTATCTGTTTATTTTAAAATGACAAATGCTAATCACCCAACTAACACCAAGATTATAAAATTATGGAAAGAGATCGTCCAAGTAAAATGATTCCAAACAAGAATAAAGCAAATAAGTCACTATCAAATCTTAAGTGAGAATAATAATAAAAAAGAATAATTAATTAATTTCTCAATCTTGACTTTCCCCTTTCTCCTTTTCTTTTAATATTATGATTGGTTAAAACGTCATATGCCATGAGCATCCTTCTTTATTAAATTAAATTATCAGGTTGGCAATCTCCCACTTAAAGGCCATGAAATTTATATATTTAAATATTAAGATGGATAATAAAGATTTAGTATTAATTAAATTAATACAAGTTCCAAGTGTGTTGATACCTTTCATGACAACATCTTTTGACATGTAAGACCAAGCATAGTTAGCTTACTGGAGATTACACTAATTATTATTTGTTCATTACATTATTAATATTATCTGCCTACTTATATGGAATAATTATCTTCCATCTCTTGTATTTATTCATTTAAATAATTTATAAAGATCAAAAGAATATCCTCTCAAATTTTAAATTCATGGAATAGTCCTTGACCAATTTATTTTTTTTCATTAATGAATGTATCTAACATAGATATAAATGGGTTAATTGAATCCTTTACAATTTACTGGTTTATTATTTAAAAATAATGTATTATTTAATTTCTATTTAACCTGAATTATTAACTAGACTCGTTTTTGGGCCTTTATATTTATATCAAAAATAGATATTTCATTTTTAGTTATTCATTTTAATAAATTTAGGGAGTTTTTTCACTTTTTTCTCATACTAGTCTTTGAATATTAAATAACCTAATATAATAGTAGTAGCCAAATTTACAACTAAAAACATCATTATGAAGGTTAGTTTAGTAAATATACTTTTAATTATTTTTTATTTTTTAAAAATAGTGTATCAAGCTGAACACGTAATGTGAAGTGAATGAAATAAAAATGAATATAACATGTGTCACACTAATTTAATTGTTAATGAATTCCGACTCATAAAAAATTAACGATATTCTATAAAAATCAATCTTAGAGACAAAATCTTCACTTCCACTATATATACACACTTTTTTGGCAAATTATTTGGCAGACAGCTAATAAATTTGTACATGCACCTTCGAAGTATTTTACATATATAATCAATGGAGTAAATGAGAAGGGGAAAATTAGAATAAAATTAAAGAATAAGAACAAAAAAGGGAAAAGGAGGACGAAAAGAATCTTATAACTATATACTATAAAGATCAGACCCAAAGCTTATGAGGAGAATATATACTATTGAAATATGATTATTTTTTCTGACTACTAATATTTTATCCTGTAACATGTTTGACACAAATTTTGTATCATCCAAGAAGAATATTCTCAAACCATAAATCTCTATCGAATCTCAATTTATATTTTTCATGCTTCAAATATCGAAAAGTGGGATTTAAATCTCTCATAACGGTTGGTTCTAAATAGATATAGTCTTATATTCAAGTTTTACTATCTGTCTATTATGTATCAGTAAAGAAGATAAACTTTATGTATTTAATTCATATGAATATAAAAAACGCGTTCTACACATTTAGTATAGTCAATATACGCTAAGATAACACTAATAATAACAAGATGGACTTTATGAATCATTCCAAGACATATGTGTTTTCCATTATATATATATATGTAGTGCTATTTCTAGGACTAGCCACATCCCTCCTTAATGCTTCAAAAAGGTTCAAATAGGAAAGAGAAAAAAGAGGATCAACTTCATCATTGACATACAATTTTTCCTCAATTGACTAAATCACCACACACACACACACAAAAAAAAAAAAAAAGATTCCCACTTTGTGTCACTTTTCTATGAAAAAAAAAGAGAAGAAAATTCCCAATTGAAGGGGTTCTTTTTTTAATAATATTTTGAGGACAAAAAGTAAAAGGTAAACATTATTTCACATATGGCCATGTCATAAACGAACTAACTCTTTGATGATTCGAAAAAGCTTTAAAGTGCAAAAAAAATAACAATCATACCGAAAGTGAATATATATAATATGAGCATCTTTTTTTATCTTCAAAACACATAAGTAATTTTTAGATTATGACTAAAATATCAAAAACATATCTTAATTAGGTCCTATTAAGTCCAAACAATTTTTTTTTAAATTTGGGTACACATTTTTTTTTACTTGGCTTCCGACACGTCTCAACTGAATGAAGTTATGAAGTGTATTATGTAAGTCAAAATGTGTCATCTAGAACGCTAATTTTGATTAAGATCTGTCTCTAATTTTCAATTATAGTCTAATTAAAGTACTTGTACCTTATTCCCCCCCCCCCTTTTTTTTACCTATCAGTGTTCGTAATTTATATTGGAGTCTTGACTAAATTTGAAACGCACATTTTATATGTCATTCAAGAGTGACATTCTCAACAAGATTTTCTTTATATCCATAATTCAAATTCAATCAAGTGTAAAATAATCACACCACGACAATACCATCCACAAAATGTTTGATAATATATGAGCATCTTTTCGCATAAAAGGTTTCATAATAAAATGGTAGAAAATGAAAAAGGAAGAGATAAGAGCATCTTTTCTTTGTAGTGATTTAGTTCTATGGTGCCAAACTTCCACTAATTTGTTGATATGGTGGCCACAAAACTATGCTTTCTTACTTTTTTACAATTTACAATTTGAGTTTTTTTTTTTTTATTCAACCTTTTGTTATTATTATTATTATTATTATTCTTGGAGTAATATTTGAGATGTAAATAGGGGAAAAAGCAACCACCCAAATCATAGTTTAAATGGTAGATGCAAGTAAAGTCCTCATGCTTTTCCTTTTTCCAGAATAAAGAGAAATTGTCAAAAGAAAAAGCAAATTAATTACTTAGATCCTATCATGCTCACATTTATAATTTGACCAATCATGCAAAACTAACGACATTTTAGACTTATCACCGTGGGGCGGCTCGATTAACTCGATGATTTAACGTGAAATTATAACGAGAGGTCTTAAATATTTTTTTAAATAATTGTAGTTATGTTATTCGAAATAAAAGTCTATTTATCTTGAACTTACGTATTCTAAAACTAATGATTACTAAATAAATATTCCCTCCGTCCCTTTTTACTTGTCTACTTTTTCTTTTATAGTTATCTGTAAATACTTGTCTATTTTGACAAATTTAGAAATCATAACTTTTTTTTTTCAATTGTACCCTCAATTAAATGACTAATTGCTTTGAAAAATCTAAAACTTTTCATCTAATTCATAATTATTAGGAGTAAAATGGTAAACTCACTACGTCATTAATTATTTTCTTAATAAATATGTCAATTCAAAAGTGGACATGTAAAAAAAGACAGAGGAATTTGTCAACTATATCACGGGCCCCATTGTTAATAGTGAAGTAAAAAATTACTTACTTCCAAATATTTTAAAAAAATTATGTTCTCATTTACTATTAATACAAATACACAATTTATATTAATAGTATATAATACCGTAAGTTATTGTTATAATTATAAACAAGTAAAAATGAACGACGATACTTATTTCACTGTCAAGATTACGTACAAAAGATATGCAATAAATTTGTACCTAACAAAAGGACAACCACTTATGTGGAGAGACATGACATAACATTGATACAAAATGTGTACCTAACATATGTTTGTTTTCAAGTAAGAAGAGCTAACATCACCCAATGTAGCTGAAAATGACGTATCTGTTATATTAACATTATAAATAGCAATTAATTATAAACAAATAATTTTTTAAATAATATTATTTTTGGAAAAACAATTTAAAAGGGAAAGATGGTGGCATGTCATTGCTGATGAATGCGAATATCACATGACTAAGCAATTTTATCGTTTGTTAACAATATTGGAATTGTTTTACTCTTTTTTCTTTTTGCATTTTAAAAAAAATAAAATTGTTTTGTACATTTAAAAATGAATTTTTTGTTACCAAATCAAATATTTGATTCTTTTCATACATAATATTGGGAAAAATAATAATTAATCAGTGCATTTTTTAAGTGTTAGTGCCGTGTTAGAAGTTTATTTGGGTACCTTTTCTCATTTCTTGGATTTTTATTAATTGCTAGTGATCTTAACTTAGTATGTTCATATATCAGTTTGGCTTAATTTGACTCAGCCCCACAATATTTGTCTCTATTATTTAAAATATTTTAACTTAAATTATTTGTTAATTTACAAAATCAAAATAAACAGTCTATTTTGCCCTTAGAATCAATCATGTTTGAAAATATATATATTATTATAAAATGGCAATAACTTTCTCCATTATTAATCTTGATATCGATGGATAAGATACATAAATAAAGGGTGTATTAAAAAAGTTAAAAGGATAAATTAGTAAAAATAACCTTCGTACTTTTAATTACCTGTGGAATTATAAAAAAGTAACTAGTGAACAAAAAATATAGAACAGAGGAAATACCATATTTGTAAATGTCGCACTCATTTAAAATAGTCTTTAAATCAATTTTCAAAACTCAATCTTTCGTTAAAGATAACATTAAATAATAAAATAAAATTTGTAAGAAAAACAAATCCTCTTTTGAAAAAGGAAAATTCAAATATTAAGTATACTGTGATTTTTGGAGTCATCTAGATGTTATGCTCGTGAAAAACAACAATATATATATATGCCATCAAACAATAAATTCATGAGCATTATTAAATAATAGGACCATTTAAATGTCAAATTTGACATACAAGTCAATATAGTTGATCAAATTTAGTAAACCACAAAAAAATTGGCAAAGTGAAAGTGTGACGATTCTATCCACAAATATAATGTGTAAGTGACTAAAATCATATGGTACATTGATTATCTACATAATTTTGGCCCACAATTAAAGTTAAAATTGACTTTAACCACAATAATATTCTAGATATATCCCAGGTTACATAAATTATTAACATATCCTTTGTATACTTTTCCAAATGTGAAACCATAGGTTATAATTTATTCTTATGCCCATAATGAAAGTGAATATTGACTTTAACCTCAATCAATTTACGTGCTTCCAACTTTCAAGGCGAACAAAGGAAAAAAAATTAAAGAAATAAATATTCCTATATTACTTGTTCATGTTAACAAAAAGTATCTATCCCAAAGTTAATAAATCTAAAATAGAATATATATATAGAGCCATTAATTTTTGTTTAGAATGTATAATAATTGTAAAGTTCTAATAACTTTTTGCATTGTTATTTTTGATATTGATGAATAAGGCACATAGTGTATTAAGTATTGAAAAGAGTTCAATGATAAATTAATTTTAGAAAAATTATTTATGATTTATTAAGAGGCATGTGAATAATGAAGGGTAAAGTGACAAATAATATAAAACGGAGAAGTAAAATCGAATTCAAATTCATATATTTTTCTCACGATGAGGTTATATTTTTCTCAGTTAAATTCAATTTAAATCAACACATTATAAATATTAGAGAAAGTAAGATTTCTTGGTTATTTACTAAGTAAATAGAAAATAATGATATCTCTAATTTTTTTATGTGCAAAGATGAAATCTTTTGTGAAAGTATATAAGATTAATAAAAAAATTGTAATCGACCTATAAAATCAATTCTCATGACATGAAATCCTATCCTCTTTGTGGATGTGATAAACTTATATAGAATATATGTTTCACTCGTTTATATCATAAGCTAACACGTTAATTTTTTTTTTACAATATCAATTATCAACACCGATGATAGGATAAGATGGAAAATTGAAGGAACTTTAATCACTTAATATTGAAAAAAACAGAAATATCACATCATTTTATTGTATATGATTGTATATGAAGTGTTTGATTTTTGTTGGTGTGAATCTAATGATAAGAAATTAATTCTTCATCTGACTAATAATATTCACCGTTCATGTGTACCAATAACAATAAGAAAAGTTATGCTCCCAAATAGTATTACTAAATCAAAATTTATTAATCGATAAATTTAGGGATCGTGTTTGATGTTACAGATAAAATAAATAGTCATTGAATAAAAAATAAAAAATTGTTCTAATTTATTTTTATTTATTTTAAGTTATATTTAATACCAGTCAAACATAATTTTAAAACTAAAAAATTAACTTAAAAATAAATTTGATTAACTTTTAAACGAAATCCAAACAACCTCTTAATTCTGAATAATTTAGTTTCCAACTAAACAACCCATGATATATGATGAGAGTTTTGAATGAGTTGGAAATTGACAGGGGTACAAAGATGGATTAGTGATAAGACCTCTCTTTCAGTTTTATAATAATTAAAATAAAATAAAAAAAAAAGTTTTATCTATTAGGGGCTGCTAGATTAAGATGTAGACAAAATACTTTTTGTTATATATCATACTTAATTAGGAATATTAATTACTGCCTTTTGATTCTTGTGATTCAATAAATATCATTGGTGGGCCAATTCAAGAATTGATGTTGTACTTGATGTTGATATATCACATATGTAAATACAAAACTAGTATTGTTATTAATATTTTAAAGCAAAACTCTTGAGTTAAATTTAGTAAAATTGAAAACAACAACTTGTTAGGTAACCTTAATTGAATGAATATGATGTGGTAGGTTTTTCTGTCATCTTCATTGACAAATCATATGTAGAATGTTATCAAATAATACTGATAATTAATTGAAAAATTGAAATTTTATTAATTCAAGTTGAATTGAATTGAAGTTCTTTCCTTTTCTGACTGCTAATTGTTTTGCTCTAGTCAAAAAAATGTTATTCCCTTCATTTGAAATTGTTTGTCATGGTTTCTATTTTTAGAATTAAATTATAAAAATTTTGACTAATATTTTAAGATGTATTTTTTCATAATATTAATATTCAAAAAATTGTAATTTATAGTACTTTTCATGTAGTTTTAGAATATCTCTTTTTTTTTGTTTAAAACATTGAATTAATTTGATCTAATTTACCTTTAAAAATTAATCAAATTGACTTTCAATAAGCGTAACATGATAAATAATTCTGAACGGAGGGAATATTATTAATATTGAAATACAGAAAAATGTGTTTCTCGATAAATGACATTTTAACTTTTTGCATTTTATTGTGATAAAAGATGAAAATTTAATCACTTCTATAAAATAAAATATCTCTCATTGCTATATGAAGAAAAATTAAAATAAAAAATAGTGGAAAAGATGTCATTAAAATATCAAGACGAATTATAAAAACTTGGTGCATGATCAAATTGGATGGTACTCTCCCGTCTCAATTTACTGGTTTATTTTTAAATTAATATGCCTATTAAAAAAAAATATAGTATTTATCATTTTATTCGTATTAATTGATAAAATTTTAAAATCAACTTACTCATTAAAAAGATTTTACATTTTTTCAAAAACGTTAAACTTTAAATAAATTCATTGTTAAAAATAAAAAGTCAAATTGGACACGTAAAAAGAAATAGAGGTAGTAGTAGAAGAGAAATATTAATATAAGCTTTAACATTTTAATAAAGGCATTTTTTTTTACTAGGAAAAAAGAAGAGGAAGAAGAAGGGACCCAAATTTTTTTTTTAACCATCAAATAACGTAGTTTTATTGAATGAGACTATACCGCCGTAATTTAAAACTTTTTTATTTCAATTCTGAATATAAAGAAAATCTTTTCTAAACGTTTCTTCTAATTGAGGCCTTTTTTGAATAGTGGAAAATAATGAAAAATCTAGATATAATTTAAAATGACAATTATTGGTGCACATAATGACAAAGAAATATGATAAATGAATATGAATCCATTTAGACAAGTCATATCTAGAAGTTTATTTTATTTTCTTTTGAAACAAATGACTATATTAGTATAAGTTATATTGTTGAGAAGCACATGACATGAACCACTATGATTAAATCTCTTAACTAATCAATACTTTCAAGTACAACTAATAAACTAGGTGGATGTCATGTCAAACTTGTTAATTCAACAAAATAAACAGGATTGAGTACACATAATTAATTCATCTGGTCCACTTCTAACTAATAAAAACAAATGCCATTATTTTGAGGACTTTCCAGTGTCTAAATTAATTGATGAACAAATCTAGGACGTATTAATTGTTTTATTTTAAACACAAAATAATCACAAAACAACAACAAAAAAAAAAAAACATCAAATGTCATGTCCTAACCCATTCACATGTGTTTTCCAGAGGAAAGGCCATTGTTTATTTTGGTAATGTCATGTCAGAATTATAATAAAATTTAAAAGAGGGCAGGATAAATAAATAATTAAATGCATATTGTTAAATAATATGAATAGAATTAAGTGATAGGTAAAATCTCTAGTTGATCTTTATTATAAAAAAAATAGTTATTTGGTTGAGGGAATAGTAGATGTTTGGTAATTTCTCCTTGATCAAAATAATAAATATTATATTAAAGGAAAATTAATTTAATCCATAATCAATGGATATTACTTAATTGAATAGTTTCATTATTAGCCCTCCATGTTTATAAGAAAAATACAAAAAATTTGTTCACAACTTCAATACATAAAACATATTATATAAGACTTAAATATAATTTGAAATTTCCTTTTTATACTTCTTGGTCATAATTACGGTTATTTGTGTAATTTTATAATAGTGGCTATTTTTCAAATTATAATCGGTTCCAAAGTTGCTATAGGGCTATATGAGAATTTTAGGGTCCAATGGGCCAGATTCAAGGTACAGAAAACAAGTCCAATGGGCCAAATGACAAATAAAGTTGGACTTTTTCCTACTAATTAACAAGCCCAAACTCAATAAGTACCAGAGAAAATTTCAGAAATAACAAATATAATAGTTATAATAATCCTCTATAACTATAGTTTCGATAAAAATGTGCTTCATAGCTATAATTTCATTTGCAAAGGAGGTTACGGTTTTTTTTTGATGCCTGTTTGTGTATTTCGTTTGTAAATATACAAATAGGAAAAGTATATACGGATTTTGTACCTATATATTTAGGATTTTCAGAGCTCCTTCAGTATATTTCGCTTTCCAATATACAATCAGAGTAATTTATTATGAGTATTTTCTATACGGTGTAAAATAGCTTGGCTAAACATATACAAAATTATGAATTTATACAATTAGGAACATGATTTATTAATTCTGGATTCATACAAATCAAACAACTAGCAATATTGTGCGAAACTATAGCTACAAAATAGAATTTCCCTAATCAGTAGCTATTGTATTTTATATGGTTTAAATATTTGATATTCTGCACAATGTCCCCTAGGTATTATTGTTGATCGTTAAGTTATTCTTTCATTGGGCTGAAATTCAAGTAATCGTCAATGGATCAAGTTTAGAAATGGCTCTAAAATAAATGGGTCGTTGTCATTTTGTCTCCTGTGAAAAAAATGTCCAATAAAAATGATCTTTGCAAAGGATGGTATTGATTTCTTGATCCCACTTAGCATATTTGTTACTTCTTCTGTTCACTTTTATTTGTCATGTTACGCTTTTTAAAGTTTAAGATAATGAAATATCCAATTGGCTAGAAATTTTTCCTTGTTGGTGAAAGTTAGAACTTAGGTATATTATCCATCAAACATAATTTTTAAATTTTGTCCACAAAGCTAATAATCAAGATATCTTAAGAGAGTGAACTTACTCAATTAACTAGAAGTTTTGCCTTAGAGACAAAAGTTAGAACTTTTTAGGTGGCCATCAGGCATATTAAGTCCTAACATTTGTCTGTAAAGGAAAACTTTTTAGGATATGTCATGACAGTGAACGTGTTCAATTTTTCAGAAGTTTCATATTATATATAAAAGTTAGAACTTAGGTTATGTTGACTATCAAATATAAATTTTAACTTTCGCTATATATTTCAAGCCAAGGAATCTGTTCAATAAACCATAGGTGTTGCGTTATAGGCAAACGTTAAAACTTGCTTGATAGGCAACATATAAATTCTTCCCAATAACTTTTTTGAGTTAACGCTAATTACTAGATATTTTATTCAGGACATAAGTTTAAAATTAAATACTTTTGGGGACACTTGACGTAATTTCTTATTATCAACTTAAATCGATGAAATTCAAAGGGCACATAGTAACCAGTTTAGTATATATTTGTAAAATGTAATTTATCTTTGCATAAATCGCGCAACAAAAGGCAAGTAATATTTACTGATAATTAATCAGTAAATGGCACTAAATTGCAGAACCCAAAATTCTAATAAAGGGATTAAGAAAAGGTCAAACCTGGAGTGGACTATTGAGCATTGACTAAACATAAGATTTATCTCTAATAACATTATTAACACATACCTTAATTTAGATATTTATTGACCAGATCTAATTACAATCAATTTTTTCCCTTAAACAGTAAATACCAGTCGTATAACATTTGCTATTAAAACGTAACATTAGCAAATCTAATAATTATAACCAAAAAAATATATGGCAAAGTCATTAGCTTCCTTGTGTTGTATTCTTTTTTATGTTTCCCTCATCCTTGGTAATTTAAATCTATTGTTAGGATTTGAATCTAATTTTATCTACTGTTTCATTGACTACTAGACAACAACATAACTCCGACGGTTCGATTAACGATTTTTTTTTTATATTTTTTTTTGCAGTTGATGAAAATGTTGGGAGAGTGGAAGGGAAAATTTGTTACAAAGAGGTGCATGAGGTAATTTGCAAAAATGATGATCCAGAACAAGATTGCTTGCCTACATGTAGACATTTATTTGGAGGTGGAAATAGAGCAACTTGTGCACCTCAATTTGATGGACCTAGCATTTGTGCTTGTGTATATCAATGTTGAATAAATATTTATTGATTAAATACTCCTAATTTGGTCCTTTATATATGTGATAATGCAACTTTTGATAAAAAAAATATCCTTAAATGTTATTCGTCAGTAATTCTATCTAAATATATCTATATTATTAATATTTTGATCCAAAAATCCCCTATTGGTAATATTTTTTGGTCAAAAATCCCCTTTTCCTATAAACTTATTATTTCTTTTATTTTTTGAACACATTATATTTATAATAAAATATCATTTTGAAAGCTCTTTATTCTTAGTTTTTTCTCTCTTAATCTATTTTTGGCTGAAATAGAAGTGGATTTTTTTTCTTAAGTTCTTTGTATCATTTTAAATAGTAATGCTGCATATAGTACTTTTTAATTTAAAACGATAATTTAGGTCAACTATATAGGATTATGGTAACTTCATCATTAATAAACACTAAAATAACAATTGAAAAAAAACTTCGTAAAATAAAAATAATTTTAATTTTTCAATCTTTTCGCAATTAAAGTAGGATAAACAACTATTATATATTTCTTTAATTTCAAAGTTAATATAAAAGGGTCGACAATAACTCAATTTGAAGCAATGTAATAATCTTTCGTATTCTATGGCATTATAGTTGTGATATCTAAGATTTATATTAACGAGTTCTTGTTTTTCTTCAATTAAAAAAAATATATCAAAAAAACAATTTTATCTTTATCTAAGTTAAATTAATGATGAAGAATTATGATCTTGTACATAAAAGAAAATCAGTGATGGATCATAATATTTTTACTAGGAAAAGAATTTATTTAAAAAAAATATAAGAACTATGTATTTATTAGAAAAAAAACAACATTTTCAGCTAAAGTAATAGTAAAGATATTTTAAAACTTAAAACTATAAACAAGCAACATTTTATTTTATTGATAATAAGCTAAATATTAGGCACATAAAGACGTGCCAGCAAATAGAAAATGAGAGCAAGAATGGGTGAGCAAAATTGCACAAAACACTATGTAAGCTAATACTACTCTCTAATATTTTATAGTTATAACATTTGTATTAATTAATTAATTTAACATGAAAGGATTCCACAAATAGATAAACCCAACAATTAAAATGAAATGAATCATGCAAATCAAAGAAATTATTGCTAAATGTCCGTGTTTATGCATTTTAATATTAAAACTACAATATAAAGTGCATGTGTTAGTGGTATAAGTTGATAAAAATATGGTCATCATTTTGGTGTAACTTTTGTAAGCACTATAGTCATGATCTACCACTAATTTCACCCACAGTACTTTCTTATTATGTATTGTAACTCATTTAACCTCCAAGACATAATTCCTCCATTCATTTACCTACATTATTATCCATATTATTCTTATTTAAAAAAAAAATATTATTGTCCTATAAATTAATGGTGTTTCTTCCTTTGTGAAGTGTGGGTCAAAAGAAGATGAGAAGTGTGGAAAATAGTGTAGTTTGTAGTGAGGTAAGTGTAGTGAGAGAGTTGAGACAAAGAAAATATTTAAAGTCTTCAACTATATTTACTATACAAAAGAGAATGTCATGTTGAAGAAAGATGTTCTTTTTGTGGAGATTTGGACTCTTCAACTAATTGGAGTTGCTTGAGTTGTACGATGTTGTTGGATTGTTGTATTCGGAAGGGACAATTAGTCAAGAGTGATACTGCTGGATCGGTGTAGATTATACCACAATAGACTTGAATCTCCATAAAGAGACCGAGATATTATCGCCCCAATTTGAATATATTGTTAATTTATTTATGTTTGTTATTTTATTTTTAGCTGTTGTATTTGTGGTATAGTACACCGACACTAAATATCATAACTAAATAAAGTCATCAAACTTTAGTGTTAGTGGGGTTAAAAGTTAATACATACGTATAAAATTTTAAAAATAGATCAAATATACATATATATACGGTGTTATTTTTCAATGAAGTGAGCTCATATGAACCCACTTGACTCTCTGTGGGTCTGCCCCTGATCTCAAATATACAGTTATACACTGGTGCAGATGTACGGTGATAATTCAATCCCAACCAACTAAACTTATCTAATCTGTTTAAGTTTGGGTAGATTATTAACCCTTTTATTCATTAGCTCAATCAATCAAAAATTGGGTTGATATATTATCAAAATATTTGTAAAAATTTTATTTTCTCAATTTGATATGTTAAATATATTCATAATAAAGAAAAAGATAATTTATTAGATATGAAAATAGTCTAAAAGAAACAATAAAACAATTAAGTTTAGTAAAAATTCAATTGGAGTGAGTCTTACCATGCTATATAATTGATTATTTGACCCGTGTTGACCCATTCAATTTAGATTGGATCGGATTTGGTCTTCACCCCATTGTTATCTTAACCCGTTATGCTTCGCTTAAATTTTGACTTAATCTACCTAATTACCACCCTAATATGTACAGATTAGAAACTGCAAACCGTTACAACGAGAGACATATTACAAGCGACCTAAATTAATTTTTGTTATAACGGTATATCCGCTACAATGCTGCTGCTATAGCGAAGTTGGACCGCTGGGGTAAGTCGTTAAAAAATGCAAAATACTCCTTAATATAGCTCATAATAAACCAAGAATTAGGGAAGTGCAAAGGCAATATTTTCATTTGTTTTCCATCGAAATCATTGAAGTTAAGTAAATTTCTACCCTAGGCTAGAGATTTGATTTTTAGGACTTAAAATCTATGATGATCACTTTAAATGAGGGTTTGAGTTGGTATAAAGAAATAATCTTGATTTGGATAGAATAATTATAAAATTGTTCTGAGTAGCATAATCCAGATATATTTGGGCCATTTTGGTTTAATTATGAGTTATGCTCATTAATTATAGAGCAAAAACAAGTTTGATATTATAACAAGGGGTCACTAGAGATTGAACATACATGTAATTTTTCTTCTAAGAAAAGTGATTTTTATATATATATGTATATATATTTGAAAAATAGTTGCAAGTCCAAAATCAATAGCCTTTCTTTTATTGTTGTTCCTCCCAGATTCATGACTTATATACCTAACTCGAAAGGCTTAAGATCTATAGAGCATTTTAGGCTTGATCCGGAGAAGGTGATGGCGGTTTGATTTTTATTTATGTTATAGATGCTTAATAATTGGTGCATTAGTTCCACCTATATAACGTAAGACTTGGAAAAGTGAAAGAAATATAAACTGATATACAATATTGTTTTTAATCACATGCAACGAATGTGATTGCTTTGTACAAATGTGATTTGTATTATTCTGATCTTGAATGTGTGATTGTTGGTTGACTCGAGTATCACGCCTGATACATGAAATCCCTTGATCAGCTCGGATTCCATGCCTGCTAAATACTAAGATATATAGGTGGAGGTGCCTCTAGCAGATTACCGTTTCTTTACATACGAGCGATTGACTAAGCTACCACCCCCTACACTGATTGTTTGTGTGTGTGGGTTTCGTGAGTAAACCAGATTAATTTGTTGTATTGTTGTTGCATTTGTTATCTATTTTATTAAGTTGTGATTATTTATTCATATTTTGTATAATTGGAGCTGAGAAATGATCCTATTAGTACACTGTGAATTTTGTGTAATATTGTTTTTGCTCTTTTGTTATTGAGTATAAAGTATATTCTGGTGACCGTTTTGCGATCTAATTATGATATTACGTTCCCTAAATTCAATGGTGAATTACTTCCTTTGGTATGCTATGGATTTCTCTTCTCTCTGGTCCATTTTTCTAGACTTGGATTGTTTTGTTTCGAGGTTGCATCCCTATTTATGGTCTAGATAGATATTTCGGTACACGACTTTATATTTTTAAGGGGGTTACCGTGAGTATTCGGTGACAATGACTTTTATTGACGAAACTCGTTTGAAATTCTTGAAAACTATATTCTTCTAATGTTAAACGTTTTGCACAATATTAATAATGGGTGTCCCATCATAGGGGTTTAGTGTGAGTATCTTTGATGACGAGTAAGATCGTGATATTTTGTATATTTGAGTTCGTCGCTAAACTAGACTTTCAAAAAAATCATATTTTTACTTCAGGAGATGAAAAACTTCAATCTTATGCACAATTCATCTTCAAACATATATTTAAGTTTCCCCTGATTTAAGATTCCCGTAACTGAATGAAACCCTCATATATCTGAATTAATAATAAGAAGTTGTTTATGCTTAATACGTCAATTGATCGTTGTCTTTCTTAATTTGATTTCTTATTCGAGTAATTTCTTTAGCAAATTGCGCATTGCCTATTTTTTTTGCATTCAATCGTACATATTATGCGAGTCATACCTCTATTCTTTTCGAACCCTTTAGTAGAAATGGGTCATTTCTTATAAGTTCGTAGCTCCGGCCCAGAATACGATTAATCCAGTATTAATTATGTAAACCCTAGGAAGTTAGCACATACATAGTCCACTTTGTTTTTCATTACATTGTATTTTTCACTATAAAATCCTCTTTATTGAGCGGTCATCTCCACTCGCCGAGAAACATCTAGATGTGTCTGTCTCGCTTGTTTTTCTTAAACATTTGTTCTATTTAAACAATTTCTTTTGTAGTTCTCAACAAAAAGAATTAGCGGAAATGCAATTGACTTGAGTAAACTTCTAGATTTGCAGATTTATCGACCTCAAGTTCGTATAAGGTAAACATCTCTCTCCTGTTTTTTAATTAAATAATGTAAAAATTAATAATAATGTCCTGTTAGATTTCCCAGCGTACTGGTTTGCAGTTTATTACTTCGATGATAAACGGCACACGAGTTCGAGCCCCCCACTCTCCTCTCTTAAAGCTTTCTTAGCAATGAACATCTAGGGTTTTTGTTTCAGGACTCTCGAAGCAGAGCCGCCCACATGAGTTCAAAATCAAATCGCAACCGTCCTCTGGCGGCGAAGGGGATGGCGACGGCAATGGTGATTCCTCCTCCTCCGTCTACGCCGTTGTCGGAGTCCGATTACGCCTTCACCATAACCAGAACAGCAGTTGCGCAGATCTGCAGTTCAATTGGATTCACAGCGGCAGAAGCTCCCGTTCTCGGAATCCTAACAGACATCGCCATCAGGTACCTGAGAACAATCGCTAAGTCCGCCGCGGATTCAGCCAACTCAGCATGCCGTACCCAGGCAAATCTCGTCGACACAATCGCCGCCGTGGATGAGCTGAGCTCGGTGAGTGGATTCCCCGGAGCATGGAGAGCTACCGATTGTTTTCTCAACTCCGGCGCGGTGAAGAAACTCGATACATTTACAGAGGATTCCAAGGAAATTCCATTCGCAAAACCGTTGCCTAGGAAAATATTTTCATTAGGAAGCAGAAAAGGTTTGAGAAATGTAGGTAGTAGTAGTAAGATTGAGTACCTTGGAGGAGATAAGAAGCACATCCCGAAATGGCTACCAGTAATGCCGGTGATTGTGAATCACGAAAAGGAAATTGTTGAGAAGAGAAAAAGGGAACTTTGGGGATATTGTGGTGCTAAAACTGAGGAGGAACCAAAGAGGGAGAAAATAGAGGAGGAGAAAAAAACTGCTGATAGTGTGGAAAAGGAAAGGAAAGGACTTGAATTGCCATTGAAGAGAGGGAAAGTGAGGTTTAAGATTGGTGGTGGTGGGGTGTCAGGTGTGTGTAGAAGTGGTGGAATAGGGAAGAGAGTATTATGTGAGAATTGGAATTTTGATGATGAAAACTCATCAAAACAAGAAGAGCAGCTTGATGAGGTAATACAACAACAATAGTGATCTCGGGAGTAGTAGATTGTACGCAGATTATATTATAGAAAAAACTATTTTCGAAAGAAACTTGGCTCGGTAACAGAGAGGAACAAAATGAGATGATGATGATGATAGAGTGAGTATGAAGAAAGAAGTGGAGTTGCTAACTATACTTTGATTGTATTTTTTTTTGGTTTTTGAAGTTAGCAGGAATTGAACCCTTGACGTGTTGTTCGATAAAACTAAATTTTCTCTCCCTATTTGAAGACCATCTTCACTCCGGACTAAAATGGAGAGTGCAACATATCTATATTTATTATATACTATGTAAAAGTGGCCATGAATTTCACTAGTTAATGTAACAAGCAGAGTCATTTCAGATTTTCAGTTTAAAGATGTTCATTTACTTTTATCTGAATGGAGTGAGATTAGTTATGTTTTACTTAATTATGAGCTGCTTTTATCCAATTAGGGGTTGTTTTGAAGGTGAATTAGGCTGATATTAAGGCATTAAATTATGAATAAATATTGTTATTTAAGGTATTTATATGTAAAATTAACACAATAGGAAGTTAATGTTTGTTCAAACTTTTGCGGTAGCCTAGTCATTACTCGTTTTGAGTGAGTGAATACAAATGCAACTTTCTTTAGTCTAGAGTTGAGTTCATGATTGTGGATTATCAGTGTTTGTTCATATTGGTCTCTGCGGTAGCTCAGTCGTTGCTTGTTCTGAATGAACGGAATGCAAATGCACCTTTCTTAGTGCAATACCGAGTTCATGTTTTTGTATGTGAATGTATGTTATATTGACTTCTGCGGTAGCACAATTATTGCGTATTCTGAATGAAAGTGAATACAAATGTATTTTTCTTTGTGCAGAGGGCAGTTCATGATTGTGGATTAGCGCAAATTTACTTTCAATTTGCAACTTCGAAAATCGCATAGCTAATACTTGTATCCGTTATGAGAATTTATATTTCTTCTATGTAGAATATAAAGTGGAATAACTAAATCTTGCATAAAAGAAATTTCCTCATAATTAATCAATGCATAATTCTAACTAGTTACGAAATGAGCACTTAGAACCTGGCTTTGGCTTTCACCAGTTTGGTGACTCAAATGTCCATATAAGGGTTAAGGATAGTGATGGAAATGAGGTGGTGCAGGATGGGTTACATGTTGTCCACCCTTCCTATTCTACTTTGAGAACCGTGTGAACGGAGGGTGGCCAGAAGAGAGAAGATCTTCATACAGAGTCGCACACTTACTTGAGTAGTTTACGACTTAGAGCTTTAATTGTTTTTTTTCTCCTCTGTGATTGAAAAGGAGGGCGCCTAACTATGTTATAGAAAGAGGAGGCGAAAACATTAATGTCGAAGAGAAGCAACTCGACAGGAAGGAATGAAAAATCGTCAAGGATAACTTCTTTGTTGGTGGAACAAAGGGCTAAATAGCGAGAGTAATTCTTTGAGCTGGTCTTAATTTCCAAAGTCTCCGATAACTGGTCGAGTTAGATGACAACACCTTTTTCCCCTCTTTCTTATCGGTAGGGCAATCTTCAATTTTCTCAAGTTTCTCCCTGGTAAAGTTTTGTTTTGTTCTGCCCTGTTTATCTTTCTTGTTTAAATATAGCCTTGCCCTACTCTATTTAGCTTTGTTTAGCCGTGTTTTATACATAGGATAAATTTTAGGTTTAGCAAACATAAAAATCATGTTAGCACTCTATAGCTACAATTTGCTATTTGCGCTCTATAACAAACTTAGCTTACGATGGAGCATCAGATCTGTATAAAAATCACAAACATCTATGATTTGTATAAAATCGTAGGCATCTAATTTGTATAAATCACAACGATTTGTATAAATTGCGTGTATGTGTTTATGCAAATTGAGTTTGTATATGTATATGTTCTTTGTGTTTGTGTATCTGCATAAAATTTAAATTCGTATACAGTTGAATCGAGTTAAAAGTTAAAACAGTTGTATTTGTATATCAAATCTTTCTCCCGCTTTATAAAAACACAAATTATACACTGTATAAAGCGAGAAAGAGATAAAGACAAAAGAGAACTGGTAAGGAAAGATTTGTGTTGTATAATTGTAAGTGTATAGGACAAAGCGATTTATATTTGTATTTGTATATATAATTTTTTTTTATTTATACAAACACAAACACAATTTATACATTTATGTTTGTATAAATTGAGATAGGCGAGAGAAATTTCTACGGAGAGAGACCAATGATAAAGTGTTTGCTATATATTAGAATTAAATGAAACTATGATTATAACATTTAATTTGAATTAATGCTCCATTACTTTATACAATTTCCCCTTAAACTATTTCGAAAAGCTTTGACCCACCTTATCACCTGCCTGTCCTGTTTGATTTTTTTTGAAAATAAAAGGTTTGACCCGCCCCATTCTGCCCCAATTGAAATCCCTATATAAGAAAGGTTCGACCCGCCCTATCCTGCTTCGAGTGCTTCCCGTTTAATTTTTGAAAATGCTTTGACAAGCCTCATCCTGTTCCCTATTAACGAGGGTGACATCAAGTACCACACTTTTATAGGGTGCTTCAGAATATTTAATGGTAGAGTACAACTTAGCTTGTAAACAGCTGCTTATAGTCATTACATTAATGTAATACACCCAAGTGCATTTTTACAATCCTTAGGAAATACATCACTTTACAATATGGTAAATGATCCAAAAAACAACATGCCCTTCTGCAGAAATATTTCGGTGGGGCAAGTACCTGAGGTCCTTCGTCACGTATTAAAGTTTGGCTATGTTCGCTGCCGGAGCATCTGTTGGAGCTGAATGACCTGCTGCTGTTGATCTGGTGGCAGTGCACTTAACTGTTCAGGAGTGAGACCCAGAACTTGTTGCAGCAAGACAGATTCAACGTCCGAGGGAAGCTGTACCTGTTAAAAAAGAAGAATATTTCTTAATATAACTAATCTACCATATTACAGTTACATCCCATGTGATTCTAAATAAAGTATCAAATCAACACTACAGGGGGCATTTATCATATTCACATCGAAGATTGTATGCATCGGATGTATTAGTTATGCATACTTTCAAATCAATATATCAAGCAATAAAACAAATGGAAGTAGAAACATCTTAATTCACTTATCATTTGCAATTGATCTAATCTTAAGTTCCTTCAATGGATTACAAAGAAACCTCAACACTCTAAAATTACCTGAGTAGCTTGTTTATCAGGGTTTGACATTTCTGCTGCAGCTAAAACTTGAGTCGAGCATCCTGACTGGGGCGTAGATACACTTGCATCAGGTAAGGCATAACTTATTCCATCATTTAGCCTTGTCGTTTTCGATGGACGACTCAGAGGATCTAGATTATATGCTGCCCCTCTCTTCACCTCAGGCAAACCTGAAGGGTAAGCTGGTATGGCAATCATAGATGAATTATTAGGAGCCTGGGGTCGTCGAGAGTCTTTATTCGTATTATCCAAGACACCAGAAACTACTGCAGGATTTCCCTGTTAATAAAAAAACAAAATTATACAAGTTCACATTGATGTCCCTTTGGAAGAAACAAACTATCACATCACTAAAGGCAAGTCTCTTGCAGAAAGATACATACAGTTCCATATAGCTACTATCCTATGGACTTCCTATTTTATTGTGTTCGAGATACATATCAAATAAAATTTCCATGAGTAGGAATGGGGCAAGGAGCAGAGCAAGTTATAAAGCAACCTTTTGCATAAGATTCTATTCATCTTCTCGTTTCATCCTAAATCTATTAAGTGAATCCAATATTTAAGCTCGCTTCCTTTCTACGGAAAATTTGTTCTTTGGAAAATTACTTAACCATTCAAGCATGACAATCATCCAAAGTAAGTTATATTGTCCTTATTAAGTTATATTGTCCTTATTAACTTATTTTCAAATTATTGTTCCCGTAGATTTTATATTTTGCCAGCTGCGTTCGTTCATTTGCAGTTGTAGACTAACAGTAAATAAAGATATACACCTGAGAACCTTGTTCCAATGACGGGGTACGCATTGATGAAGGAGGAGGAGGATATCTTGTCTTTTCTGTCCCCAGCTGACTATTATATGTAAAATTCATGGAAGCAACTGGCCCAGCTTGTTGTAAGAAAAAAGGCTGCATTTGCTGCTTTACAGCAACAGAAGTTCCCACCTGAACTGGCGGATTAATTGACACATTGACTTGGGTTGCATTGACGGAAGGATTTCTAGAAGGGTTAGGCTGACTTTGCAAAACTTGGTTTTGCGATAGTGCTAGTTGAGTCTGAGGCTGTGCCTGGGGGAGCAAACTAGGGGGAAGTGGGGGTAACCCAAGAAGAGACTGAGTTGCCAGTTGTTGACTTTGCTGACTATCTAGAACCAATGGCTGCAGCATAGGTGCAGCAGATTGCCGAATGTTTGGCGTCTGCAACTGCAAATTTCAAAGATTATCAGGTGCTGCTCTTTGTCAAACTGATTCCTCAAAAAACAACTAAAACAGCAGCAGCAGTAGAATGCCCTTAATAAAATGAAGACAATATATGTGTGTGCTGATTTCCAAATAAAATCAAGAATAGGTGCTCCTTAATGTGATTATGATACCAAACAATAGGAATCAAACTCTAAAAGAACAATAAAGGAAAGGAAAGCTATAGGAATTTTGAAAAGATAACACTTTGACAGCTTATCTATATAAATATATACGAGAGAGAGAGGTATTAAAACAAAGGAACCAGTGAACGAACCATTGGTTGGGTTACCATTCCCAGTATTAGTTGTGCCTGCATTGGCAAACAAATACAAACTAGTAACTGTGTGGTTTCAATATCATGCAATGTAAAAAGAAAGAATAGTGATATTCTGATGCTGAGAACAAGTAATATGACCCCCTTCATGTTGCACTAAAGCATGCTCAGCACTCCAGAAAAGAAAAGCGGCTATGCAATTTGCAATGAAGAACGGATAATTGTTTTGAAGTCAGCAATACTAAAAATGCTAAACAACAGCATAAACTTGCAATATGTTGAGCATCTACCATAGGTTAATACCAGAAAAAGAGCTTTTGACAAATTTGGAACTGCTAGCAGCAGTTGGCGTGTCTGTTCCTTGTTTTGTGTACACATTGCCTGTCATCAAAATTACAATAATCATGTCAAGCAATTATCCACAAGGCTTGCATACTTGTGGGATTACACTGGGTATGTAGTCCATGTTTGTTGCTATTTTATAAATTTGCAGCAATATTCAAGCAGAACTAGAAATATCATGAGTTGGAGTGGTATGCAATCAACATCCTGACCTTGAACTCAGACATAACATCATTCAGTTGGCTCCTAGACAATTTGGACATATGTAGTGTTAAAGGATCTATCCCAGACTGATTGAATGAGCAGCCACTCTGAGCAGCTCCAAGAGTTCCTGCCATAACGGCTGCAGCAGTCGTAGCTACTGACATGCCTAATGGCTGCTGAAGTGCAGAATCCACAGAGATAACTGGTCCCCCAATGTGTTTATGAGGATCTGATAGACATTACCACATAAAACGTTAGATTCTAATTTCAAAGAGAATAAAAAACAATTGATGATATGACCCCCCCCCCCCCCATTTTGTTTATTGAAAAAGAAAGGGTGAAAAAGCAGAAGGGAAATTGAAACATACCACCAACATTCGCAGTCATACCAGGTCCGCCGCGACCCTGCCAAAAAGAAAAATATGGTCAATTGAGATGTTATTAAAAATTAGAGATGGAAAAATTTACGTCCAGAAAAATAATGGTACTACGTAACAGATGAAGTTCTCTCACAACATTTATGCTTCTGCTCTTCTCTTCAAGAGGGGTTTGAATATTAAAACGTGCTACTTGCATCCTAATTTAGTTTCAGTCAAGTAAGTATATCGCTGGCCTCCTCAGATTTACACATTAACATGAGCAAGAGCCTTCTTTATCCAATGAATGGTGGGGGAAATTCAGTAGTTAAATATGATTTTGGGGTGAAAAACAGGACAATTTCCTGCTGCTTACTTGGGTCTACCAGTGTTTTGGACGGCGAAAGGCGATAAAAGGCGACAAGGGTCTGCCTCACCACAAGGCGAGGTGAGCGGCGAGGTGCTCACCTTTTTAAAGTGCGGCACCATTTAATAACAAAAAATTAAAATACTTAATTGCAAGTGTAAATAATCAAAATCTCAATAGCAATAACATATTAGCAAATATCTCAATTCAAAAACTGAAAATAGACGGTACATACTAGTAGTCTAGAACTTGAATGAGAAAAAAAACATATAAGAAGTCAAAACAAAGGTAGAAGTGATTCTAAAGTCTGAAGAAGAAGAAGAAGAAGGAAAAAGAAACAGAGGAAGAAGAAAAGAAGAAATATGTATCGGTTAGACTTTGGAGTCGCCGGAAAAGTCTGGCTAATTGCCGGAGGAATCTAGTTGAAAACCCTAAAACCTTTTCTTTAAAAATACAAAAGGTGACACCTTTTCTTGCCTCTTGCCTCTCGCATTTTGTCATCATGATGTCGCCTTTTGAAGATCGCCTCGCCACAAATCTAAAAGGAGATGAAGGGTCGCCTCACCTCTCTGCATTGGTGACGAGGCGATCGCCTTTTACAACACTGGGGTCCACATTTGGAGGCAAATCATAGAGCGTCTGTGCGTGTGGCAAGGAGCAATAGAAGAACAGGGAGGAAGTTGGATATGTGGAAAGGAGTACTTATCCCTGGAGGAAGATTACCACTGATCAATAATGTCTTGGATAATGCCTAGGGCATTGGTCTAGTGGTAAGAACCAGTGGGTGATGTTTTGAAGAGAATTCACAGACCATTCCAATGATAACATGCTAAACACATTCCAAACCCTTTTTGTTGGTGAAATCATTGGGAAGTAGATACCAGTTTTGAAAAAAACAAACATAAAAACATGAGGAATTAAATGATCCAAGTTAGTTTTGGACATCATCGACTCCCTGATTCAATATAGTAGTCGCATCATACTTTAGTAATTTGAATCTTCTGGTGACTCTGTCAATGCAATTATCTTACTTCATCAAAGAAGTACTAATTTTAATTCAAAATATAAAGTACGACAGTTAGTTCAAGATTGAGGGGCATCATAGATTCTTCCAACTGAACAAACTATATATCTGAAACTTTGCATAATGAGAACTTTACTTCAACAAATTTTATGCGCTAATGACTAGTTTAGATGTCCAGATCAAGATAGGACATCAAACAAAAAGTTAAGAGTAAGATGTGATCCAAAAAATCTACGAATGACTACAAAAAAATTGACATATGCAAGTCAGATAGGTTAAACAGTGCAGTGTTTTGGACGGCGAGAGGCGATAAAAGGCAACAAAGGGCCTGCCTCGCCACGCGGCGAGGCGCTCGCTTTTTTGAATCGAGGCGCCAATTAATACCAAAAATTAAAAACATTTAATTGCACATATAATATTCAAAATTTCAATAGCAATTACATATATTACAAATACTACAATAATTACTATAGAAGAATTAATTTTTTTTCAAAAAAATAATGGACAGCAGTCACAACACAGCGAAAGCAGAAAGCATTTTACAGTAATCCGGGACAAAACAGAGAGTGAAGAAAACAGAGGAAAAAAGAGAGTAGTGAAGGCAGGGAGCAGTGAAGAGTGAAAGAGAAAGAGACGAATGGAGCAGCAACTCGAGGGAAAGAGACGAAGAAGAAAGCAGCGACTGAGGAAGAGAAGAAGAGAGCAGCGACTGAGGAAGAGAAGAAGCAGCAGCTACTCGAGGAAAAGAAGAAGAGGAACACACGAAAGTCTGATGAAAGTTTGAAAATAGAAAAAAAAACTAATATTATTAAGTTAAAACTTTTTTTTAAAAAAAATCAAAATGGCGACGCCATTTACGTCGCCATTGGGTCGCCTTGGGTCACCTCGACTCGCCTATTTGAGGTCGCCTCGCCTCAGTGGATAATGGCGACACAGCCTCACCTCGCCATTCGCCAAAGGCGCTATGGCGAGCGCCATTCACAACACTGAAACACTGTAGAGGCAAAAGTAGAATAAGTGAGCAAATTGCAGGTAGCTAAAATGGTTAAAGCACCAGATACCAATTTTGTCATTAACCAGGATAGAAGCCAGTCACATTAATGCTGGATATCTAAAAAAAAGAATAAGTTCATCACTCACAGAACCTAGTGAGATGCCAACACTGCCTTCATCTCCCACAGAACCTAATGAGATGCCAACACCACCTTATATGAAATTTAAGCATCTCCACAACTTCACTAACACTGTCATGGTTTTGAAATAGCCAGACGCTAGTTGTTGAGAACCATATAATCCCATAACTTTGATATATATGGATATTTTTGTTGAGACAAGCAGCTCAAATAAGTAGGAAAATGGATGTTCACTCCAGGGACAATAAATTAAGAAACAGGTATAGAAATAAACACACTGTACAGTAGTTTTTGGTAAGGAGTAATATAAAAAAATTGTCCAAGGACATTTAAATGTCTTACCTGTTCACGATTTCTGTCAGAATTTTTATCATTTTCAGCAAAATCAACTCTTAGCTGTCGACCATTTATCTCGTATCCCTTAAGGTTGCGGCGAGCACTTAATGCAGTCTCTTCATCCTTGTATTCGCAGAATCCATAACCTTTTGGTTTTCCAGTTTCTTTATCAATCACTAATCTGAGGAGGAAAATAGAGTGAATCGAAAGATGAGAAATGCTAGTTAGACTCATCCTAGTGAGAAAAGGAGAAGGAGGAAGAAATCAGCTCCTATAAGATGAAAAAGAGTCTCCTTGAGTCGGTCATCCTCCACAAGATGCCCTCTAAACAGAATTTTAAAATCCTTGCTGGTGAAAAGTTTCCGACCAGCTGCGATAAAAACTCCAAGCATTCATTTTTATTTATTTTTTGGAAGTGGACAAGCATTCATTTTTACACAATAAGATATAAATGATATTAGGTATTCTAGCTGTAGAGTTCACTTTGTCCATTAGTTAAAAAATATTATTATATTTTTATTTATATAGAATAATATAAATGTAAAACTAGAAAGGTAATATGCTTCGTGCCGTATTAAGTTAAAAATGAAAGACTACGACAACGCGATGGGTAAATCGAGAAGATATATTAGATTAGTATGAATGCGACAACCATGATCGATGATGGTATGCCACGCCCGACGTAGTTAAACCGTTTGTGCTGCCCACGGGTAAAAATGGCATTCACCTCAGATCCCTCAATCAGCAAACTAACATTTACAGGGATGCATGACCAGAAAATCAGCATTACAAAAAAACACCGAATTTGGGATGATCAAAAGGTACAAAGAGTATTTGTTTTATCATCTTCACAACTTTCTTACAGATACTATAATGTTAGTGCACTTGGAAACTTGCAAAAGGACAGTCCTTTATATCCTCCTACAGATAATAAAATCAGTTGCTTTAACTAAATAAAACAAAGATAAATCAGTCCCTGAGTCAATTAAGGGAAAAGGCAACGAAAATAAATTAAACCTGAAGGAAACAACTGGTCCAACTTCCTCACAGATTTGCATTAGTTGTTCCTCAGTAGCATCATATGGTATATTCCCAACTACATCGCCCACAAATAAATTCAAATTAGGTTAATATCCTACTATCAGTACTAATATACACACAAAAGCAACCTAGTGTGTCCAATTGGTAAAAGTTCCAATCTTTTCAACTAATTAAGCAACACAGTTTGTATAATTACAATAATCGAAACAGAATTTCATAAAAGTGAGAGATACAGAAAATAAGGCTGACCAAAAACGCGGCGACGCTGAGAATCGGAAGTGGCCATAATTGTTAAAAGTTGAAGAAGAAGGTCCAGTGAATCAGCTTCATCCTTTGCCTCTTATAATTCGTGTCCGGCTAATACCTTTCCCTTTTCCTTTTCAAACTGGGATTAAGCGAAGACGGCACTGCCAGAGCTCGATGAACAGAGGGCAAGAAAACGGTTTTAGCATAAATCTCATAGTTTAAATACTCTTATGAAATGAAATGACAATCTAATCTCTAATAATTTTTTAATTACATAAATACCTTAAAAAATAAAAAACCTGGACACAATAATTGAAATCTTGGATAGATTAATATTTATTATATAGTTCGGATACATTAAATATTATTTTCAAACACATTAACATATAACTCGAATATATTTCAAATTAGTTCAAATACATAATATGTAACTCATATACATTAAATATCGGTTTGGATAGCTCGAAATCAAATATTGGCTTGTATACTTTTTAATGTATCTGACCTACATATTACGTATCCGATTTGTGTTACTTTTTACGGAATTAATAAAGGGATATAAAATTACGTGATTCCTAAAATTTATCCTTTTAATTACTTTGATGGAGAAGAAATTAAAAGGAAATGTTGATCTTTTTGTTTGTTTTGTATATAAAATATGTAGAATTTTTTTTTGGAAAAATATTGAATAAACAATTCATCTTTTGGTAAAGAATTGCAAAGAAGTAAGGAACTTATATTTTCAAAAAAATAAAAGTGAGATAACTTTTCGAGAACACATAAAAAGTTTATTTGGTACGAAAGTAAAAATGTTTGATACATATGTATCAAGAGACACCCTCTTAACTCCAAGTATAAGGTTATTAGTCCCTGCCTCGGAGTTGGAGGGAAATTAAAAATGACAATGTTCTTCAGTGAACATTAATATACTTATATCGTAATAAAATCTTTATAGATAAAAAACAATGGAAGTTATTGTCTTTTGTGCGAACTCGCTTATATTGTTAATCTTAAAACTCAAATAAAAGAGGAAGGTTGACAAAAATCAATTGTGTACACATTTAGATTATCAAAAATATATTCTTCAGCAATGCTTAGGGTATGTAGGGTTACCAACATATAAAATGGTACGCAAAACCAACTGGATGAAAATTTGAATTTCATTGATAAGAGTTTCTAGCATTGGAGGTCTTTTTCTTATAAAAAAAAAGAAGGAAGAAATCACTAACAGCACAAAATGACCTCTCAATGGCGGGGGAAACATATACTACTACATTTAAACCAGAATATAAAGAAGAGAAAATCAGATCCATTCTGCTCCAACAAACAGAAAAAAAGTAAGTAGGCTAATACATACAGAACATACATCGTCTCTATTCTCACAGAATTGTAAATGCTGATATAGGACAAAGGTTTTCATACAACTATAGCATCACAATAGACACATCCTCCCTCACTTTCCACAATTGAATCCCTTGCAAACTGAGAGAACAATGATGAGGATCAAAGCTATCAGGATACCTAACACTATCAGCTTGATTTTCATGTTTTGCAGCCACATCTTCCTCCGTATTTGGGTTCCCGTGTTCCTGAAGTCCTGTGCCTGTTACAATCAAAGAAGCCACTAGCATTGGGTGGTGCTTTGTACAGATGGCACCAACTTCTTTTTGGGCAAAAGAAAAAAAACAACCACTAGAACTCTATACAATAATGATGATTAACTACAACAAAGTTGCTGCTTAAATGAAAACTGAAGCTAATTAATATCATAACAAATCTTTTTTTTTGGGGGGGTGGAGGGGGAGGATAAGTTGATAACTAATATTATATAAGTTGACAACTAATATTATAACAAACTGATCAACTTGACAAGGATACATGTAATATCTTTAGACATTGCCAACCATCAACACTAGTCCATGTATACAGCACTAGAACACATCTCATTACAACATACAGAAGGGCGCAAGCAAACAGGTAATTTATTATACTCTCTTCTTTTAAATGAAGAAAGACGTAAAAGCTTATATTACTTCTTTTGTTTAAGTTGAGGAAGATATGAGCACCATTGTCTCTCAAGATCATAGGGTTACGAAAAAGTCAGACTAATGGAAGAATAAGGTAGGCAACAATCAAGCAAATCAAAGGCGACATCATCTTGTTGACAGAGCAACCCACCTTAGCCTATGGATAAGTTAGAATCAAAAGGCATATATGATCCTCCCCCCCCCCCCAAACACACACAAGTGAAGTTGGCACTCAACTCAGAATGAACTGAGTTGTTCACTTGTAGCTCACGTATAAACCACATAGTAACATTAGCTAAGAGTACCCTCAAGTTAGGTTTAACATGCAAAAAGTAATAACGATATCCTATGAAGAAAGTTGTCCATGTGAAGATTGAGCACCAATAAGAGTCAATCCCATTCCCAAACAGTAAGATAAAACAAAAAGCAAACTGTAAAATAAAATCGAAACCATCTAATTTAAATTGTTCTGAATAGAAGGATTTAAATGCAAGTTTTTTTTAAAAAAAATATAAAATGATAACCTGGTGATGAAGGTTCTCTGTCTTATCAACAAGAAGCTCTATCTTCTCTCCACGATCAAGAACCTAGAATTCGAACAAAGAAACATACCACATCAACTCTCATGATGTCGACCAGTAGAGCGAAAAGCATCATAACACATGAAGGAAAGGTTTTGAAATGAGAAAAGCATTAGATGCAATCACAATAATCATTTCTTAATGGAATTAATGATTCGATTAAGACTCCAAATATATTGATGCCTTAGATCCAGCCTTGTGATCACATTATAATTATAACACTATATAATCGGGTTGACAAAAAAAGACTCCCTTCAGACTAATAGTTTGTCTTGAAGTAATGCACCTAAAAATTATTCAGTGAACTAATTAGTAAGATTGTATGTAACTATGAAATGAGTTTATATAATGCAATCTTCAATTCTAGGAAATGATGAAGATTTGAGTTCACTCTTCATTGACGGAGCTTGCCTGAGATACCGTTCCAATAAATCACTTCCTCTTTGTTAGTAAATATTCCAAAAACTCCACATTACAAGTTTTCAGCAGGAAGTCCTTCTGCATGAATTGATCAACTTGGGCTCTACAAAATATTAGTGTTCTGTACAAAAGGATTGAGCTAAGAATGTAGTGCAGTGGAATGGAGTGGAGTAAAACATCAGTAACTACACTAATGCAAGCTAGTTAGGTTCGGCTATATGAATCCTCAATATTCGTTCCCTCCATTTGGAAGTTAGCATAATGATCAAAGAAATTTACAAATTTAGCTCAAGTATTTCTACAGTTGGCAGAAGGAATCTTCAGAACAATTATGCATAGTTACTCCACTATATGGGGATTCAATAACAACATCACATAAGGAAGTAAGAACTAATCAACCATCAAACGATAGATGAAGAGACATTTTACCTTCTCAATGTTTTCCATCATAACACCCTTAACTTCTGAAACCTGTGCTTTCACCTTGGCAAGTTTGCTAATTTCCTCAGGGTGTTCAGCACAATACTGCATATGCTCCTTCAACTTAGGGCTGCACTTAAAAGAGTGCTACAGTTAGATGACTCAACAGAAAGCTCTGCCTTCACATACCACTAAAGTAAACTTTTAATATTAAATTACCCAAATTCCTTGTTCAGGCTATTAGGAGGAGCTGTCGCAGCCTTCCCACTCCCATATTTTGACATGAAATCATCCTTAATGCGCTCCAAAAACGCTATTGGAATTTGTCTTCCAACAGACTCCTCAGCAACCACGCAGTACGCTGTAAGGAGAATTATAAAGTTAGCATAGGTAAGTCCACTAATCAACTAAATGCAACATTGGAAAATTTCTGGAAGTGCAAGAGAGCAGAATAACAAACGATTTTCTAATATTACTCAGATTCTCCTCTCATAATAGCTATTTAATTCCACGGTTAGACACTCAGGTATGATGGTCTTCACTTGAGAGTAAATATAAAATCATCAGATCAGAGTAAATAAGAAGCTAAGGGAATTGCATTTTGGAAGGTGAAACATTCTCTTAAATATACATCTAGTCTCTTTCCAAAAAATGCTTTCCAGTTGCTAAGAATTATGAAAAAACCAGCTGGACTAATGATGATCACAGACTTCACATTGGTGCCTTCAAGGCACTAAGAGTAACTGAAAACAGTTAAAAGTGCATCTAACGAAAACACAACTGGGACTTCAGTTCCCAGTGGCATGACAAGCTGTAGAAGAGAGTTGGACACAAGACGACATGGAAATGAAAAATATCAAAATGGTAAATTAAATGATCTTGACCACCAGTCTCATCTTTCCTCCAGAGGACAAATATAAAACATCCAAGTTGATCACAGTAAAAGTGAAGCCAGTAAAATATGCTCATCCGTGTGTGGGTAGGGGATTGGGTTTTTAATCTACTGTAGCAAACGTTTTGATTCTCTCCACTTCCTTTCTCTTCATCCCCCTCCTCCTCCCCCGCTGACTCTTTTTTCCCCTTAATCTTTAAAAGATTCTATCCACCAAAATTGTTCTTCTGTGCAAATTTTAGTTTTTGGCCAGAAACCTCTTTCTCCTTATATTATTATATTATTCTAATGCAAGTGATTTCTGGATCTGTGGAGGAAACAAGGAAAAGAGAGTTTTGAAGCCAGAAAAACACATGAAAAGAAAAGATTAGTTGAGTTTGGTTTTCTTATAGATTAAAAACATGTTATTTGAGGAGAATAAATGGAGTCTAAATTGTATTTGGCCGAATCAATCAATTGTGTTGACGATAAAAACTCTGTGTTACAGAGAGGGTGGCGTGAAGAGAAATTGGAAGGAGAATTAAGGCAGGGAAGAAAAGACAGAGTGACAGGGAATGAAGATACCAAATGATGTTGGACAGTCGGGTTATTTTTGTGAAGAGACCAGAAAGTCTCTCTATTATGCAATGTAATAAGCAATTAAGGGTATTAAAGGAAAATAAAAAATGAAGACATTGCTAATCTACTACCTTCATGCAGTAGGTTAGCAAATCCATATAGGTACTGACTACTGATGAACTCTTCCCAGTGCCCACCAAGTCTTAGACAGAGGGAAAGGAATCCCCTGGCATTTTATGTATCTGTAGCGATTTGAACCCTGCTGTCCCATCACCCATGGTTTTCATCCTAGCACAAAATATTACCTAAAGCGATGAATTCAGGTGCATTTGATTACTCAGGTTCACTTTTGCATCTCAGACCAGTATAATGAAGCAGAACTCCCGGAAGATCATAAATCTTAACCAACTCTCGAATCTAGTACACTCCCTCCAAATAACCTCAATTGAACAATTCTTTTAACAAATCGAAACCAAGTGATGCAGTAACCAATCAGTACATCTTATTGCTTATCAAACAAATATAAATGAACCGAAGTAGTAAACTCATCCAACTTCATCAACCAGTCAGAGAAGTACAAAAAGAAAGCTCTCATACAATCGTAACAATTATAATAGAAAAAGAACTGATTCACTTTACCACCAAAGAAAACTGAGAAATACCCCTTAAAAGCAAAGAACAAACAGTTAAACAATCATTCCCCTCCCAGAAAATCCTGAAGTTCGCGGTGAAATGGATACACAAAACTTAATCCACAGAGGGAACTGATCTACAAATCCACTGATAATTTCAGATGCAACGATAAAAAATCCGTCCTAGAACACAAAATCCGGGAACCCCCAATACAACCACGAATATGGGGATGAACTTCACTCTCTCTACAATCAACAACATATAATTCATAGTTCTAAAATTAATTTTAAGATCAATTTTAATCCCAGTACTAGAGTTAAATCATCATATTTCCAGATTAAGAATACAAATTAAATGAAGTTAATACCAAAAACCACTATTTTCATAAACAAAAAACACGAACTCAAAATTTCTTCGATCCCTTTTATATCTACATCAATAGAAACAAACCCAGAAACTGAAACAAAAACATCAACAGAAAACAAGAGCTTTATGGGAAAGAGAACTGACTGAATCCATTATCAACAAGGTAGTTGAAGGTATGACCATCACAGTTATAGGTGAACTTGTTATTGGAAGCAGGTAGCTTCTGAAGACACTGATAAGCTATGGAGTTGAAGTTACCACTGAAATCTGTGTATTCAGCCAATATAACATTCCCACGACCGACAAACGCATAGATCAAAGCCTTCTGTTGACCCATCTACAACCGATTTCTTGCTTTTCCGGTGGATCGCCGATCTGATTTTGTGGGTTTTCTTCGATTTTGCTTAGCAAGCAAACAAAGAAGAATTCAAAGGTGAGAAAAAGTGTAGACTAATGGACTCCTCTATATCCTTGTGCCCTTTTTCTCTCTCTTAATTTTTAGAGAGAGAAAGCGAGTCCACCACTATACAAGGCAAGTGACCCGAAGTAGCTCAAATATTATATCTAACACCATTTTCTAATTTCTACTAAATATAAAAATTTTTTTTTTTGCAAATAAACCATTATAAAAATGATGAAAAAATTATTATAAATATAAAACAATTTCTTTACACGCAGAAGAACGAATGACAAAATAAAAATGAGAAAAGTTTGTATTCCATTTTCGAGAAGGGTATATCAAATATTTTTTTAAAAAAATACTATTTTTTTTTAAGTAAGAATAAAGCAAAAGAAAATTTGATCATATCAAAAGTAATGATTATAAATTAAGACATATAAGCTGAAAAAGCAATAATTCATCAAAGGTGGTCTTATTAGTATTTTTAGTTTTGATCCCTATTAGAACCTAAACTTCATAGAATTCTTTTATAGGTATAGATTAGATTTTCTAAATATACTAATAGAATTAATATTTATGGATAAATAAATAATTCATTGCGCGCAACAAAATTCATGACTTTCCAAAAAAATGTATAGCTGATCTTTCGAGGTCTCAATTCGAAATCTTTTGCTAGCAAAAGTAAGGGGTGTTTGCGGCTCATCATACGAGCTTGCTTAGTGCGGATTACCTCCTCTCTAATGTGATTTATAAAATATTGCATAAGATCAAAATTTTTACCTTGTGCATATCCAAAAGATAGCAGCTTAAAATTTAGCTTTGTTATTAAAAATTTTTGTAAAAAGCTAGAAGAACACTCTATTCATAATAGGAAGGCAAGGAACACTGCCTTGTTTATCATAATTGACAAAAGGTTTCCAAGGAACAGAAATACTAACAAACATCAGAATATCATATACCTTTATATCAACTCATTCACTGAATTAATGTTATAGATACACTGAAGTATAGGTTACATAATATAATTAGAAGAAATGGAAGTAGCAATCACAAATTTGGTCTGAACAAATGGAAGGCCTTAAAATCTGAAAATTGGCTAAAACACTAAAACCAAAAAACATAACCATACTTGGACAAGTTATTAGACAGGATGCTGGGACAAAAATGTTCATAACTTGTTCTGCAAAAATGTTTTTTTCAGAGAAAGATTGCAGTTGGATTGCCTGGTGATGGTGGATTCTGCCTCACGACTGCAGCATGAGGCCCTGCTCTCTCCAGGGCATCATCTATCATAGATAAGATCTCCAATCTCTCGAGACCAAGCTGTCTTTTGATCAAGTCTGAGTTCTTCTCAAGGACTTCAATCTCTCCAAAAGGAAGTCTCAAGTCCAACACTTGAACCCCAACTGCCAATACTTCGCCTTTCTTGAACCTCAAGAAAGGCATACAGAGCTTTTGTATTTGTTTGAAATTGCCTTGCTGTGCAATATCACTCTTCTGCAATTCGGAGAGGATTTCTTTATCAGGTGCAAAGGAGCCGGTTGAAGTGTCAAATTTCCTTTGCAGAATCCCCAAACATTCCTTTTTCCACCCACCATACTGCTCATCTACATATATCAGGCCCACGGTATGTTTGTTTTGGCTATTCAGATTTACATTTCCTTTCTTTGAACCAGAAACCTGCTTCTGAAGTAGCTTCCTCATCGAGATAATCGTGTCTTGCAAATATTTGTTGGCCTTCTTAAGGGTAAGATCTGGCAAATCAGCCTCAGGCCACCCAGCTTTTATGACAAACCATCCTTCTTCAAAAGCTCTCTCCAGGCATATTCAGCATAGTGTGGACAGATTGGAGCAATGAGTCTCGTTTGAACATCCATAAATCGCCATAGCAAATTCCGGTTCATGCCTCCTGAACCACAAGATAGCCTGTACTCATCTCTGGCAGCCTGAAGATCATAAAAACCAGTTTTCAGAGCTTCCCGAAACATGTATTCACTGTAGTTCTTCTCTGCCGTCCTAACTGCAATATTAATTTCATTAGCAAACCCGCGGTCTGCATATGTGGATGGTGGCCCATTTCTTAAAGATGGCTCTGCAGAAAGAACCTCCTGCATCCATGCTATTTCTTTTGTGAGACGTAAGATGGCAGCATTAGCTGTTTCAAAGACAAAGTTAGCATCGTCCATCCATCACCTGCATCTGCAAGAGCAAAGCGTGTGGCATCAGCTGAAAACTCTTCAATTGCCTGCCGAAGTGTTCGGAAATTTCCCGTAGACTTGGACATCTTCTCAGAGTTGAGCATTATATGCCCATTGCATCTGAAACCACGCGGCCAGTAATGTTTAGGGAACATGGCAGCGTGGTTATAGATGCAAAAGGTAAGATGATTCTGAATAAGATCCTTCCCAGAAACTCTGAGATGATACCAGTAGTCAAATTCCTGCTTCATCTCCTTGAGAAGAGAAGAAGATATAGAAGAATTTTCAGGAAAAGGTCCATTACAGAACAAGAATTCCCAGATCTCATCGGTCAGCTGCTCTGGTTTCACTGAAGAGTGATCATTACCATACATGTCCCCTTTCTGCAAGAAATGTGCCACGGTGTAATATGCCATATAAATTGTGGAATCAGACAAGGACTCAACTAAGAATTCCTCATCCCAAGGAATACGAGTTCCCAGCGCAAAATTGCGAGAGCAAGCCCACTGATTAAGCCAGCTAAGAGTGTGTTCAAAACCATGCCGTGTCTCATCAGAGTAGAGATTCATACTGGCCAAACACTCTTCTGCAGCTTTCCTCCATTCTGATTCTCCATAAGTGAGATACCACTGATCAGTCAAAGCCACAACACACTCATCCCCAGATCTCGACATGACCTTCTTCTCAGGTTCACTATATATTACTGCTTGATTCATCTCTAAAAGGTTGCTCCTGATCAGACCTTTTGCTTCTTGGACTTTCATACCAGCAAATTCTCCAACAATCATGGTTCCTTCGTAAAACCCACCCTTGTAAATTGTTCTCTTTGCCTCGTCAAGCTTATCTCTCTCATTCTGGCTCTTGATTTTTTTTTCAATACAAATTCTCTCAGCTGACCTGTCTCCAAAATCTGGATGGTTGATAATTGGGACTATCTCAAACGGCAAGACCCACTCATCCTTCACACCAAATTTGGCCCTGAAAGCTGGCTTTGACTTCAAATCATGTAGGGCCATATAATCATCGGGGGAATCACTGGGAACACTAGTTACAATTCCTGTACCTTTTTCAGTAAGGACAGATAACATGGGCAGAGTGTATATTGTCTTATTAAATGCCAAGGGAGACCTCAGGGGCAAACCTATAAGATCTTGACCAGATAATTCAAGCAAACAACTCGGCTTCTCAGGGATCCGAGACAACCTTTGATAGGCTAGAGTAAGAGCTGCCTTATAAGTCAACACAAAAACCTCAGTATCATTAATCTCAAACACCCCATATTTTCCTTCGGGCAAAACCCAAGCATTTGTTTGCCCATACATGGTCTCTGGTCTCAGTGTAGCTGCTGCGAGATATACCTTTTCCCCCTCCAGAACACTCATCTTTGGTGGAAAAGGTGAGAGAACTTCCATCTTGATAAGAGTGTACTCCTGAGGGATAACTCCTTCACCAGAAGCACGGTCATGGTCAGCACATGGCTGACCATCTAGGGGCGAATATACGGTGTACCTGAGATCTTTAACAATCTTTCCTGAGGCTTTCAGCTTCCGCATTTGCCACCGTACAAACGAATCAAAGTACGGATTCATATCAGTTGTAATAAAAGTTCTACGCCAATCACAACCCAAGCCAAACTCCTTCAGATCCTCTACAGCCAGTGGTGGAAATTATGTTAGCCAGTAATATGGGTCTTTAAACCTCGCAATTTTCTCGTCAGACAGACCATAACTCCTCATTATCTCCCACTGGTACTTAACACCCCCAGTCTTTGCAAGAACCTTTGATTTCTTTCCTTTAAAGTTTCCACCCGGCAAACCCTGATTTCCTTCACCCTCAACCTTCACTTCTGTTTCAACATTCTCCGCTTCCTTCACAACAGGAAACACGGGTGGGTTCCCAAACCTCGATATCTCCCTCGAAAGCTTATCAGCAGATGCCTTTATGGGCATTCCTGTGCAGTGAAATGCAAAAGGCAAAAAAACACTAGCACCTCTTAATCGGTGATATGCAGCTGCAAATTCAAGCTTTGACAATGAAAAGGCATGGCCCAAATGTAGATATCCATTCATAATAAGGGAAAGGGAAATTCCCAAGGAACTTTTCACCCACTTTAGGAGGCGATTCTTTAGGTTCAGCTCTGAAAACATCACCTTCTCTATCAGCAAACCCGCAGAATCTGCATAAGATAGGAAAAATCGTATCAAGTGAACATCTTCAGAATTATATCTTCACAGATCATCAAGACAATTTTGAATAGATAACGGAACATCTTTGCAAGAACATGCTCACTGAAAAAAATGCACAAAAAGGAACATCATGTTCTTGTAGAAAACAAATAACACGAACCTCAAGCTAACATCGCATGCGCAATAAACTAACATAATGGAACACTATGATAACCAAAATAAAATCTTAGGTAATAACAAGTGATCTGATGCATCAATTCCGTATGCTTAACAGAACGTCTGAGTCATGAAGTGATTTAGACCGTGTCTTCCTCAGGAGGAGCAATTATGGAACAAAGCAATAGTAGACCATTTACCATCTCCTTCAAGAAACCAACAAGTTGCTAGGAATACAAAATTACGAAACAGCTGGACCAGGCACTAGGCCGGAAAGGAAACTGCTTAAGAATCTACTTAGAACCACGTACAGTTTCAATTAAGGCCCTACATACAATGGAATCAACTGAAAAAATCAGCAGAACATAATTAGAAAAAGGAAAAGCTTTACAGGCCACCTTACCATAAATGCAGCTGAAAAATCATTAGAACAATTAAGTAAATGAAATACTATAAACAATGAAAATAGAAGTAACTCAACAATGAACCCACCCAAGATTAAGGCTTTATGATTCAATTTCGCAAAAGGATGATGGCTATCACATACTTACTACTACAAAAGTAACTTATTCATGAACCCACCAAAGATTGAGACTTTATTATATTTATTCAACCTAAGAATGATGGGCATTTGGAAAACAGAAAATCAAACATATCCATCTGATTCAAGAAAATAAGTACAATTGCTAACAAATACTACTATAATTCAAGAATTGAGAAAAAAAATAGTGACAAATAGGAAAAAGTTTATTACCTTGATTTGCTTAAATTGAATGGGAATATTAAATATGATGAAAATCGCTTAGGCTTAAGTGAATAACGTCTCAGTATATGAGAGGCCACAGTGAAAAATGAGGATCAAAGTAGGAGGGTTACGTTTAGTAGGGTTTTTGCATCTTCTTTAACGGAATGAAATAACATATATCCATTGAATTTTACTTTTTTGAACATTTTTACCATGTAACATTAGCCAATTTGGCCCCTTATTGGTTAGTAACTTTCGATTTTATGTATAGTTGGATATCAATAATCAAATCAATAAGATATTGTATTAATTTTTGTTAATTAGTTTATAGTTCTTAATAGTTTAATTTTGATTTAATCAATAAAAACAGTTCTCCAATTTTCTTTGTTTTCTCTGATTTTCATGGTAGTAAATAGTAATCTTTCAAAAAGAAGAAAAATAAAGTCAGTTCATACGGATAGGTAGAACCCCGTCAAGCCAAGAAATATAAAATGTAAAAGAAAATAGAGTTTGTATTTAGAATCTAAGCCACTATTATATAATTAGGGATAAAAAACAAAGATCTAGTATAATCTAATTTGGGTTATTGATTTAATCGTTAACTAAATCTTATACACAAAGATCAAAATGATAGACCAATAAGAGAAGATTACAAAAATCGTTAATGTAAGATCACAAGATTCAAAAGTTTTATTTTACTTTCTTTTAAGTCTGCATCAAGTTGAATGAACATATATACATGTATCATTTCGTCTAAAGAGTTGTAAAAACTCCCTCAAGCGCTCTCCCCCTTTGCCTTTGTTTATATGGCAATTTGGCACATCATAGGACCAAACTCTTCACTGAGGCTTCTTTAGCTAAACACTATTTCATCATCTGTAAACCTGAAAGCACAACAATGAATTGACTAAGAATGAGATATCTTTAACTTTGCTACTAAGTATACAGTATGAGCAGAACTACAAATAAGAAGCATTGTCAAGCAGAAAACAAACAACTTGTGACTTAAGAGGCTAACGAATCTCTATCATACACAACCGCGAGTTAGAGGTATTTATCTCATCTTAGAGCTAGCTCCTCTATAAAGCATTCAATAACTATACATGCATGTTATGTTGTACTACGAGTATTGTCAAGAATATGTGGTAGAGATTCAGGACAGACCTTCTAAAGAAACACAGTTTCAAATACTTCAAGTACTAGGTGATCAGCATTAATAATGTGCACAACATTTCCTATAAAACAGTAGATTTACCTTCCATCGTCATCGAACTGACAACAATTGCTCCATACTCCAGTAAAGTGGAGAAACATGGCAGCTAAATGATCTGAGATCAGAGATGCCTCAGGCTGACCAATTCAATATCAAATATGACTGTCCCCAATGTTGCGCCTTCTCCATTTGCAAGACGGGTTGGGTTGAAAATGGTAGTAAAAAGTCTTTGCCGATCGAAATACTGAAAGAGGGAGAAAATGTTTACTAACTTGAGATTAAAACTTTTCCTAGTCTCTTCTAAAAAATATTAAAAGTAATATTAATCTCGGTTTCAACACCAAATGAATACAATCAATCAGTTTTAAAGACCTTTGTACTGCAGATATTATGAATGACTGAATCAACCAACAGAAAAAGGCTGGGATAGTAAGACTCTGAAATCACTTCAAGACTCTAACAAGGTCGAGTACATAATCCCCAAACTAATCTTGTTTGACTCAAACTCGAGAACTCTGGTTAAGGATGAAGGAATACTTACCGCTCCACCATAACCCTTGTCGGTGTAGGATTATAATTTTATTATGTCTTAAAGAGTAACGTAATTCTTGAACAAATTTTTTTCTGCTAACTAACTAGTAGAGAAGTAATACTTCTTCTTGCAAAAGAGTAACAGTTCACACGATTAACATACATCAAATATAAAGGAGATTAAAGACATGATTCCATGCCTTTTACTTTCCAAAACCCAGGCTCGGTAAGAACCCCACAGCATAATTCATGCAGAAAGAGCTCTAGAATTAGAAAACTAACTACACTTTCCCTGCCAAATCTATCCAAAAGAATGCAACTGAGAAGTACTAAATTATGATTATAAAGGAAGAAGAGCAACTTCACACATTAGGTGGCAGGGGTTCTTGGGATGTATTCTGATATCCTTGAGATGGTGGGATAATAACTCGGCGAAGGCCGCCTACTTTCATCGATTTCACAGCAGTTTCAATCCCTGATATAACCTGCAATAAATACATAGACAAAGATGTAGAATTAATTGCTACAATTTATTTTTGTATATAATTTAGTAGGTTCAGATTAGTGGAACAGATACTACTTCAAAGTAGAAAGAATTCATGACAGAAAAACTCAAACGATGATCAAAGCAAATTGAAACAACCAAAACAAGCATAGTCAAGCACCTGCTCTGAAAGACCAAAAAAGTAAGGAAATTCAGAAAGAGGAAATATCTCGTTTGAAGGTTCACTACAATGACGGTATGAGGAAACATATGCGAGATAGGTAGAGTTGGATATTTACAACTAACATCATCTACGGATTTTTCATTAATAAAACAAAAGTAACAAATTTTGGCACTTTAGCGATAATCCAAATTACAGAAGAAGAAAAAAAACATTCATCTTACTTTATTATCATGTTCTCCTCTTGGATACACCTTACCCTGAACCTACATTTGAACTTTTCCATAGTTGTAGTCCTCGCCTACCAGCCAATGTTCCTTCATTCCTACCTTATGCTAGATTGTCATTGTTCCTACTTCCTGCATGCAGTCTTGGCCCACAACTTTCTTCTTTCGTTTTTCTAACTGCATTTACTTTTCTCTTCTTCCTTTATCATTCTTGTGTCAAGCATTTCAAAATAACTTTACAAAGTAGTTTGCTTCCACTGCCGTAGGTAGTGCCAGAAACTATAGGTTTTACCACTTTTGTAGGTGATGCTAGAAATTGAAGGACCACAAAGAGGAAGAAACATTGTAACAGCAACAAAGGCATAGAATCAATTAGTCTAGAAGCATCATTTTGTTTAGGCTATTTTCATATGGATCATACTATGATGGCAGCTTTTCAATGTGGTGGTATATTTTGTATGTACTAGCTACCTTCTTAAATCATGAAGATGTCAAGTTAGTTAATATCTATCCAGAGGAGCGTCTCATAGGGCCATATAGCCAACGGAAGGATAAGTTCAAACAACTTTAATTGAATTACAGGGTAATCATTACTAACCAGCCTAAAGGCAAACTCACTCACATAGTGCTTTCACCAACAATCTGAAGGATGATACCAAAAAACAATAACACGGAGGACTGCATACTCCCGCATGCTGTTCACCACATTTCTACATGATAGCAAGACACAACAACACAGAGGAATGCACATTCCTACATGCTACCTTTTCCACTCTGGTTGTATCCATATCAAGTCACCATCTTCCCTGATCTACTCTAACTTTAAAATTTAAAATTTGGTAAATCCCCTGCATCCCCTATTCTCCTATCATCTACCTTGTCTTGGGCGAAATTTCAATCTTTTCAGGTTCAACAAATTACATTGAGTCCTCTTTGCTCAGTTAAAAAGAAAAAACTTCAATGGACAAGTGTAAAAGACAGGTTAACTCACTTTGCCCGAACCAAGGACAAAAGAAAAAGGAATTGGTTCACCAGTTTCATCCTTGTGATCGTACGTCGAGTCAAAACGCCATCCTTGCTTTGCAGCAAGCCTCCCGTAATAATGAATTGCAACCTGTCCAATTACAGTGAGAAGACAAGTCTGTACATCTGATGACAACGTGCAAGAACAAACATATTTCACTAAAAAAAATTCCAAGAATCATTTTTTGTTACCAATAACTCAAAAAGATCCTAACTTTGTACAAAATTTAGGGAACAGAAGAAGAATAAGAAAGCATCACAGGAAAAAGATTAAAAGGGGTACCAAGTCACCATCAATGGGGGTTTCTCCATCACCAACACGAAGGTCCAAGGCCTTGACACCTCCAGAATTAGGGAGGTCCAAGAACTTTGGAACTTGAGGATTGGCCCAAGAAATTGAAGTAGTGGGTGCATTTCCACTAGAGAAGACAAGAGCAGAGAGTGAAATAGTGAGTGCAGAAAGAGAAAAAGCTCTTCTTGATTTGTGGGTTGAAGAAGTGGAAGCTTCGATTTTGTGAAGATGGGGTATATATAGGTATGTTGGACATGGTAATGGAAGTAGCTTGATCATTCTCATCTTCACTGCTCTTCAAGCTTTTCTGGTTTTCTTTTTGTGGAGGGGAAAAGATTTCATTAATATTTTTATTTATTTATTAGTATTAAGTAAATATAAATATAATATGTTTTCCATATTTTTGTAAAGTATTTTTAATGAGATGGTAAATCGGTTTGAGTTATTTTTCAAATCATAAATGTAGTAATTTACTTGGGTGATCATTACTTTTTAAAATATTTAAAATAAAAAATCAAACTAATTATGTTGGTAAAATACTAATTGTATTTTTATTGCTTTCTTCTCAATTTTATTATCAAAATAATTAACAATCGTCTGGATTGGCTTAAAAAATAATTTTCAATTCGAAAATAAAAGTCAGATTAAAATAATTTTTAAGTTAAAAAATATAAAGTAAGGGAGATTTATTTTTTATTTTGATTTATTTTAAGTCATTTTTTATCATGTCAAACACTTTCTAACTTATTTTTTATATTTGTTCAACACTTTAAAAGACAAAAACTGACAAAGTAAGATTGATCAATTTTTAAGTTAATCCAAACACTCTTTAAATTAGTTTTCGCGGAGTAATTTTTTTTTATATTTTCTGGTCATATTTAAAAGTTATATTTAATATAGTATCAAGAACATATTTTAGGTTAGAATAATAATGACAATAATAATAAGTTATTATTCTTTTCAGAAAAAAAAAATTATCAATAACTATATTATCTACCTGAGTAAATTTGTTTAAGATCGAATCATATTCCTAATTCGAATTGAGTAAAGGTTATTGATTTATCGATAATAAGCTATTGGTTTACCAATTTCGATAAGTTTTTGTTTATTTTTGTTATGAGGTTATCAATTCTTAATAATTTAATTTTTTAAATGAATTTAATTGGTAACCTAATTGTAAATTAAAGAATTATATTTACTTCATTTGGCATGTGACTTGGATTTTAGTTCATACTTTTATTTTTGATGACTTCAAACTCTTGGTTATTCTATAATAATGCTTAGGCCTAAGTCAGCTCCGGCCACTCAAAGTTGTCCGCATAATTCATTTAGACACTTCAATTAATCCTTGTGCCAATTGAACACTTTATTTGTTAAAAAGACATTCTTATTAGACACAAAATGCTGACATGGCAAAAAACGTGTAATTCACTTTCCTTGAGCGCGTTAATTTATTAAAAATAATATATATTTTTTTTCTCTTAATTTATACCCCTAAGTTAATTTTTTTTAAAAAAAATAACAAAAAAGAAGAAGAACAGTTGTCTTCTTCTTCTTCCCTATTTCTATCAACCCCACCCCACCCCAACCCCCATACCCATACACCAATGGTTATCTTCTTCCCCCATCATTCTAATGATTTCAAAATCTTAGTATCAGTGGTTATCTTCTTCCCCCACCATTCTAATGGTTTCAAAATTCTTAGCATTTTGTTTCATTTATAAATTTTTCGAAGAGATTCTTTTCCCCATCTTTCTCTACCTAAAAAACGAAATGAAGTAAAAATTTATAATTAGTAAAAAAACTGATGAAAAAAAATTGTTGGGTTAAAGATGGAACTGTACAGAGAGGGAAGGGTAGCCATTAATGGAGTTAGAGGAAATGTATGTTTTGTTCCAGTTGAAGGCAGGAAAAGTTTAGGTTTTACTCTTTTTTTCTTCTTTTTTTTACTTTAAAATAATTTTTATTTTTTTTACTTATAATATAATGTTTAAATAATTTTTTGGATTAAAAATAACACATGTCATTATTTGATTGGTCAAATTGACATGTCAGCGCGAGTGTATTTCACACATCCTCTATTTTTTGTTTATTCTCGAAAAAATGTTCAAATGGTTCAAATTCAGAATGGTTGAAGTGTTCAATAGGTAGTACGTCTAGTTAAGGTGTCTAAATGAATAATCGGGACAAGTTTGAGTGGCCGCATATGACTTTGACCTAATGCTTAATTCAAACAAGATGTAACTTGTCAACACATGTGCAGGGTTTTGATTTGTTACTTTATTTTAAAGTAATTTAAAATATTTTTTGTGTGTTTCAAATCTCGACGGTTAAACCGTAACAATCAATAACTAAAATGTTAAACTGATACACTTTAAAATCAAACCAATCAAATATGTAATCCTCTACGAAGGGAGTTAGGATCCAAAAGAAAAATAATTATTTATCTCCTTGACGTAAAAATACGATTTCTAATGGAGTACTCTATTTCGAGTCCCATTTATAAGACGATACTTGATATTATTGTTATTGAATTTATAGATAAATTAGGAATTCCATCTACATTAGCATAATAAATATGTATTAAAAATACTTAAATTAATAGAAAAACTCAATCAAAAATAGATAACTTTTACCACAAATTTATCAAAATAAAAATTATAAACAATATAAATAGGAAGTTGATATGATTAACAAGAACTGCTTGAATTTATTAAAATAAAAATCATAAATCAAACTAAAATGTAAAGATGAAGATTATAAATGAGAACTAAACTGTAGTTTTTTTAAAAAAAATCAAGGCTTATTAGAGAAACAATTAGGAGTAATTTTTAGCATAAAAAAGAATTTATTTTTTAATAAAAAACAAAAAAACAAACACTCCCGCCGTCTGTGGGGATCGAACCCACGACCACGTGGTTAAAAGCCACGCGCTCTACCACTGAGCTAAGACGGCTTACGTTAATAAACTTACAAAAACATCATTACTGATAAATAAGATTGTAGTATTCTCTGGTTACTACTGGATTCTTCTGCGGCCTTAAACCCAAAAATTTCGAGAAGTCATATTTTTTCCCTCTCCGCCACCATCGGCAAAAAACCTTAAACTTTGCTTATTTTCTGGAAAAAGGTATTGAAGAGCAGAAGAGAAGGTTGATTTGAAAGTAACAAAATAAACTCTTATTTTTGTCTCACCCTGTGATTATTTCTGTACTAGTTAGTAGTTATAGAGAATGGCGGCGCCGAAGGAACAAATAATGGATGTGAGGTCGGTGGTGGAAGCAGTTGCAGCCGGCGGAGATGATGTTGAGATTGATACCCCACTTTATGTGGTTGAAAGCCTCTGTATGCGATGTGGTGAGAATGTATGTGCTTCTTCGACTCTTTTTGCTTTTTCTGTTTTCCATCCTTACTTGAGGAAAAAGTAATCTTTTTTTTTTATTTGTTAGAACTTGTACTATAGAAAAGATGGGAACTTTGGTTTAGCTGAAGAATGTACAATTTTTGTTTGTTAATTTACTTTTACTGAGGGTGTATATGCTATAAAGTTACAATTTTGATGGGATGTTGTGATTCTTGAGTCTGTTTTCTTTGGGTGTTAGTTGGGGTAAGGACAAGTTATAGCTTTTTTTCTTCTTGAAAATTTCTGTAGAAGAGTTCTAAAAGTGTAGTAGCATGAAAGAGTGCTGAATTGAAGAACTCATATGCTTTGGTTAGTCTCTTTACTTCTTATACGTAGAATTTATCTGAGTATTTTCTATAAAGCTAGCCTTTTGGTAATAAATTGTGGTGCATTAAACTCCTTTTCCCCCTTTTCAATTTTTGTTAGAGCTACATTGGTGGGAAATCTATTGGGTTCTTGGGATTTATTGCTTTTGGGTTTTGTATGGAAACTATCAGTAGGATACGACATTTCGTGTAATGGTCTTATTGTTTCTGTTGACAGGGTACAACAAGGTTACTCTTAACACTGATTCCACATTTTAGAAAGGTACGCCGTTTCCTTCCTTTGCTTATAGTTCTAGGCAAAGAGTTGTATGCAATTTTTTCTTTTTCCAACCAAACCAGAGAGAGTTTTGACTTATCAATATTTCTCTTTTGACAAGCATAATACAAATAATAAGATAATTCTGGTCAGAAAGACAATACTTTTGTTGTCTAGTAATGTTGCTTTTCCCTGAATTTAGAGCAAATCCTAATTACGAAATATTTTGACCAGAATTATGTTTGACATTTGAAAATTAAAAGAACTACATGATGTGGGATAGGAGTCCTAGCTTCTTGAAAATTTTGAAAAAGATAAGCGTGTGAAAAACCTCGTTTTCATTTGTGTGACCAATGTTGTCACACTCTCTGTTTTGCATCAATGATGGTCATTCTAAAGGGAATTTTAATGTTTTTCCAGATATTATTGTCAGCATTTGACTGTCCACATTGTGGTGAAAGGTAAGGCATTTCATCTCCGAAGACATTGGAAATTGAAGTAACTTTCGGCTCAATTACTTACCTTACCTTATATTCCTACCCTTTTCATTTCCCTTCTAAAGAAATAATGAAGTGGAGTTCGCTGGAGAGATTCAGCCTCGAGGATGTTGCTATAGCTTGCATGTTCCATCAGGCGATAAAAAGGTATTTCCTCTAATACATCTGTTGGCATTGCTATATGCTGTTAGATGAAGCACTAGGTTGCTATATACAATTTACTACAATAGTTTTACTGCGTCTTTCAATGAACCCAGTGTATCTCTCCAAGAAGTTCTCGGGTTGTTATTAAAGTGGAATAATGTCTTGTTGTTTCTGTGCGGTGCGTAATTGCATACTTATCATGATTCTTTTTCACTCATTTCGTGAGAAAAAAAGTTATCTTGCCAACGTTGGAGAGCTAGTAGGCTGCTTTATGCATATTTTTGTGAAATGAAGAATTTTGTGCATGCAGGGGTTGTTTTAAGGTAATGATAATTTTGAATCAACTCTTTGCGAACGTTGACTAACTGGTATTCTGAAACTGCAGTTGCTCAACAGAACAGTTGTGAAGTCTGAAAGTGCTACCATCAAGGTACTCTATTAAGCACACTTGTAAATTGTTAGGAGTCTCACTTTAACCTGTTAGATCTCCATGTTTGATGTCGTTGTGTTCATGAGATACAAGAATAGAAGATAATGTGTATTTTACATGGATGCTTGTATTTCTTAGTGAAGGATCAACAAATTGTGATCACGGTCCTAAACGAGCTACTTTTTCTGGATTTACGCTTATACATATATTTGTTTCTTGATTGCTACATCTTCAATAATCACTTTCATGGTATTCTATATTCATTATCTTACTAATTTATGGTTGTGCTGTGCAGATACCCGAACTAGATTTTGAGATCCCCCCTGAAGCTCAGCGTGGATCATTGTCAACGGTATCTGCCTTTTTATTAGCTTGCGTTTTAAAAAGATTATCCTTTGTATTAAATGGTTTATTTATGCCTTCATCTCAATGTTCCACCATTAATGAAATTTTAGGCACGAGTAGTTCAGAAACCTTCAACATTGTCATCAAAATTTTCTTCTACATCCTGATGTGTTATATGTCAGGATTTGGAATTTGTGGTTCTATGGGAGATTCAAGAAGAAAAAGGATGTAGGAGCAGTAGTTTTTTTGTTCTCCAAGCTGCAAATGAAGAAAATTTTAGAAAGGGAAAAAGAATACTCAATTGCTTCCTCTTGTTCTAATAAATATTCTAATAAATCTCTGTGCTACATTACAGATAGAAGGCATACTGGTTCGAGCTGCTGACGGTTTAGAGGCTCTTCAAGATGAACGGAAGGTGGAGTGTTTCGCTTGGTTTAGAGGCTCACTCGCATTGGTCTTGTCATTTTCTCCATATTTTGTCATTCTGATATTTCCTTCTATGGCGCTTGCAGAAAGTGGATACGAAGATGGCTGAAGCAATAGATCAGTTCTTGATAAAACTGAGAGCATGTGCTTCAGGAGATTCATCCTTTACTTTTATTCTTGATGATCCTGCTGGTAACAGCTTCATTGACAACCCGTAAGAGACTCATTTTTTTTTTTTACAACAGAAATGTTATGACTTCTTTTGTTGCCCTATCTGTATATTGGAGTGCTTCATGCCTGTAACAATTTTTTTTTTTTGTGCAATCATATAATTTATCATGGTAACATCAGAGACACTAGCAGCATGCTGGACACTGTTACCTGAAATTTTGAATTTTTTGGGGATGGATGAGTAGAACCAAGTACTTTTACAGTTTAATTTGGAACTAGTCGTTAATCTTCCCAAAAAGAAATAGCTTACTAAATGTGAATATGTAGGCATAACATATGCCATTAATACAGATCAAGAAATGTTCACAATAAAGTGTTAGAACAATATTAGAACGCAAAAACGACTTAAAAGATTTGATTTGAATGGTGGTATATTGCTGTCTCCTTTTTCCTCTCTGATCATGTTTGTGTTCCATTGAGTGCTAGGAGATGAAGTACCGAGTACAGCCCTAACGTTGTTCAGTAGTGTGTAAAGCAAATGTTCTTATTCAACTCACATAAAATTGGGAAGTGAAGTACCAAGTACGGCCCTGACGTTGTATAGCAGTGTGTAAAGCAAATGTTCAAGCTGGGGTAACGCCACTCTACATAATAAAAATCAAGTTGACAATGAGGACAGTATAGGACTAATTGTCTGGATAAAGCAACTAAAATTAACCTTCTTTCTTAATTGGTGATTACAGGGTAGGAAAAGTAGCAATGATGAAAATAATGAATTGAAGAGGAAACAAAATAATCTTCCTATAAGAATTGTTGAGAACATACTGTTAGAATGTATGTTATAGGAAGGATAACTCTTATCAAATAAGAGGAGCCAAATTCAAAATTCTGCATGTGGACCTTAATTACTTAAAATATGGAGGTTTCAGGTGCAATATTTACCCTTAATAACTTCTTCATCTAAAAGTCTTGAGTTTAAGTTGTAATGTAGCTGATCTTTTGCTACTAATCTGAAGGCATCTTTGTCTGGATAAAAATCCTTTTCTTTTTGGTAAGCAAGAAACAGAATTGTGTGTAGCTTGGTTTATGCAGACTGCCTTTGTTCATAAATTGATCAATTAATTAACTATGGCTCAATGCAGGCTGGCTATATAAATCCTCTGTATCTGATCTGCTCTTTTCATGTCCAATTCTCGAAACTCTGTTTGTTAATTTGACGGCAAAGAAGTACAAGTTACGTCAATTAAAACATCAAAAGCGTCTTTGTTTGTATGTGATTTATAAAACGTACGAGTAGTAGGCTTAGTTTAGGCTACACTCTGTTTTATTATTGTTAACCTTATGCTCAGGTGAATGCATACCTGACAGGTTAGCTCCATCTCCTGATCCCTCATTGACAATCACATTCTATGAGCGAACTCCTGAACAGCAGGCAGCTTTAGGGTATCTTGCTGACTCATCACAGCTTGGAGGACAAAGTGATGAAGTATCCAATGAGGGGATAAATGATGTCCCTCATCAACTGCTAAATGAACCACACGGATCAGTTGGAGCAAGAGCGGGACGTCAGGCTATTGCTCAGGGTAACAGTGTAGAAATGGCTGAAGCTCTATTTCGATATTCAGCTCCTGAAGAGGTACGTCTTCCTGCTGGGGTTTCTTACTATGTCTGTCCCTTTTAAACTTTCCTTCTGATTGCTTATTCTTTGTGACAGGTGATGGTGTTTCCATCAACTTGTGGAGCATGTATGGCGAAGTGTGATTGTAAAATGTTTGTTACCAGTATCCTTTTCTACATTTACACAATAGAAAACCTCATTTCTGCATTCTCCCCCACACAGCCCCTTGTTGCGAAATAGAAGGGATTACTACTTGTAGTTGCAATGTTGCCCATCTGTTTATTATATTTGTTACATATTTATTTTGTTCTATGAGGACGTCTGCTTCTAAAATTGTTATCTTTGACAATTGTATGAGCTTAATTATAAAATTACTAGCTTATGATTTTCATTTCTTGGAGGATCCCTATACATCTCTGTTATTAAATCTCCGCAACAGGGACATCCTAAAACAGTTGAACGAATCTGGATGGGATTGTGAGCTTCTTTTCAGTGATTAGATGCAAGTAAAGAGAATTGGCCCCGTATTTCTTTTTTGATATACACAACTTTTTTTTTTCTAAGGTAACAGTTTCTATACATAGCTCTTACCCATCTGGTGTTGTGTTTTTTGTGTAATTTGCTTTGATTAATTTATCTTTGTGATTTAGCATTTTCTATAAGAATTGCTACTGTCATCTGCTGCAAGTTATTCTGCTTCTATGGTATTGTTAAACTTGACCACTTAAAGATATACCATACTTTCAAGAAGTAATAGTTATGGCATCCTCTTGTGATGCTTGCGGTTATCGCAACTCTGAGGTAATTTCTGTCATGTACTAGAAGAGAATAGCTTCTGGAATTTTTGGAAATGAGATTACTGAGAAGATTATGCTCATCTTTGCAGCTGAAACCTGGTGGTCCTATATCTGAAAAGGGAAAGAAAATTACACTTCATGTGGAAAACATTAAAGATCTAAGCCGTGATGTGATTAAGGTACAATTCTCCAGCCTATATTTTGCAAAAATGCTAGCTAATCTGTTTATTTTATTTATTTTTGTTGATACATTCATTTGTTACCTTTCTCCAAAAAAAAAAAAAAAACTATTTTGGTTACTCTATTATATTTGACTTTAGGAGCACATTTGCATACTGCTTTCACATGTAACATGTTCTTCTCCTACTTTGAAGATCACTATCAGTGAAAGCGAAGTTGTGCAAGGATGTAAATATCCAGCATGTAGCCAGGCTTTTGTAAAATTTCTTTCCCTTGTGGATTTGTCAATTCAGCATTTGAGAAATGCTTGAAGAAAAAACATGACACAGTATCTGTAAAGGGAATACATTTCTTCCTAATGACCCAAGATTTTATTACTTAGTTTTAGAGGGTTACAAGTGAAAAGCGGTAGAATGCATGATGGGTGGCATAGAATAACTAATTTGTATTTTGGTGTAATTTGTAAAAGTAGCCTACTAGTGAAATCAGTATATGGACTTCTTAGACCTGTTAGGAAGAAGAGTGTATTAGGCTATGCTTCATTTTCTATATTTTGCTCCTTTCTGCATCATCTTGGTACTTCTTAAATAAAACTTTTTACCTTACCAAAAAGGGAAAAAAAACTAATGAACAAAGTAAAACTAATGAACGAAGTAACAAACAGTATCAACTTTCAACATTCCAACATCAGATTAGAGAGATATTTTTTCAAAACCAAAAAAAAAAAAAAAAGGCTAGCAAAGCACCACGACATCTAAGGGTAAGGGTGTGGCAAGTGGTCAATGAAGTGGGTGAAATGATAAGAAGGATTCAAATCCCAATAGAGATAAAAACAGGTGATTTCTTCCCATCTGCCTAAACTTTGGTGGCAGAGTTATCTGGTGTTTGTGGTGGTTTGAGTTGCAGGTAGGGTTATTCAGGATCTTTTGTCCATTTCCTTTCTCCTGACATTAGTGGTCGTGTTGTGAATTTTGTGCTTTAATACTGATGTGAATTTGATTCAACCGTGATGCTCATAGTTTAATGAAAAGAATAAGAAATGGAATGAGACGACAGCATCAAGATCATGTTCAAGAGCAGGCATCATCTGATGCATAAAAAAAATAAAATTGAAAAAGCGCGACTCTTTAACTAGTTCTACTTGATAGTATCATTCTTCTACTATGCAGTACCTTCATTCCAACTGTGAGCCCTAATTATCTTGAATCTGCTTGATATCACACATATTACAAATAGGAAAATTGTTTTTTTAATGGCTTGGAGGCATTTAACTGTTTCACTCACCTTTTTTGCTTGCATTCCTGACTCCAAATTGCTGTTTTATATTTACCAGTCGGATAGTGCTGGAGTAGAAATTCCTGAGCTTGAATTAGAGCTTACTAGTGGCACTTTGGGTGGAATGGTGACGACAGTTGAGGGTTTAATCACAAAGATTAGCGAAAGTGAGTATCTTGTTTTCTCCTCCTTTTTCTTGTTACTGTTTCTTGGATGATAATCTGTGGATGCATATTCAGTGCCTCGATTATTTCAATGAGGCAAGTTGAATTTTCAAGCTCATCCAAAGGTCGAGCTTCAATTGAACTACTGTGAATCTACAGTGGTCGTATTCGAGTCTCTTTACATGTTTCTGGTTTCTTCTTTTGTTTATATTGTGGCTGTTAACTGAATGATTTGTTGTCTCAAATGGCATTTGTCTAATCAATATCTCAACTCTTGAGATGTGCAAATACTCTAATATAAGTTTACATGGACTACTAAATCGTCTTTTTTAATATGAATGAACCTTATTCTTTTGTGGTATCTGTATTTGGTCTTCCTTAATTTGTCATTTAAACATCCTCTTGAGTGCACCTTCTGTTTTAATTGTAGGTCTTGAGAGAGTGCATGGATTCACATTTGGTGACAGTCTTGAGGAAGACAGGAAGAGCAAGTGGTTGGATTTCCGAGCAAGACTAGACAAGGTAAATGTGGAGAGATACTTCTTACTTGCTATATCATATATCGTTTAACCTTATATGTGATTTCTCCGTTAAGAGTTTCATATCTATTCACGATTATGAGATGTGAATCACCTGGTTCTACAAAAATGTTTGTGGAAAATAATTACCAGCATGTCCCAATGACCCCTAACCTCCTTTAGAGGAGCTATATTAGGTGGTTATAACTATTTTTGGTAACCATGACTGAGATGTAAAGATACAATCTGTATTTTAAAAAACAAGTCTCCTTTTAAACTTCCTCTATGTAATTCCTTTCCAAATTTATTTATTTAATATACATTTTGTTTTGCATTTCAAACATTCCACAGCTTTTGAGCTTGAAACAACCGTGGACATTGATCATCGATGATGCACTTGCAAATTCTTTTGTTGCACCTGCGACCGATGATCTCAAGGATGACAAACAGTTGACATGTAAGTCATTTTTGCACTTAAGTAAGGTTTGCGTACACTCTTACCTTCTTCTTCAGAAGAAACCCAAAGTTTATGGATCTTTGGACGATAGGCGTGTTAAATATTGCTCATTTGTGAACATATTACACCATTGCTGCAGTTGAAGAGTACGTTAGATCGTGGGAGCAAAACGAGGAGTTGGGTCTTAATGACATGGACACCACCGCGGCTGATGTTGCTTACAGTTCTGCAGCAGATGCTGAACCCAGCAAGAGCGCTGGCGATTGATAATTTTGTGCCTATCGATATTTATTTATATTGCTTTGGCTTTGAACTTAAATGTATTTCTTCGCCTTGATTAGATTTTGCGCATTAGTCTTTCTTTTAGCTTCGTAGATGTAAAATTATTCCCAAATGATTGGTGAATGATGAATTACTCTATACTGATTTCTTGTATTAATACGAAATTAAACGTTAAATTTAATATTGGCCTAGTTAATATTGGAAGAAAAAAAAAGATATTAAGTTCTTCAAATTTTATAGCACTACTAGTTTCAAATAAAATGAAAAAATAGAAAAAGTATGTTACCAGTGAAAAAGAGACAAAGATAAGGGTACGTTTCACTTTTTTATTCGTTATGGCACGCAGATAACGTGACTTTTTTTTTCTGTGATCTAAAATTGTACATCTGAATCACGTTTTTTTACAGATCTCCCAATTGGAGCCCAAAAAAAATAAATAGAGAGAAGAAGGTAATAATAAATAAAATTAAAAATAGCATCAATTAAAATATTCGGTGTATTTCGATTGATTTCTCTGGCGTAGGAAAAGTTGGAAATGATAGATTCTGCTATATAAAAACAATAATATTCGGTGGCATAATTATAAATAAGTTATATTTGTGTTATCAAAAATATTTACTAATGTGTCTTCTGCAGAAAAATCAAAATGGTCGTTGATCAACAAATTAGCATTTATTTCTTGAAAAAACAATTTATTATTACAATTTATGGCTCTCCTTCTCCTCTTTATAAAACTATAATTGAATAAATGTGATTACATGTAACTATTAGTATCCATTTAAGATTATGTTAACTTATCAGTAGTTAATCATCATCTTCTTTTTTATGCAGCTTCTTGTGAATTCTTGGAACAAAGGCTGGGGTGATGTATGTTATTGAGTTTATACGGTTGATTTCTCAGATGGTCACTCAACTAATAGTTACTTTTTGATTCTGATTTTCTTCAACAAAGAAATTGAGTTTTTGAGATAACAACGGCTAGTTAAGTGACTATATGAGAAATCAACTCCTAATTTTACATAAGCGAAAAAGTTACTTTTTTTTTTGTCTTAGTGTGTTTGTGTGTGTATGCCAGGATGGGTACTTCAAGATCATAAGAGGAACAAATGAGTGTGACATTGAATCTAATGTAGTTGCAGGATTGCCTTCAGCAAGAAATCTAAATGTGGAACTTGATGATGATTTCCTTGATGCATCAATGTAAAATGTTACTTCATCAACAAGACTAAATACTACTACTACCAAACTCTATGCAGTTTATGGAGTCGTTTGGTAGTATACAAAAGAATAATATTGAATATGATATATTCGTATTAGTTATGATTGTATTGGTTAATGATTTTATCATTATTTCTATACAACAATACCATCCACAAACATGGTATAAATGACATGGAAAAAGTTTTGAGAGACATTTGCATCTTTAATCATGTTCATACATGCATTAAAAACTCTTGAATTACTATGAATTTTTCTTATATATATTGGTTATACTAACTTTATACCAAATAAAACATTGGATTAGTTATACATAAGGTGGGAAAATGTACTAGAAACATGATACTAATAATATACAAATTGTTAATGCATGCATTTTAATCTTGTGGATTCAATTAGATGTACATTTCAAAGTTTTCAATATGAATTATTTTTTGTGTCATGTCTGCTTGAATCTAGATTAAGTCAGGCTTCAATAATATGGAGATTTGTCATATTGTGAAAATTTTTAAAAACATAATTGTTCCTTCGTTCAATAACATTTAATAAGGACGATCTTAATATTTCTGATTAATTTCATGAATTTTAATGTTATTGATGGATTTATACGATTCTCTACCATATAATTACCTCCCCATTTTCCCTTCCCAACCCCCATTTTTAATATTTTTAAAGAAAGGGGAACAACCTATGCAACCCCTCTATAAAATAACTTTTCCTACAAAAAGATAGAATCTATTTGTTAAATTAGACAAAATGTGCTCACCTTCTATAAACTTAAAAGGAGTTATTTCTGCTCACTATCATTATTTATTATTTTATTTTATAGAAAATAAAGAAGAATACAAGATGCGTTTGAGAAAATAAAATTACCTATAATTTTCTAAAAATATGATATATATTTTAGATCTTTTTCAATCAATCAAAAAAAAAAAAAAACATTACTAGTGGGAAAAGAAATGAAAAGTAAGGGCGATAATTTAATGAAAAATAGCATTTTCAATTATTGGTAGAATATGACAATAAATTTGACACGATATAAGTAGTTTCTTTACATAGTTTATGGAGGAAAATTGTACACCTGACTAAAGTAAACAACAAGAAAATCTAAACAAAAAATTAGTTTGAATTTTACTTTGTAATATCACTGGCTTTGGATGAAACGTGACTTAATCAAATTCTATTATGATTTTGTCACATCATCCAAAACTAATGTTATCCTTTACAATTTCAAGATATTTATTGATTTGGAATAATTTAATTATACTTCAACAAAAAATATTACTCCAATTTTCAAATTTATTCTTGCCTAAATTGTTCATCCAGCTTGTTACTGCAATTAAATTGAAATATGAATATCGACTGTGGTTGCACATGTAAAGTCTGTTTCCTCAAGCAATCTCACAGGGAGACCTCAAAAATTCTACAAAAATAATAATATTTAATATATAAGATTTTTAATATATAAAGAATTTTTTTTTACAGTCAGGTAGTTAGTTAGATTTATGCAGGTATGAGTAATATACAGATTAGTTATGAACAAATTCATGTATATATACGGGTATTCATTAGTCAAAGACTAGTTATATATATAAATAAATTATTTCATCTTCTATCGTGTATTATACAATATATAACGAGTTTCTAAATTATTAACCAAACATCATATTTATGGAATACCTAACATACCAAGTTGAACTAGACTTTTGGGAAAGGTAAAACACTGAAAATAATTATTGAATCCAAAAAAATATCTTATAAAACCAACCACAAGTAGACAGTAGACATCATTTTCTTGTTTGATAAAAGCATATATTTAATATATTGTCAGAGAATGGGCCAATAAAAATTGGTTCTTTTTTTTCCTCTTTATATTTATAAATACCTTTGAGATTCCACCAATTCCACAACACAATTGGAAAGCTTTAAAGAAAGAAAAAAAAAGATGGCCTTGACTTTGAAGTCATTAATAACTCCTTTGCTTTTTGGTGCTTTCTTTATCCTGATCTTACAGGTTTGTTTCTTCAATTTTTCTAAACATGTTGTATAGTACTATCTTTTGTGGGTTGTTCTTACTTATTAAATTGTTGGTTTTGTTTAGATCAGAGACACGGAGCTAGAATTTTGAGTCTATCCGGTTTTAGATAAATCATTTGAACTAATTGAATGAATTTTTCATAAACAACAACATACTAGTGTGATTCCGCGAGTAGAGTCAGGGGAAAGTAGGATAAGATAGGATGTAAGCCGAGCTTACTTCGACCTTTGTGTCATGTGTGAAATAGAAAGACTGTTTTCAATAAACCCTCGTGGTCATGGTTATTCGTTTTTGATGATTAAATGGAATAGCCTTTTGCTATTTCTTGAGAAAGATCAAAGATTGTTAAGTAAGTTGAACTTTATATGCTTAAGTTTTACTTTGACTTGATATGATGAACATAAATGAATTTTAATGATTTTCTGATTTATATAATGGAAAAAAAGAAAGTAAAGACATGTTTTTTGCAGCTTCATAATATGGTTTGATGAGAAATTTTTATGTATTAGTTTAACTTACATGTTCCTATATAGTGTTTATACATAAACATACATTTCAAACTTGGTCCGTCAAGTAAGCACTCTAACCTTGAGTATGTATATCTGTACACCTCAACTCGACTCCAATGTGTTAGTTGAAAAGTCCAACTTACAGAATGATCATCTGGACACCTCCAAAACTTATGTGTTATGTCAGATGTCCACGAGACGCTATGGGTACGAGTTGAAGTGTTCTGTTGTCAGTTGTGACCAAGTTGAGTTGTCTAAATATGCATTTTCAAAATTGGAGTGCTCACCTGTCAGCTGAGACCGTGTTTGAGTGTCTGTTTATATATTATGTCTTATATATACATGAGTCTACATGAGAGGAAGTATTGCTTCATAAAGAAATACAAAAGGGGGAAAAAGAGAAGAAGTAGTTGACTAGTTACAACTTCTGCTTGCTTTATATTTCGTCGTAATTTCCCCATGTTGTAGTGTTTTAGTTGTATGATGTATTACTACATATTTTTGTCAATAAGAAATATTCAGGCTAAGACTATTGTAAATTTGTAATGCTGTCTTATTCTTGAAAGCAGGTTGCTGCAGAGAAGCCAATAACTGAAGCAAAACTTGAATCTGCAATCCTTCAAGTATGCTCTTTTCTTCATGATTCAAGAAGATGTTAATGTCATTGTGCTCATGTCGACTTTAAAACTGAGACACCTTAATTTTTGGATGATTATGTAGGACTCGATCGTCAAACAAGTCAATGAGAATGCCGAAGCTGGATGGAAAGCTGCATTCAATCCTCAATTATCGAATTTCACGGTGAGACCATCATATAGCTAATGATTTAACTTGTAAAGGTCTAAACTTTTGCATTGTCATGACTCATGTCACCTAAGACTTTACAATTACTTTCTATAAAAAAAATGAGTTAGTAACTTTGAAACTAAGGCAACTTATTGATCACTAACAGTTGCATTTTCTTTTAGTGGGATGTTTCATACTTCCTCATTCAATTTTGCAGCTATACACCGAAAACATGCACTTATAATTATGTCCATATTTGGTTGTCACAGGTTTCCCAATTTAAGCGCCTTCTTGGAGTTAAGCCTGCAAGAGAAGGTGATTTGGAGGGAATTCCTGTTCTAACTCATCCAAAACTTAAGGAGTTACCAAAAGAGTTTGATGCACGAAAGGCTTGGCCTCAATGCAGCACAATTGGAAGAATTCTAGGTCAGTTATTTCACTTCCTTGTCCGTCCTTTCTAGCCATAGTTCTATAATAGAGATTCTGATGTTTTCTATCTTTGCACATCAATCACCGGGACAAATTTGCATCACAGATCAGGTGATTTTCTGCTACTGGTCTAGTTTCTTTCCATTAAATGTGCTAAATAGCACATTGCAGGTTCTCTCTAGTGGTCTAATCCTATATATTTCAGGGACATTGCGGTTCTTGTTGGGCTTTTGGTGCTGTTGAGTCGCTGTCTGATCGTTTCTGTATCCATTATAATTTGGTACGTTCTGTTGAACTATGTGGTTACCTAATTTAAACTGTTTGAAATGATACATTTCACGAGCCTAATTCAACACGCCCTCTCATGTGTCAGCTTAATTCTATGTCATGACTCATGACTATGAGCCAAGCACGTAACCACCTCCTCGTCTTAGCACACAAACTTGTGAAGTTTGACTGTAGTTACAGTCACTGATGTTAAACTTTTAATGTGTAATGCAGAGTATCTCTCTGTCTGTAAATGATCTGTTAGCGTGCTGTGGCTTTTTATGCGGGAGTGGTTGTGATGGTGGATATCCTATAGCAGCATGGCGATACTTTAAACGTAGGGGAGTGGTCACAGAAGAGGTAAATGGTGACTTAGTTTCACCTCAGTGAAATTACAGCTTTCTGTAAAACACCTAGAGTAGTATGGCTGTTTACGATCAATCACTAACAAATTGAGTACGTGCTGGCAGTGTGATCCTTACTTCGACACTACTGGATGTTCCCACCCTGGTTGCGAACCACTATACCCCACTCCAAGATGTCATAGGAAGTGTGTCAAGGGGAATGTGTTATGGAGGAAATCAAAGCATTACGGTGTCAATGCATACAGGGTCAGCCATGATCCCCAGAGTATCATGGCGGAAGTATACAAAAACGGACCAGTTGAGGTCTCTTTTACTGTCTACGAGGTAACAAGGAGAAGGATTATGCCATACAGCTCTCAAATAACACATTGTCTGAGCTTATATAACCTTTGTTGTCTCTTTTTACTAGCAGCACTTTAATAACTTGAAACTTTTCGTCAATCACAGGATTTTGCTCACTACAAATCAGGAGTTTACAAGCATGTAACAGGGGGAAACATGGGAGGACACGCTGTTAAGCTTATCGGATGGGGAACTAGCGAGCAAGGAGAGGACTATTGGGTACGTTGATGTGTTCAAGTTATCGTCTTCTATTTACTATCGAAAATCACACATCATTTAGTCAATAATTTAATCACCTTCTTAATATCTTCTTGCAGCTCATTGCTAATTCTTGGAATAGAGGCTGGGGTGAAGTATGTTATATCCTTTTGATTAACTTTCTCCTTATGCTCTCACCACTTCTTGTTGAACATGCACTAACACACACACATATCTATACGACTTTTAACTTATATATACTGACAACGTGAATAGTATTTCCACCGGTTAAAGCAAGTTATTTACTACAAATCGTACATTGTCAGTGCACGTAAGTTAAACTCTATCTCTTTCATGATGACAGGATGGATACTTCAAGATTAGAAGAGGAACAAATGAGTGTGGCATTGAACATAGTGTGGTTGCAGGATTGCCTTCAGCAAGAAATTTGAATGTGGAACTTGGTGATGCTGTCCTTGATGCCTCAATGTAAATTGATATCTCTTCAACAAGAACATTACAGAATAATACTAGCAAATTAGTATGATACTGGGGATGAAAAAAACTTATGAATTTGCATATTTATCTTGTCGATTATAATCTGTGTAATTCATAATTAATACTTGTTCTAATAGTAACTTTTCACTTTTCAATTTTACGACTTAAGAATACTTTTGCTTGTTACACTTAATACCTCCATTTCAGTTAGTTTCGATTTGACATGTAGTTCAAGAAAATTAAAAAGAATCATAAATTTTGTGTTCTTGAATCGAGACGGATCTAGGGTTTGTTAGGGTGTTCACCTAACCCCCTTAGCAAAAATTACACGAAATATATAATGTAATTTTTTTAATTGTCTATGTATATATATAGAGATTTTAAATATCGTGAACAGAAGACTAAAGATTGGATCAGTAGTTTGTGGAGTTCAATTCAAAATTCACTTTGAGGTCGTGTGAACTTAAATTTAAGGCATCCACCTAAGAGCTTTTTAAATAAATAAAAAAAAAAACTCAATACGAAAACAGATAAAGTTATGCAGAACTCGATGAAATATGACTCGGATGATAGTTTATACAATTTTCATTTTATATTACTTGGTCCCTATTGACTATTTATCTCAAACTATTTATCATTTACTACAAATTATATGCCTCAATGTAAATTGCTACCTAGTATTTAACTAGTTTCAGTTCGATATGAAATTTAAGAAAATAATTTTTTTTAAAAAATTATAATTTTAAATTAAAAATATATGATGTAGCAAAATATTTTTGATTTTATGATCATAAATATATTAAGTAAAAAGTCAATTTTTGAATCCCATGTCTATATAGGTTGGGATCACTTTTTTTCTTCTTCTTTATATGGATAAGACTTTTCTTGAGTTTGAAATAAAGGGGAAAAAATGAATAGCAGTTTTGCGTTAGCGCATTTTCTTGCCAAAGTGTTAATGCGATATCTTAAAAATTATTTTTTTTAAATAAAATTAAAAAATTATAAGATAAATAAGTTAAAAAGAAAAAATCAATAAATAAGTTTGGGAATTAGCTAGAAGCTGAAAACAGTGGGCATGCCTGCCGTGCCATACCATTACTAGTTGTCCACACGCCACTTTTAAATTACGTAATTTTTATTTAAAACTTTGGCCTAAAGTCACTCGTTTGAATATATGGCTCGTGCAATATTATTAACTACTATTTTATTTTATTTTTTAAGTTTGTTTAATGTGAAATTGGATAAAAGAAATTTAATGAATCTAAAGGTGTGTTTATTATGTAAAATGCTACTTTTTTTTTTTATTTGATGAGTTAAATCTTTATAAATATTTTTTGAAAAAAAAATATTTTCTTCTTTTAAAATGAAGAAATGATTTCTATAATAGACGTATGGAAAAAAAAATTACACATAATATTCTGTTGTTGAATATGCTCTTGATTCACCACACACGTCTCTATCTTCTATCTTCATCTCTTATAGTATTTGTCTAAATTATATAAAAATATTTTTAATCTTAAGTAAGAAATATATTTATTTTCGTAGAAATTATTTCTAAAATAATTTTTAATCTTAACCAACACACTCTAAGTAATTATAAATCATACGCTCATAGTATTTGCCTACTAAAAAGTTAAAGTATGCTCTCGATAATGAATAAATGATAATTTTGAAATAACAAATTATTATATTCATGAAAATATGATACTTAGATAGTTAAAGCGATATTTTATACACATGTAGAGTGTTATTTATATATAACCAAATGATGACATTTTTTTCCCCAATAATCTTCCATGTTCTTATATATTTATTTTTATCAAAAATATATTATGAAATAATTCCATTAATTATATTTTAAAATTTTAAATTTCAAATAAAAATATTTTTGTTTACTATTTTCTTTTCTAAATTATTAATACTTTATATAATTATTTAATAATAAAACAATATTAAAATAAATGACAATTTACTGATTTGTTATTAAACAAATAAAAAGGAGAAATGACCAATTACGAAGGATAACCCTCTTCGAGCAAGCAAATCTAGCAAAGTATTTTAAAGATCATAATAACCTATTTATTTTTTAAAGGGAAAAGGGTTAAATATGTTTAGATATATTTTTTGTTTAAAATTTGTTCACTCATGCCTTCGCCATCCAACTTTACAACTCATTTTTTATTTCTTAAAATGTCACATAGAATTGTCATGTCATTTTAACCTTACCATATGACATTTATATGAAAATGGAAAGATATTCAGACTCATAAACACCTAATTCAATCCATAAATCAATCCCCTTTAAATAAATTATCCGACCGATATACAATAATTTTGTTAATTTTTATTTTTTTCGATAAATTCCGAAAATGAGTAATTGATTAATAAAAAAATAGGAAGAATATGAAAAAAAATATAAAATTAACGCCAATAATTCACAAATAGTTATAGTAACCTTAAATTCAATTTAAAAACTTTTTTTAAAAGTTTTTATTTTTTTCGATAAATCCCGAAAATGAGTAATTGATTAATAAAAAATATGAAAAAATATAAAATTAACGCCAAAAATTAAAAAATAAATACAATAACCTTAAATTCAACAATATCAATTTTTTTTATTTTTAATTTTTTCTACAAATCCCAAGAATAAGTTTATTAACAAAAAATATGAAAAAAAATTTATAAAAATTACGCAAAACATTCACAAATAAAAAATAGGAAAATATGAAAAAATACAAAATAAAAAAAAATTATTGAGATTATTGTATTTAAGGTTACTATATTTATTTGTGAATTTTGACGTAAATTTTTTATTTTGTTTTCATTTTTTTCCCTTTTTATTAATAAATTACTCATTTTCGGGATTTATCGAAAAATATAAAAAATTTAAAAAAATTGTAGAATGAAATGTTACTATATTTATTTGTGAACTTTTGGCGTTACTTTATTTATTTATTTTTTCATAATTTTCATATTTTTATTAATCAATTACTCATTTTCGAGATTTATCAAAAAAAATAAAAAATTTAAAAAAATATAAAATGTTAGATTTAGGTTACTATATTTATTTGTGAATTTTTGTGGTTAATTATATATTTTTTCCATATTTTTCCTAGTTTTTATTAATCAATTACTCATTTTCGAGGTTTATCGAAAAAAATAAAAATTAAAAAAAAAATTATTGTATATTGGTTAGATATTTATTTAAAAGGGGATTGATTTATGGATCAGATTAGGTGTTTATGAGTCTGATATCTTTCCATTTTCCTATAAATGTCATGTGGTAAGGTCAAAATGACATGGCAATTCCATGTGACATTTAAAGAAATGAAAAATGAGTTGGATATGTCCAACATGACAACTAACGTCCAGGGCATATTTGGACCAAAAGTTACACGGCGAGGACATGAATGAACCAAACTTTAAACGGAGGGTATATCTAAACTTTTTTCAAATAGTTTAAGGCATATTTGACTCTTTTCCCTTTTTTAAAATGATTTAAAGCTAACATGTTTGAAACTCTTTCTTCTACTGTATAGAAAAAAAAATGTTTATTAAGATTATAACATATTTATTATCTGTAAGTATAAATTATTTATATTATAATCTAAATATTCTATCATTAAGAATTTTCATTTCTCAATGTTAAGCGTTAGCTAAACTAATCTAGTACCTTACCAACATATTATTGCTAAATTATTTTAATAATATTATATTTTTTCTATTCAAGTTGGAAAGATATACGTATATCCATAAGACCCTGACCCATTACGTTATCTTTCATATTTCTTTATTTATTTCATAAAAGAACAAGAACTGAAATTACGGCCCATTCTCCAAATAATGTTAAACAAACAAGTGGATACCGTATAGTTCATTTCAAATTTAAAATATAGTATTAAAAAATTAGATTCCATTTAATATTTTATCCTTCGAGACGAGTCAGTTTAGTTTGCCAATAATTATATATATAAATGACTTAAAATTAATTTCTCTTCAATACTTTTTGAATCGAACATGAGTGAAATTTACCTTCTTTCATAATTTACAGGCTATTATACGATGAAAATTTACCCGTGAAGAAAATGCAAATTATCTTGAGCTTCTAATTAGAAAGATATTTTTTAGCCAAACAGATTGATAATAGATCTCATCATTAATTTATCTTTAAAATGACAAATTAGTGCACTCTTATATCCAATAAAAAAGTTACACGTTTTCCTCAGCTAAACATTTTCCAGACCTAGGGAACTGAACATTCTAATTAATTCAAAATTATCTTAAAAGTGGAGCAATAATAAAGCTATAATCTTTTTTAATACGTCAAAAAAAGAGGGCCAATAATTCATTCATCTTTTTCCTGTATCTATAAATATATTTTCTGGGGTTCCTCCATTTTTAAGCCACCATTACAGAACTCCAAGAAAAAGGGCTCAAAAATATGAAGCACATAGCCATTTTTTTGCTTTTGGTTTCTGTCTCCACTCTTGTTTTGCAGGTTTGATTCTTGATTCTTTATGTTTTTTTTTGTTTTTGTGTTTTTGGATGATCGGTTTGCTTTATATATCTTTTAGATGAATGGATGGAATAAGTTATTGTATCAGACAGAAACCCCCCATGTTGTTTTCATTTTTAGCTTTTGGTTGAGCTTAATCTTGGTAATCATGATGATAATTAGTTAATTAACTAATATACCCCTAAAAAAGGAAATCTTTTTAATGTTTCTTGAAGGTTCTGTTTATATTGCCTGCAATTCTTGAGGATGAGGTTTGCTTGGGGTCTGTTTGTTTTCCCTTTTTGGGTTTGGGGGTGGGGTGGTCTTGTGTGTGTAGATATATATATATACATGTAGTTGAAGTATATTATATACCAAAAGAATGGAGGTATGTTGGGTTGAGGTTGACAGTGTGGGAAGGGGGAGGGGATGGATGGTGTAATGGTAGTGTGTATATGTTTTTTCACATACCATAAACTTTACAGGTGTATATGAATGAAGCGCCAATACATGAATTTTTACTACGGTAGATAATTTCTAAGATTACATAAAGCTAGAAAGATGTTTCATAGCAAGTAACTGCCCAGGTCCTAACTCCTAAGAAAGTAATTGTCTAATTAAACCATGTGGAGACAAATCCTAGTTTGCCATGAGCTTCTGCAAGGCCACTGTTTATTCTGTGCTGGTTCATATTCACAATTTAAGTTCCTTGATTATAGAATGTTGAGTGGGAATTGTCAAATGGTACCAGAGCCTGAACTTGGTGCTTTCTTGCTCTAACTTATTTATATTTGGATGTTGATGACTAATTTGTGAGTTGTATGGGACAGGCATAAACATTTAGACTTAGCACATATAGTAGCATCTATTGTCTATTGCCAAACGAAGAAAATGAAAACAACTTTTATATATACAACTAACTTTTAAATATTATCTACCAGATCAATTTACCAACTTAGGTCGAAGTAAACATAGTTTTCTTTCCAGTCCTAGTTCCTTTGCAGCTAAATGCATGCAAAATTAATATACACTTGCAGTACAAGTGTAGATTTTGCAACAATGGTTGTGTGTATTTCATGAGTAGAAGAAAGAAAATAGTATGTGGGTCAACTGAATGAGAAAATTCATGGTATGTTAAATTAAAGAAAACTAGTAATGCAAAACAGCATTTTGCTGCTATGTTGAGTTTGCAAGTGGGAAATTGAAGAGTTCACCCCAGACTTCCCCCATTTTGCTAAGAAATAGAAAAGGGGAAATGGTGGAGGAGAAGCATTGCTGCTTGAGCCAAAATTACATGGTTGAGTTCTTAATCTCTTTCATATTCTCAATGTTGATTCGACATTACAGCGGCTAGGATGTTAGGGATTCAATTTAATAGCATTTAGAAGGTTGACAGTCTGAAATGTGGATGTTTTAGGTCCAATTATTGGGAAAGCTTAGTCTTGGTTGGTTAAAGTACCATATGTTGAAGCCTATACCCGAAGTTATTTAATCTTCCTGTAGTCCATTGTTCAATAAATAATTTCTTTTTTGAACGGCAAGCAGGTTGTTGCAGAAAATCCAATATCCCAAGCTAAAGCGGAATCTGCAATCCTTCAGGTATGATTTCCTTCATCATAGAGAAGATATTACTGTCATTGTACTCTGATCAAACTAAAGGTCACAGAGTCTTTTTGAATGGTCGTACAGGACTCAATCGTCAAACAGGTTAATGAAAATGAAAAAGCTGGATGGAGAGCTGCACTGAACCCTCAATTCTCGAATTTCACGGTGAGATTTCCATAAAGGTGTATAGTTGTTTTGGACTAACTTAGGTACACTTTCTTTGTGCAATGCCACATCCTTCAACTCTCCTTTTATGAGTGCATGTACCCTTCATTCACAGGTTTCCCAATTTAAGCGCCTTCTTGGAGTTAAGCCCACAAGAAAGGGTGATTTGAAGGGCATCCCTATTTTAACTCATCCAAAACTTTTGAAGTTACCCCAAGAGTTTGATGCACGAGTGGCTTGGCCTCAGTGTAGCACTATTGGGAGAATTCTTGGTTAGTTTCTTCTCTTTTGTCCTTGATTTAGTGCTGTAGTTCTATAGAGTGGTGCTAATGCTTTCCATCTTTTGATGTCATGCACCGGTATTCTTTTGATCTGTTTTGCGATGCCAGATCAGGTGATTTGTCTTGGTTCTAATTTCACTCATTTGTTTTTCCTCCTGAATTTGCTTGTTGCTCTTTCCTGGTATTCTAACAATCTGATTGTTTGTATTTCAGGGACATTGTGGTTCTTGTTGGGCTTTTGGAGCTGCTGAGTCGTTGTCTGATCGTTTCTGTATTCATTATGGATTGGTAAATTCATTCCTTAATGCAAAAAACTTGCAACTTTATTCTAGTTATGGTCGCTAATGATTCAATATTTATGTGTGAGGCAGAATATCTCTCTGTCAGCAAATGATATCATAGCATGCTGTGGCTATTTATGCGGGGATGGTTGTGATGGTGGATATCCATTAGAAGCTTGGAAATACTTTGTTCGCAAGGGTGTGGTCACTGAAGAGGTATACTGGTTTGTTATACACTTATTGTACTTCAGAGAGATTACATCTTTCAGATATTGTGGGATTCTTATACCGATCGGAAAAAAGATTGTGGATTATTATGCTCGACTAATAAAAATTTTCCTGTCAGTGTGACCCTTACTTTGATAATAAGGGATGTTCCCACCCTGGATGTGAACCTGGATATCCCACTCCACAGTGCAAGAGGAAGTGTGTTAAAGAGAATCTACTCTGGAGTGAATCCAAGCATTTTGGCGTCAATGCATACCTGATTAACTCCGATCCATACAGTATCATGACAGAAGTTTACAAGAATGGACCAGTTGAGGTTTCTTTTACTGTTTACGAGGTAAGAATGATTGGAAGAGAGTAAAGTTCTGATCCTGAATTTTTGGGCACAATTTATATTATATGATACGAAATTGAATGTTACATTAACTTGATATACAACAACAATAACAACTATGCCTTAATCCCAAGCAACAATCAAACAGCAGTTCTCTATCTACCCCGTGATATTGTTAACCTTGGACGGCTTATTTCAGGCTAACTCTGATGAACTTTAAGAAACTTTAGTTAAATATTACAAATACCCTTTTCTAATTTTTTAAATGTGATTCCCTTACAAATCATATTTGAGGACAATAATAATGCTTGGCTGAATTAAATAGCAAAATATAATTGAAATCACTTTCTTTTGATGGTTAACTGTCTAATTGTTGATAAGCTGTTCGACGGAGTTCAAAATAATTGTTGGTAACCAACTCTACCTTTCTGAATTCTGGTGTTACCATCTACTATGTTTGTGGAAATATTGTGCCAATTGGTGATCTGTAGAGGTTTATATTCCAGGATAATTATGTCCATGACAATGATGTACCAGTTAGAAAGTCCAATGATCTGCTTAAATGCATCTAGAGGTCATTGTTTAATGAATGAACTAATTTCTCAGTCTGGAAATATTTGAGCCATTTGTGCAGAATTGTACTGTTTGTTAATTGGTGCATACCTAAGTAGTAGACCATTTACTTTGTTCTTGCATTTGCCCTCATCATGTGTCCTTGTGAATGCATCCTCTTTTCTGGTGAAATTGAAATTTGCCGATATGGATTAGTTTCTTTACTCTTTCTGTTAATCTTCTCCTATTTTTACCTGTGACCTCCTTGTACTGAATGACATACTGTTTCGCAAGCACAGGACTTCGCGCACTACAAGTCTGGAGTTTACAAGCACATAAATGGTGAGGAAATGGGAGGCCATGCTGTTAAACTCATTGGATGGGGAACCTCTGAGGATGGAGAGGACTATTGGGTTTGTTGACATCTTCTAATTGTGCCATTAAGATCTTCAAAATCATTTCGTTCTTTCTAAATTTGATCATCTTTTTTTGGCTTTGCAGCTCCTTGCCAATCAATGGAACAGAGGCTGGGGTGACGTATGTCTTGATCTAACCCTTTTTTAAATAGTTCCTCTTTCTACGATAGAATATGTTGAACCATTGATTTACCCTTTCTTAATAGGATTTTACACACTTGATTCATTATGTTCAACATCTGTCACTAATACTTTTGTACATGTGCATTCTTGGGTGATTGCATCTTTCCTACTTCTTGAAGATGTGCTAATTAAGCAGCGCGTACATCCTCATGATGTTCTTGTCAAATGTATGTTTGTCTTCATGGCAGGATGGTTACTTCAAGATCAGAAGAGGAACAAACGAGTGTGGCATTGAAGAAGAAGTCGCTGCAGGAATGCCTTCAGCCAAAAACCTGAACGTGGAACTTGATGTCTCTGATGCTTTACTCGACGCCTCAATGTGATTGCTAATTCTTCAACTAAACACTAAATAGGATTCAAGTTTCTGAAGACTTGGGGAATAATAACATTTTAAGCTTCATATTCTTCCCCTCTTAAGTTATCTGCAACATTTGTAATCTGCAGTTGTTCCACAATCTTAATTATCTGTGGAAGTGTTTTCCTTGTCTGTTATGTATTTCTTCACAAGTACTCTGTCAATCTTGACTAAGTTAAAACATTATCATATGTTGTACTTGATATTATCAATGAAATGTGTTTAGACTTAGTTGTTGCTGTTGTGATCAAACTTGCGCTTCATGTAAAGTTCTCTCTTTTTATTGTTCACTTTACCAAAACTTTATTGGATAAATTAAATAAATTGCACCCAAGTGTAAGCGACTTTTTGTTATATACCGAACTTTTATATTTTATAAAAATTTATAAAAAAATACCTATTTCTTTTTATGCAATTTATTTTCGAGCTTGCTCTTCGTAGTCTTTTTCAATCACAAATAGTAATAGTAGTTTTTCGTAAATGATATTTCCCTTTTGTTTTCTTCTTTTTCAGATTCATATTAGTTATGTTCATAGTCATGACTTCTCAAGGATATTTTGATTTTTTTATTTTTCTTTGTCAATTTTTTTTTGAAAGTGAATGATAATACAAGTTAGGAATTTGTTTTACTGAACTCTGTGTCTCTTCATTTTCCCCATTTCCATAGCTGCAAAAGCCGAAAATCTACTGGTTGGAAACGCCAAATGAGGATGGAAAGCAGTGAAGAAGAAGATGATTTCCCATGTATTGAAAGTGTTACTCCTCAGTCCAAGATCGACTCAATTTACCAGTCCAAGACTGAAAAGGTACTATCTTTTGCATTTTCCCTACGTCCCCATTTTGTTTCATTAACTCACAAAATAGCGTGATAGCAAATTCAACTGCTCTAATATGTTGTTGGAGTTTGATCAATTTTTGGAATCAAGTTTGGAACTTTTCATCTGGGTGTTCTTTATTTTTTGGAGTTGTAGTTTAATTTCGTTTCCTGGGTTTTCGCTTCAAGTGCTGGAAGTAAAATTTTTGGTACTAGATGAAATGTGGAAGTGTGTTTGTTCTTTCCTTGAAGTTTGATCTGTTTTTTCTGAGCTAAATTTGTGAGTATTTTTAGGTGGGATTTTTTTTTTTTGGAATTTTTATTTAGTTTGGTTTCTTGAGGTATCCCTTTTTAGAGTAGAAGAAACAAATCTAGTTTTACCTGCTGAAGAGATACTAAGCTTTAGTTCTTCCATGAATAGTTAAGTGGATATTCCTTGTATTGGGAGTTCAAATTCAACTTGGTTTCCTAGGTTATATTTCAAGTGCTGGGAGTAAATGTTATTGCTTTGGTGAAAATATTTGGCTTAGGTCTTCCTGAAGTGTGTCTGCCTTAACTTGGTTATATGCTAGGCAGGGACAAGAGCTGGTTCCTTGGTTCGTGATTTTTTGTTGGTGATGATGTGTGTGATTTTTGAGGGAGTACAGGGCTTAAAACTAGCTACAAATTGTTGTTTTTTCTGTTCTGCATGACTGGTTCATGGATCTGATTATTAGAAGCTATCCGTTTCATCGACATGTGGATGGATTATAGAATTTTGAGCTTCATAGAGTGGTTCAATTTATCATGTGTGATGGGGCTATTAAGCATTTTTGGATGTTAGTTGGCTATTATCTATGCATCAAAGATGCTCTTCCAATATAATCAGGGATTTTTTTAGCTTTAGACTAGTAAAATTTCAACATCTATGTACTAGTTTACTGATGTATTAATGTGCCAGTAGTGCCTTCTTTCATTTTATTAATGTTGATTAAGTAAATTTCTTCAAATAATCTTCCTACTGGATAATTCTTAGTGTAATCTCGCTAATATAGTTTGACATGAATCTTGACAATTCGAGTACATTTATGAGGACCTTATCTAGAAATGAGTATATTTACACGGATTTTGAATTCAGAATACTGTCTGTTAAGTTCTTGACCTGAATGATTCCAAACTGTAGTTGAGAGTTAAAATGAACAAATGTAGTGGATCATACCAGAATGCTTGCAACCATCCTTAGGTAAAGGTTAAAATAGGGAGAATGGTTGGCAATGCCATGAGTAGACGAGAATAATTATGATCAAATAAGAGGAGTTGGGAAAAGAAGGCAAGGGAGTTTTAAAAATCTGCTTTGCTAACAAGTGCAAGGTAAACTTAGTTTTTTCTTCTCAAATAAAAGATTAAAGGAAGAAAGCTAATGGATGCCCCTTTTTGTTCACAAGGGGATGACCTAGAGGTTGTGTCATGGGAGTAACAACCTAGAAATCTCATGATGAATCCCACTACAATACTTGGTCTGAGCCTAAATACTCTGCCTTGGTGGGCAGAATTTTCTTGACAACATGTCCTGATGCTAACACAACCCATATCCATAAAGAATATATATTATTGGACATACAAAATAGTTCCTTATTTTATTGTAGGTAGACTAAGGTTCCTGTAGAGCTTGTCGTGTATTTATCTTCAACCAATTCAATAAGAGTTCTTCCCTATTAATCTTTGATAACATCCCTTAACTATTTTTTTTTTGTCTGTGGAGATATGTTGTGCAATAATCGAACTTGATTTCTGTTATGTCGATGTTAGGAATTCTGTATACCATGAATAGATAGGAAAAAATTGTTAGTACAAACATCTGTAAGTGCTTGTTATGTGCCAAACTATTACCTTTTTTAATTTCCAAAAATGCATACTCAATTTCTTTTAGTGCTTGTTCCGTTTCTTTTTTGGTTAACTTTTCAATATATCACAGATAAAAGTAGTCTTTATCTTTCCCACTATTTTTGGAGTGCTTGCTGATTTTGCCAGTTTTTGTCTTTCTTATGGTCCCCAGTTTATTGTTCTGAGTTGTGCAGGGAATTAGGAAAATCTGTTTTGAGCTTTTGGATTTGAAGGATGCGGTGGAAAACCTGTGTGGTAATACTCGAACTAAGTGCCTGGCCTTCTTGAGGTATTGGCTGATGAAATTCTTTTACTAGACCAAAAGAAAGTGGAAGAGAAATTCTGTTCAATGCTACATTTCATAAACATTTTTCCTGCCTTTTCTATGGAAACTGTGGTTTCTAGTCTGTTAGAAACTAAAATTTCTAAGGGCACAATGGCAAAACTTAAATGAGAAAATGTGTATCATCGGCAAATACAGGTACTACTACTTCAAAGAGACGTGATATAATTTTTACAGAAGGCGGCATCCCTTCACAGCTAGGAGACCATGAGAACTATCTGG